>CM031241.1:628733554-629208554 GCA_018340775.1 Taxus wallichiana var. yunnanensis
GCAATTCCACTAAGATAACGGGCTATGCCTAGATAGAATGCAAATATGTGGATGGAATTCGAACTTCCCCTTCCTATGCAGTGTATGTAGAATAAGTAGCCCAAAGAATGTAGTCCTTTGATAGTATGTAGATAGATAGCCCTTGATAATTTTCAGCCCCTTATAATGGTATGTATGTTGTGTATATATAGGAATATCTTGTTTGAATTTCGACACTAGTGACACGACATAACTTTCAAACTAATTATAGTTATGGTCGATCTTTATAATTGTCAATCCCTTATAATTTTTCATTAATTACAATTGTTATTTCCACTCACCTTTAAAACTAATACATGACACATGGTTTTTCTCATATCTTGAGATTCGTTACTCTCGTTTTCTTCCCCATTCGCGCCATTTAGTTCCTATATCCTAATCTAGTACAAGTATTCATCGATATTTACAAAATCTTGCAAACATCTTCTAATGTCACTATTTTGAAATTAAGATTAGGTGTTCTACGATTGCAAAAGTTCATTGTAGTAGTGATTGCTTCTTCAAATGGCGCAAGAGAGGGTGGCAGAGTAGGCATCTTGTATGAGATACATGATATTTGTCAAAGATATTGAGAAGCATGGTACTAGATTTGATTAGGCGAGGTGTATGTTGGCCAATTTATATTGGGATTTATACGAGTTTGTGCACAAGGACCACGAGGGTGGACTTGGAGCCACCACATTGCTACATGTGTGGGCCTATGAGCACATTGCTATATTGAGGCCACTCGGTGGGCCACATGCTTGACCGGCTAGACCTAAGATATTCGTAGCAATATGGGTAGGCATTCGGAGTAGACGGATGGATACCACCACTTATAGAGCTATCTGGATCGTATGGGGCCAGGGGTCATGATATAGAGGCCATATAGAAACTAAGGTGGATGGGAAGAGGATGTAGTTGATTTATGGTGCATTCAATGCACCATGTGGTTGGAAGATCAATTTCTTGGGGTGATGGAGTTATTTCAGGAAGAGCATGTGTCTAGGCAGTTCGGTATGGTCCAGGATGTGCCCCCGAGCCATATATATAAGTGAGGGCCACTAGAGCACCGAGGCGGGTAGGAGTGAGGCCAAGTCCCATAGGAGCACATCTAGTGCATCCCGGTCCAAATGACGTGAATGTGGCCTTAGAGCCGATAGAGGTGGATGATGCAGGATGTACCCAGGCGTATATCAATTGGTGGGAAACTCATCGATGGGTATTATTGTTTCTAGTTGTCATGGACGCGGTAGGTGAACCACTAGTATAAGGAATAGGGGGATAGGTACCCTCCCCTAATGGAGATGTTGTAATAGTTGCCTTTGGCCGAGAACATAAGTATTGTCTATTGCTATTTGTGAATTGTGACTTAGTTGTTGTATATATGGAAAATGTGTACTAGCTAATGCATGGTTGTATTGTTGTAGGTGAGGCATAGTGGTATTTGATTATTGATACATCAATATGCACCTTGATGTGAAATGTACCTCTGAATGTGATCATGGGAGGCAGGATATTGGATTGAGTGGATGCTATAGTAGACAAGTATGCCCATTTATTTGAGCTAATGGTAATAACGATAACTACATGTATTGTTAAATTGAGTGAGTGTGATGAGGCACAACTAGAGATGGAGCGATTGAGGGAAACTGTAGGAGGAGGAGCCTTAGCTCAAGACATTTTTGTGAGGTTCTTGGAGTTTCAGATCGATATGTAGCATAGATTTGGAGCTTGCTATGGCACGCATCCTTCTTGAGAGATATAGAGGCCGCGACCAGTGGCGTAGATTGAGTGGAGAAGCATCTAGTTCTAGAGCTCCCTTGATTATAGATAGTGATAGTGAGGGTGACCTATGATGTATATTGTTTTAGTTGATAAATGGGGCTTGCCCTAATGATTGTATTATGATTTTTGTCGATATATATAGATATGGATGATTGGTATTACTACATTATATTGATGTGTGATACGATGATTATTATTTTATATTATTAGTTTGTGATGTTTGATTTACATTGCGTGAATGAATATGTTGAGTTGAAATATATGATTATGTGAAATGAATGATGATGAATATAACATGTGATGGATAGTAATAGATGTATAGGACAATAGATAAAATGAATGAATCATGAGATGATAGAAAATAATAATGCATTACTAAGTGTAGGATGAAAAAGATGTATAATGATGTATGGAATTATGTGTAAGTATGATGAAGGGGAAGAAGAGCAATGCCCCCAGGTGTGCATGTAAAAATGAGGTGAATTTATATAATACCCCTCGATAATCAAGAATGAACCATAAAACAAGAGTGTTTCATCAGGAAATGGCGTGATAGAGATGGTAGAAAGATAGGGAATGAAGCATAGAGTGTGAAGAGTGAGTGAGATGAGGTTCATTTTGTAATAGATCCCTCAATAATCATGTAAGAACCTTGAGAACACGAGTGCGTCATCGGGTAATGAGGTGATCATATAGAAATCACCTACCAAAGATGGAGAGGCCTATGAGGAATGGTGGAAGCATGTGAAGTGGTAACAACATGAGTGTAAGAGCCAAACTAAATGTTAGATGAAATGGTGTCAATGAATGGAGATGTAGTAGAAGGAAGCACAAATGTCAACGACTTAGGAAACCAATGAGAAGTAGTAGCATCGTGGGATGTATGAGATGTTGTTGTGATGGATGAGCTATTTGGAGGAAGTGAATGGAGAATGACCTTAGGTGGTGGATGAATGATGACCTTAGAAGTGGGTGATGGAGGTAAGTGCAATGAAGTGGAAGCACACTTCGTGGAATAAGAGAAAAATACCACTCACGAGAGCGAGATCCAAAAGCAATGACACCTTGATCTTCTAGTTGTAATTTGTCATGTAAGCCACAAAATTCATTGCTCGATGGACATTAATGTGGTGAAAGTTACAATATGGGTGATTGCACTAGTGATGCAAGCGGTGATGATGATGGTGCTAATTAGATGGTAAGTGGATTAGACATTTTTCAAGAAAAGTACGTAGAACATCATGAAGCTAAGCAACATGTGAGAATTAAAAAGGCTCATGAGTAGGAGATGAAGAAGTCTTGGGTGGATATTGATGCAATGGAGGAGATGGAGGACGCCGATGCGGTGGAGGAGATGGAATATGCCTACAAGGTAGAGGAGATGGATAACTTGGAGGACGCTTGATAGATGGAAGGGGAGAAGAATAAGAATTAGATGATGAAGCAATAGAAGAAGTAGAAGAGGGATCTATAAAATGTACAAAAATTAAATTTTGTTCTAAATCAATATATTTATAACACAAAAGAATAAACAATTCACATGTATCATATTGTAATTGTTCTTTAAATGCAGGAATCAAGCCATGACAAAAGATAAATTGCTTTTCTAAATTAGTGGGCTGAAATAGTAATTGGTGCATGTAATAATTGAAACGTAACATGTAATCTAAGATGGGATCATTCTTTCCTTGATGCAAGCTAGGTAAGTGATCATAAGTAATTCTAGGACCATTGTTAATCATAAATCTTCTAAGAAAAGCATCTTCCATATCATAATATGTACTAATAGACCCAAAAGGTAAATGTGTATACCATTGGAGAGCTTTGTTGATAAGACTATTCCGAAAAGCTTTGAGTAATAATCGATCATTAGAATAAGAGGCCATAACAAGATGATAATGTTTGAGATACAAATAAGGATTGCCAATACCATAAAAACAAGAGAAGGTAGGCATGATAAAATCCTTAGGAAAAGATGAATTGTGAATTTTATTTGGAATAGGATTTCCATGAAGAGAGTTATTGTCAATGGAATCATAGTAGGATTTTATTTCTAGAGTGAGAGATTGAACTTGAGATTGTAATTGACCAACAACATGCATGAGTGATAAAATATCATGTGAAGGAATGGTAGAAGAAGTGAGAGGCACATTAAGAGGTTAAAGCTTGTCATTATGAGTGATCATAGGAACTTGAGAAGGAATAGTAGATGTGGAAGGAGGTGAAGAACATGGAAGCTCTATAGGAACACTATATGTGGACTCGTGGAGTCACAATGAGAGGTAGACAAATGGAAGGAGTAGATTCATCATGAATGACATTGGAAACAAGCTCAAAGGTGGAAGAAAGAGGGGTGGAAAATTCATACTCGTGATCGAAAAGAAGTAACATCTTCACTAACACGCTCATGATAATAAACATAATCAACATCACTATCATTCATGTCTTCACAAGCAAGCAATTCCTCTAGACTATCATTAGCATAAAATGTATCATTGCAATCAGTTTTAGAAATAGAAGACACATGAGATATAGCTTTACATTCATCTTGACTATTATGAGAAACATCATCATGTATGCGTTCATTTATATCCTTAGAATTATATTTATGTGCATCTATATAAATAAACATGTCACCAAATACATGATCTATAACACTATCATTTGTGACAATAGGAGATGAAGAATCTATAGCATCATGGGTGGGTATGGAAGAATAAGGAAAACATGCGGTGAAATTTTGATCCTAGGTGAGACTATGCAAAGGCCATAGCTATTGGTGCTAGTGGAAATATTATGATCATGTGTAAGTAGTTGGATTTGAACGTTGTTATCAAGTTGAGCATAACGATAAAGAGTAATAAGCTCGAATAACCCTCATCAAGGATAGGATTCACACTAACATAAGGCATAACTTGCTTAGGAGAAGAAGATTGATTTTTAGTCATGGGGATCCTAGGGAAATGAGTTTGACTATGGATGAGTTCACCAAATGATTTAATAAAAATTAATATTAAATCTAAATTACAAAGTCACACATGATAAATAAATGATACAATACAAGTAAATAACTTAATGAAATAGAAACCCTAAGTGCAATAAAGAAAGAAGAGTGACTTAGCTGATATTCACTCAATCTGGAATGTTCTGTAATGGAAGATTGGTAAAAGAGATGGAATATTGTCGTAACGCCACTCATAAAATTGTAGAGCTATCGATATGGCTAAACTAGGGCACCTAGATTAGGGCTTGGGTGCTGTGGTGGATCGTGCGAGGACTCGAGATCCTAATTTTTTTGGTGTTGCACAAGTGTCGCTAACCTTCTCTCTTGATTTATTGTATATCATTGGATGATCGTCGAATTCTCCTTTAACTTGAAAAACAATATTCACCTGTAGAACCCCAAAACATATCAAATCCTAAAAAAAAGAAAGATACAAATAGGAGTCATAATGACCACTGACGGTTACCCGACATAGTGAACTTACGATCAATCGTTACACTATATCTCATACTCCATGTAGTTATATGTGTTAGTTTGTGCAATAGTGTCCTTAGGTTGCCCTCGTGCCAACGACGTTGTATGCATACTAAACTAGCTAAGCTAATTGAAAGAAACTAACACCAAGTAGTCTCAAAACAAAGCTAATCTAATAAGAACATCATGATAAAATCTTAAAGGAAATAGCTACTCTAATGCATAAACATGAATGAAACATCTAATGTTAAACCATTCCTACTCTTGTAATAAATGATTGCTATTAACTATGGGCTTATTTAGATCATAAACAATCAATTTGTGTGTTGTCTCTAAATGAGGAAAGCATCTCACTAAAATGGCTACAAAGCCATGTTTAGATCTTCCTTTACTACTCAAATATGAGAGAATGGATGCAAAGATGAAGTAGCTATTCCAACAATGGAGAAGGCTCTTATCATATGCCTATAGTAATCACAAGCAAAAGTGTGGTGTTTGTAAAGGTGTAAGGTGTGAAGGAAGGGGGGTAGGTCTTTTATATAGCTTTCCAATTTGGGAGAAGCTTGCAAACTAGTGCATGTGGGATAAAGGATAAAGTAGATTTAGAAGAAATAATATTGATTAGAGGAATTAACAAGTGATTAACAACTCATGGGAGTTGGAGATGATTTAATTAATCAACTAGGATTAATTAATAGGCTAGAATAAGCTTAGAAAGCTATTTAGAGATGATTTAGAGGAAATAGGTAGGATTGAGATGATTTAAAAGGGGGATTTAATTAATAAGAAGGTTTATTAATTAAATACAAGGTTATAAAGGCTTAATTAACTAATAATAGTTAATTAATTGATTATAAGAGGATTATAACTAACGAAGTGTTGTTAATTGACCGAAATGGAGGGAATGTTAGCTAATTAGTGGGAAATCACTAATTATAATGGAAATGATGGGAAAGAGGGTAATTAGTACAATTTTAGTATTAAAACTACGTAGGCAGATTTTAGGTGTCTACATTTTCCCTCTTTTGGTGGCATAAGTGATGCCACTTCAAAGATAGTAGACAATTACGATACAAGTAAATGTTGAAGGGATATAAGAAAAATTATTAGAATGAAGGATCCCCCTTGAGTGTTGATGGGGTGATAAAAAAGTTTGATCGGTGATCGAAAATATGAAGGAAATGGATAGATGAAACAAGGAGGGGGGATAAATATAATCCATAGTGACCCAAGTGTTGTTTAAGAAGCAAATGATAATGAAGAAGAATGAAGATGAAGAGAATGAAAATAGCTTTCATCCAGCTTATCTCAAGAACAACTTTGTTTCATCATTTTGCTTTATGATCTACGTCATCGACTCTTTATTATAATATAAGCATACAACAAAATGTAAAATAACATGAAAAACTATAATACTAACATTTTTTCATTGCTAAAACACTAACTCCAAGAAACATACATAAAGTAATGCAGTATGAGAAAGTAAACAAGCTAACCTAATAGGGAAACAAGTACAAACACACATACTTAAACAAACAATGTTCAATCTAGTTACACCAATGTTTTTATTATCGAGCTTCAGTTCCCAAATGTTTGAGTTAACGACAACGGTTAAAAAGGAACCCTAAGAAAGGATACATGTGAGGTGAATATACAAAGGACATAAGGGTCCTATGAAAAAAAAATTGTGCACTATGAAACAATACCAAACAACTCATTGTGTAAGGGAGTACAAACATAGTAAGCAAACTAGCTTTGTTAATGGAGGTAGATCCAGATGATTCACAAGTCATTTGCGAGAACAATTGAGGACCAAAGAAAGATGTTTTGTAGGAAAAATTTCAATGTTTGAGGATGATGCGTCTAATAAATGCTTCAGTTGTGTGCATGCTTCTTACCAATTTTTGATTTTTAAAAAAATTTACAATTTTTTGATTTTTTTATTTTACCAATTTTTGGATTTTTTAAATTTTCAGGAAGAAAATGATGTATAAGAATGACAATGTTGTGGTATATCACCAAAAATCATTGGGAAGCAAAAACATGCCCCATGTAGAAGACAAGATCGTTGGGAAGCAAAAATATGCCTAAGGACAACAAAAATGCTAGAAAAATGACCATTTAATAAAAATAATCATCACGACAGAATGTCAACATGTGGTGGGAAGAATATAGAAGAATCACGTTAGTTATCTAGCTCCTAAAAGGCAAGAAAAATGAAGAGTTAGGTCAAAATGGATATATGAAACATGTCGAGAGGGCTAAAATCCATCGCGACCAGTTATTGTTATTAGACCCTTTTGAGATTTGGTGAGATTTTGCTTTGACCTTAGAGAGAGATGGCTCGAATTTAGAACCATAAACACCATGTTAATCGAGTTTGAGAGTATGTGAGGCCTCCCGCATGAGATGGTACATCGGTATGTAATTTTTTTAATTTTTGAGTGTATTTATTACTATTTTTTTCTAGGGGAATTTTGTGGGTTCACACTAGCGCAAACCTTCGGGCGCTTGGCGTCAAGGGTCGTGCGCTAGTGTAAAAATAGATTGTAGGGTAGACTAGTCTTGCACTAGTGTAAGAATGAGTAATCTAGCATGAAAATGCATGCGCTAGAGCAGGGCTTGCACTATTGCAAAGATGAACGAGTTAGTGTGAAAAGGTACGCTCTAGCGCAGGCTTGCACTAGTGCCAAAAGGGGTGCGCTAGTGCAAAAAGGCTTGCGCTAGTGCAGAACTTGGGCCTTAGAAATTTTTAGAGGAAATTGGAAGATTGTTAGAAGAACTTAGGGATGAATAGAAGAATGTAGAAACAATTAGAACACCTTAGGAAGATGTTATGTGAAGAGATGATGTTAATGATGAAATGATAACCAATAATGGACAAGAAAATAATACAAGTACTGAAATAGTTAATTAATTTCTAATAAAACAACACAACTATGTGAAAGTATGCAAAACAAAACTAATATAATGATCTTCATAACAGATTAAAGAAAAATCTAATCTAAGCAAACAAAGAACCCATGAATCCTATAAAAGCATACAACACGAAAAAAGCAAGACAACAAAACTATGCACAAATAAACAACTAAGTAAGCAAATACTACTTTGTTTTTGTGGGACTGTTTTGGAACATTTTATGTTGTTTTTGTATTTTACGATGAGACAATGTTATATTGTTTTTGGTTTGTTTTCTAGTGAAACCTATTTTGAATGTTTAGGTTTTGTCAAAATGTATTTGAATGTTTTTGGATTTTCTAATTGGTTTTCCAAAGCTATGTGCAAGAAAATGAAGAAACATGGATGCCCCCAATGATAGATGGGAATGTACAAGGGAAAATGTCATGTGTATGTGTAAGAAAGTGAAGATGTGAAAATGCCCCCAGTGTGAGATGGGAATGTACAAAGGCACACTCTTCGCATACATGAGTAGGATCAACCGGATCAAGGCCACGAAGGATAAGATAAAAATTATCTCAGACATAGGAAAAAACTAGCTTAGGATAAAGCCACCGTATTCCTATCTATGAGATGCTTGTGAACATCAAAACCTTCGATGACAATGAAAATTGGTTTTCACCAAAGGACTTGTCCAAAGTTTCACAATTGCATGGTTTTCACACTTGGATGGATTGATTTCTCTTTACTTTTTTAATTTCTTTTTCTGATTTTTATAATTTTTTGATATTTTTTATATTTGAAGGACCCCATGCTTAAGCATAGAACCTCTTGAGATGCATGGCATTCATAGCTTCCCTCAGCTTATCACCATATGAGTTAGCAATTTTATATGCTCTTGAACCAAATTTAGTAACCACAACATATGGTCCCAACCAGTTAGACTCAAACTTAACCTTCTTTTCATGATTGGCGAGGTATGATTTTTTATTGTATCCTCAATGTACTTGCTTCTGATACACTTTTAGGTGATACAGTGTATGAAGGTGTTTATCTTCCAATAGCTCTAATTCTACGAGTTTGACAACTCTATAATCCTCCTCTTTGTCTAAATAGTCTCACAAAGAAGGGATCTTGATCTCAAGGGGTAAGACATATTTTGTGCCGAAAACCAGGGGAATATGGAGTAGCACTAGTAGGGGTGTAGATAGATGTGCTATAAGCCTAGAGGGCTATATGAATCTTCAAATGCCAATTACAGCCAATTTTATTAACCATATTTTCCATGATATGAATAAGAGTCTTGTTTGATGCTTTTAGCTTTGTCCATTACACTCTTGAGGGTCATAGGAGTTGACTATTTTAGTCGTATTTGAAAATGGTGGCACAATGCCTTCACATTTTTGTTCTTAAAATACTTTCCATTGTCAACTACAATGGCAAAGGGAATGCCATAATGAAAAATGAGGTGGTTAATGATGAACTTTGAAATCAGAGATCGGTGACATAGGCAAGGGGAACAACCTCTACCCACTTTTTGAAATACTTGGTGATAGTAATAATGAACATGTGGCCATTAGATGAAGTAGGGGTAAGCTTTCCAATGAGATCGAGTCCCCACTTTGAAAAAGGCCACGATGTTGTGATTGGTTGTAAAGACTGTGTTGGGGCATGTATTAGGTTGTTGTACTTTTGACACAACAAGCATTTCTTAACATACTTGACAACAATCAATTTCCATGGTAGGCCAATAATAGCCTACTCTCAATAATTTTTTAGCCGAACCATGCCACTTGTATGGGCCCACAGATGCCTTCGTAAACCTCCTTAACCGAATAGATTCTTTTGAATTAAGGCAACATAACATATTCCCATCATAGCCTTTATGATAGAGCGTGCCCCCAAGTAGGGTGTAACAGGCTATGCATTGGATAAGGTTTCATTTTTCAGATCGGGTAATGTCAATAGGGAAGGTTCCATCATAAAGGTAATTATAAATTTCATTATACTAGGGGATAAGGGACCAATAACTTCACATACCAAACAAGACTTTGTCATGTCATATACTGGTGTTGTTAAATTCTCCATGAAGAAAGGCATATCATTATTTCCTGGTGGGATGCGTAGTAAAGATCCCATTGTAGCCATAACATCCGCTGCACAATTTTTTCCTCTAGGTATTTGCTTTGGAATGTGATTTGTATAAATAATTATTTCAAAGTATCAACCAGTTTCTTATAAGGAATGAGCTTCTCATCCTTAACTTTATACTCATCATTTACTTGTTTGATGATTAACATAGAATCACCAATTACATTGACCCATCTGATATCCTAGCATATAGCTATTTTCAACCCTACAATGAGAGATTCATATTCTACTATATTGTTTGTACATGGAAAACCTAGTCTGAATGCTTGTGGAATCAGATCTCCTATGGGAGTGATGAGCACAACTCCTACTCTTGAACCATGGAAAGTAAAGGATCCATCAAAATACATTTTCCATGTAATGGAATCCTCAAGATACATCATAGAAGCGTCTGGAAGTTCTAGACTCAATGGTTCGTTCCTAGAAAAGGGGCTTCAACTAGTTGATCCACCAATACCTTCCCTTTGACTAATTTTTGATTGATGTACTCAATATCAAACTCACTAAGTAGGATGATCCAATTAGCCATCCTTCCTATAAGTGCAGGTTTAGATAATAAGTACTTCAGTGGGTCAACTCTAGAAATGAGCTTGGTCTTATTATTTAGAAAATAATGACAAAGTTTTTGAAAAGCAAAAATGACAGCCAAATAAGCCTTTTCAATCTATGGATAGTTGAGCTCGTAAGAAATCAACGTATGACTAAGGTAATATACGTTTTTTCTTTCTGATTTATATCATATTGAGCCAAAAGTGCACCAATTGCAAATTGAGTGGCGAAATATCTAATAGTAGGGGCTTGCCTAGATAAGGCAAAGATAAGAATAGGTAGCTTGGCCAAATACTCCTTGAGTAAAGCGAATGCTTGTTGTTGTTCAGGGCCCTAATGGAAATTAACATCTTTCTTAAGAAGATGTGTAAAAGAGTGACCTTGTCTCTCATAAGTTTGAGAAATGAAATGGAAAATAACCTAAATTTTCCCTTATAAACTATGAAGTTGCTTGAGGTTCTTCGGAGGATGCATTTTGGTAATGACAATAACCTTTGTAGGATCTACTTCAATTCCTCTTCTTGACACAATAAAACCTAACAATTTTCTAGATAGCACACCAAAGACACATTTCTTCGGACTTAGTCGAACTTTGTAATCTTTAAGACATTGGAAGATCCACCATAATATCTTAGGATGGTCCTCTCTAGTCTTGGATTTACCCAAGATGTCATCCACATAATATTCCATTATATCATTTATCATGTCATGAAAGATTACAACATAACCCTTTGATATTTGTAGACGACATACTCATCAAACAGAATATTGTTCATGTTTATATTCCTAGATGACATACTTGTCAAACAAAATACGTCCTTCACCCTACTTGATCTATTATCTAGAATGGTCTTTACTGACTTCTGTCAGTCCACTTGTCAAGGTTTAACCCTAGCCAAGGTTAGCAACATGGCCTAGTGTGGAGGACTGCTTATGGTGACTAAGGGTACTTAGACATACTCAATTGACTTATGTCGATTGGGCATGTCTATTTATCCTAAGTCAACATGAGTTGACCCCACACTAGGTCATGCCCCTATCTCTACCTAGGGAAGAACTGTGATCAAGTCAGAATTTATGTTAGTCTAGTTGAATAAAATCAAGGGTGTTGAAACATGTCAACTGTAACATAGTATCCTCATGAAAACCCTAGTCATCACAAAGGTACTACACTGCAGTTGGCGTGTGTCAACATCAACCGAGTTTTCCTCATCTGGATGAACATGCCTTAGATAGAAAGTTATATATTATTAGTTTCCTCATTCAGATTAGTTACATCAACCCTATTAAACAACTAGGTTCCTTAATCGTTAAGATTAAGATTCAAGATTGCAATAAATGAATTTATGCAGATAAATATGCTTTCTATCTAATTCATATGCAATGATTTAAACTATTAACATCTTGATTCATTTTACATAAAAGGCCCAACACACATGGAAGTGTCATTTAATTTCTCACTTAATTCAGCCCTAGCTTATATAAGATCTGAGTAGGTCCTTTTCCATATTATACTTCATTGAAATGAAGTCTAATTCCCTTTTAATTATCTTTTCCTACATTCCTATTTATTAAGGAAGTCTACATGAGAAAGCACACCTTCACTAACTACCTAGATAACAATCAAGATTCATATCAAAAGGTCTTAAATTAAGACTATGATTCATTTCAAGGGAATTGTCTTTCCTTTCCCTTATTGAGGATTAATGTTCATTTATAATCCCTTGCACTTTTTAACTTATATCCAAAGTCTAATTCTCAACAATCATTTGTTTAATTTATAGCCTAATGAACTGGTTGAAAATTAGTGCAAGAATGCCAACTTTACAAGTTGCCTCTTCACTTAGAGAAGATAGTACAACATTATTTCATATCTATGTTTATTCTATTCCAAACCATAAGGTATGTTATTTTCTGTAAAATAAAGTATTACTTAACATTTCCATTCAATTCATACCAAAAGAATTATATCAAGTGCAAAAAAATATCACACATATTTTATTCAACAAGGAGGATTCATACATTTACAAGTCCAAACACTTCAGACATTACTAATATCAAACAACAACATTAAATCCATTTCAGATACAACTTTATTTTCCATCAAGTACATTTCAGTAATGAACCATTTTTCATCATAAAAAGATCCAGTCTCTTTGATAAACAAATGTAACTTCCTAAAGATCTTTCTCCTTTCATCACTTGTGAATTTCGTATGCAAAATTGCTAGCACGGGCGGCCTTCAATCCGAGCATGATAAGCACTAAATCATTAAAACGATGTGATTTTAACTAACTGTTTCATAAAAAGAACTCTATTGTTATGAAACAGTCTTGAAGCAATTCAGAAAGACATAGCCAAAAGGAGTTACAATGATCAATAAAAGAGAAAGAAGGAAAGAGATAAATAATAAATCAAAAGTAAGGTTAGGTCATGAAATATAACAACTTCAGCCATCCATACTATTGTCTTTTATCAAAAGAATTTAAACAAGAAATTCGATAAGTAACATTTCATCATAATTTCACTACTACTTTCATATATTTCTTTTCATGATCACTCATTTGATTAGATCCATTTAACAAAAAAAGGTAACTATCCTAACTAGATTTTAGGCATAGTTTAGAGTAGATCATTTACAACAATACTTCCATCTCAATATTTCCTTAACCTATATTCATCCTAAAATATGAGCTGCCAAAAATTGAACTTAAATATCATAAGAATAAGTTAAAATAACCAAATCATCATAACATTTAAATGTCCAGTTTAGAGTATCCTAATACCCAAACTCAAAACTAGGATCCAAATCAAGTTAACAACCAAACAAGATAAATCAGACCACTTAAAGATGTAAGATTACTTCCAACAAGAAAAAGAGTTACACTCCAATCTCAAAAAGATGCACCATTGCATTCATTACCTTAAGTAATTAGAATGGTTAAGTTTATACTCTAGAAAAACTCATTAAACCATCCATATACTTCCAGCCAAACATAATATTCCATCCAATTAATTTCAACTTCATCTATACTTCCCTAACAACATTCTACAAATATTTTTACCAGACAGTCAAGAAGTTGCATAATGAAACAGACCAAAGAAGGACAACATCTTCAAGTAAGTGCGAAGCTGAAAGAAGAATAAAGGAAGGAGAGGGAGAAAGATCACAACCCCTCAACTCTTGTATGATTAAAGGAGAACCTGAAGAAACCAATAACCTATATTGACAAGGTCATTATCTAATGTCTCAAACCAAAATCCCAAACAAAGATATAATCTAGGTTCAAATTGAAAAGAAAGAACGAACGACAAAAAAACATTCCCTTACCTTTCATCATTCCAAGAGACGGTAAAGATAGCCTTTATTTCCACAAGATAACAATAAACCATTTCCCCAAAAGATATAGAGATGAAAGGAAGGAATTAACAATAGGGTAAGTCTGAATAATCTTCCTAACTCAGATCTGTATAGGAGAAGAAGTAATCAAAATGATTTAACCTAACAGAAGTCATCATTCCATTTTCACGAAGAACATTTCCGAGACTTGAAAGAATCATAACCGAGTTTAATGGCCCAAGGTCAAGAAACAAGATAACACAATACATCAAAACAATATCGATAGAATTATCAAGAAGTTCAAGTTGACAACAACAACCAAAAATAGTAAACCAATACCCAAGGGAGTTTTCCCTTTTTAGCACATTTTCCATAATTTCATAGGTTACCCAATGACCCAATAGAGTAGAAAATTGAATATCCTTTCCCTTACAGGCTTCCAAAAATCAAGCTTTGTGAAAATAACAAATCAATTCCAGAGAATAGAAGAAGTATACATTTGCAGCTATTTAAAATAACAATTTCCAAGAAAAACCCATAATAATTTACCTTTCCTAAATAATCATAGGGTCAAAAGTTTGTAAATGAATTAATACAACAAAACCCAGATTCACAATTATAGAAAGTTATAAGAAAACTGACACGTTCACCAATTTTAAACTTTCCTTTTGTACTCAATAGAGTATGTTTAAGCCAGAGTCACATAAGTTTATTCTCCTAAAAGAAAATCATGTAAGATCAAACAATAATAAGATATTCAAATAGTTTATCAACTAAAGTTTTCCAACGGTGAAGAAACAAGATCTTTTAGAACAAGATCCGAATATTAAAGCAAACCAAGCTACATATATGATTTATACAGCTCAAAAAGATCGAAAAAGTTTTCGACTTGATTTCAAGCCCATGCAAAAGGATTACAACATAACCCAACTATCAAACCAAAAAAATGCAAACCCAGATCACACCTTTCCTCATTCAAACAAAATCGAAAAGCATTCCCAATAAACAACACAAAACCTCAAGCAGAGAAATCTTATCAATAGAACACAAAAACCAGTCAATCCCAAAGAGCAGATTTGTTCTTATGAAACACTTAAATAAAAGCAAAAATATTAATGGATAGAGCCTATCATGCCTGATAGCGCTTCGCCTTCACCGATTCACGAAGTATCCAAGTAGAGCCTCAATCCTCTTTTCAAAATGTAAAAACCACACAAAAAATTCCTCTATCTCCTCCTTATAGTCTCACAGTGCCAACCCTTTCTTCCATGCCATGCAAGGGAGAAAAACTCATGCATTGACACATTACATGCCTCATAAAACATTGACCAAATGAATCGACAAAACCAACCCTCTATCTTTTTCCTAGGCGGTTTCACCAATTTCTAAAAATTAAATGCAGAGTAGGATTGTCAGTCCTTCCTTCTTTCCATCACCGCCATCTCCAAATTTGGAGTGGACTTAATTCAAACAAAACATGCCTCATAAAACTTTGGCGAAAAATGCCAACTCATCATCATAAGTTTTTAACTGCCTTTGCCAAATTTGGTTGTAGGTAAAGAGAAGGCTTAATAAATTGCCTTAAATTCCTTGAATTTGTTGCCTCCCACTTGCCTCTTTCCCCATGTCATTTCATAGGCCCCCTTAGGTTAGCCATTCCCTTAGTTAGGTTAGACACTAATTTAAGGAAATCAACATAGGTCCATAGGTAGGTCCATAGTTTTAGTCTAGGTCCCTCTTAATTCTTTTTCATCCCAATTAATAAAAGAACATATTAACTTAGGTTAGGTTTAACCCTTAGGATAGAGTTACTAGTTTTAGAACATAGTTATATTAGGTTCCTTGATAAGTATTGCATTCTACTAACGAAAGAAGAACTAGACTAATCATCAAAATTTAAATATGAAGCAGGGTCCATGGAGAGGAGTGTACATAACCTTTGCACATTCCAGGTCTAGAACTCTTCCATCGGTCCAAATTGGACATCATGACCACAAGACATGAAAATTAGAAGCATACCTTGGATCAATGGAATTGATCCAAGGTAATGTTGTTTGAATCCTCATAAATTATGAAAACTGAAACTCAAATTCATAATCCTTAGAAGTGAATTTATTTCACATAAAAGAGATGGATTGCTTCATTTTCAATTAAGAAAAACACAATAGAATGTACCTATTCCCAATAGATAACTTCTTATCTTCTGCAACATGATTTCTTAAGTCATAAGAGTACACCATCTTAAGACACAATCACCTGTCAATGTTTGATCCTTCTATAGTAAAAGTCATCATAGGTACCAGTCATGTTAGAGGCATTACATACGACAAATGCATCGGTTAAATAGAGGGAATTAGACTCCCATAATGTTGGAAAGAAATCCACAAGTTTGTGCACCCGAAATTTTTCTCGCCAACAAGACCCCAAGAAATATTTTCCTCTTTTTTAATGTCAAACTTTACGAGATATTAGGATATATAAAAATAGAAGTGTATGATTGGCTGATAAGTTAAATGTTATTGCATCAAATGGATGTTATATTCATGCTATATTAAGATGCATTCGACATGAATAATAATGTTCATGAGTACCCAATATGACTCTAGAATACAACCAACATACTTTCTCTATATTTAAGATTGTTCCTAAGTTATAAAATATTCCATGATGGATGTGAATGTTTTTGGTAAATATGAAATGTATGGTGATAAAATACCTACTATATAGACAACATATCAAGAACTATATATGAAGAATGAAAATATTTTAAAAAGTAAGTATCTTCTAATCAAAATTCATCACATGGTTTTTGTTCTTGCGGTCTAAAATATTTTTTGTTACTATCGAGAATATCAGTGGATTCGTTGAATCAAGAGTGCAAAATTGAGAAATGTGAGATGTGAATTGCATAAAGGAGAGAATAAGCACACACATACAAATATGCAAGTAATGAAGAACAATGAGATAAAATTCAAAAAGGCAAGAATGGCTCCAAATCAACTCAATGCTCCATATCATAGAATGATGCAAGTAATGTACACATATAAGAGAAGGAAAGTGCAACTACCACCTAGATCAGTGGTGAATGACTTTCACTAACTCGATACCGGGTAGTGGAGATCACTCCTCACAACTAGTAAGCTAACTCAATGCAATTGGTAAGCTAACTCAACACAACCGCTACACCTAAGAAAGCATATCCCATGAGTGTAGGGAAACTCCTAGCAGGTGGAATATCCCAAGTAGTATAATACGAATAAAGGAGGAAAATAAATCCTACAATAACACCCTCATAAGCATATCTTAGGTGGGTGAAAACAAAATGAAGTTGGGTCTTGAAAATAACGCCCGATGAGGTACCCATGTATAATGCATCTCTCACAAAGATAGAGTAAAAGAGAAAACCCAGTGGGAAAAAATCCCCCAAAAGAGAGACAAGAAACTCACTCAAGAAAACTAGAGAAGAAGAATAAGTGGGTCTCAGTAACTCGACTTGATGAGGTACCCATGTACAATGATCACCCCCATAGTAGAGAGAGAAAGAAGTGAGGAAAATAAGGTCCCCTAAGAAGAGTGTCGATGATGTGGTCCTCCGTGTAAAGATTGAAGAGAATCCACCTGCACCAAACAATGTTCCTTCCCTTGGGAAGGACAAAAAAAGAGCACTAAAAGTTGACCCACTCCACAAAGGAATAAGAAATTTGCAAGATTATGATATTTGCTTATAGTTTTTAAGCTGAAATGTTTCGTAAGTCTAGAAAAAGTGCTCACAAAAGACAATGGGAATGCAACTTTAGTATACGTGTTAGATAAATAAAATGTTGGGGGTCCAATTCCCATCACAAATGGATTAACAAGAAGAGGTGGATCATGAAACATCTCTGAAATAGTGGAAGTGACAAATTTCCAAAGGTGGGCACTCCCAACGAGAGAGATGATTGGGTCCTCCTCAATGTGTGATGTCTCATTCGAGTTATTCATGTAATGAAACATAAGTGGAATATGAAAATGAACAACTCGGGTCAAACATATACTCAACCCAATGGGTTGATAAATGAGAGAAATGTCTAACAAGAATGTATAAGCATCACAACATGAAGTAGGAGGAGAAGATGAAGCAACATTGCACTCAAAGGTAGTAACCAATGTATGTGGAGTGTCGTCAACTGATAAATCAAGATGCAATGGAGCATGAGAGTAAATGATCACATCTATCTCAAAGGAAGTTTATTCAATAGAACATTGATGCAGAGAGTTAATGGAAGCATGAACATCGACGATAATGACCTCTGGGAGGCAACAATATGGAGTGTGTGCTCAATAGCAAGATCATGTGGAAAATGGTTAACATGGGACTCATAAGTAGAAATAGGTGCATAAGAACACCCAACAATGAAAGGGATGTGAGAAGGGGGAGAATATATGGTGGAACTAGAGTGGTCTAGGGAAGTGTCACTCTCAGATGGTGAAACAAGGTCGTCATGTAGTTATCGGATAATGGTCCAGATAGTGAAATGACACTTAGTGTACTCGAAAAAATGCAATATATACCAAAAAATAGTAATACCAGAAGACCATAGACCTCATCATTGTGGTTAAAACACTCATCCTTCTGTAGAGGCTCATTAGGCTCAAGAACAATACCACGAGCTAAGACACCACAATGTGCATAAATAAGTGCAATGATTGATAATTCCTACCTTTCAAGACAAAAATTTCCTAGAGTCGAGCATAAAATAAAAATGTTGAAACTCCATAATGTAGATAAACCCCCAAAATTATCCCAAATGACACTTTATAACATAGTGTGAAAAGTACAAATCCCCATACATTTTTACAATACCCCCCAAAATTTGATAGTTTATAAAATATAGCATTTATAACAATAAACGAGTCCATCATGTATAACACAAGAAAACATGCAATTTTGACTGAAACAATGCTAAAATCCGAGCTATTGGTCAAAAGTTATAACAAAAACCATTTCCCACCACTAATGGCTTATTTAATTAAAATTTTGCAAACTGATTAAAAAAGCACCTGAAATGATAGGAAAGGGTGATATGTGTATACTTGTTAGACTCATAAAATAATGAAGAGCACAATGGTTTAACTTATGAGGGGGAATTGGACTCCGCCAACTTGGGCCTCACCCTTTGTCTTCAACAAGTGAAGATACAAGCTTAATTAAACACTTAAAATTCCTTCTTAAAGCAATAAAACCAAATTGACTTGCATTCCAAAGTGATAAAGGCTTAAATTTTGGAATAATAAAAGTTCAAATTGGATAATACCACCACTTTTCCACTTGGACATGGGGTCCACTAAGAAAGGAGAATACGTTATACTGATTAAGGTTTAGAAAACCTTAAAAATATGTTTTGTTGTTGATTGTTATCATCGACAAAACAATATGCCAAAGGAGGTCGTTTTAGACTTGAATGGAGCAGAAGAGGTCCAAAATGCCGAATGCAATCCTAAAAAGTTGTAAGGAGGTTGAAAAGGCGTCTAAGTAGTGCAAAAATCTGAATCAAGGCATCAAAATTGTGCAATATGTTTGAAATCCCAAATTTATGTAGTCCAGACCAAAGAAAAAACAAATGCATGTGGTTTTACTTGATTGGTGAGGTTTTTTTCCATCCAAGCTTGGAGAGGACGCCTTAGCTACAAATACCCAAATTTGGACACTTGATACACAAATCTATCACGTATTAGGGCATAAATGACAATTTTGTGAGCCTGAGTGTGAATCTTAGGGGCGTTTAAACCTCCTACGGGCCTTCACTCCCAGTATGGGTCGGCTAAATGTCACTTAGAAGTAAAAAAATGTTACACATGGTCTAAAACTACAATGGGATATGTATAACACCTCACGGGTCTCGAAAACTTACTAGACATGGCCATTGAAACCTCCGCAGGTTTGTATATGTGCTATACAAATATCAGCAAAACACCATTCAAGCTTGAATTTGCATTGTAAGGGCCGTTAACACCTTCTTCATAGGTCTAAAAATCCATCAAGCTTGCAATTTCCTTCTAGAAAAAAAAACAACAAATACAAACAAACCAACAACTTGCAAATAACAATCTCAATTGAAATAAAGTTGTAGAATAAAACCGACACACTTAATTCCACCGTGTCTTTGATACCATATTGGGAACACCAATGATCCACTGAATCAAAGAGTGTCTTTGGTGAGAAATGTGAGACATGAATTGCACAAAGGAAAGACTAAGCACATACATGCAAATATGCAAGTTATGAAGAACAATTAGATAAAATACAAAAAGGTAAGAATGGCTCCAAATCAACTCATGCTCCATATCATCGAATGATGTAAGTGGTGTATATATATAATAGAGGAAAGTGCAACTACCACCTAGATCAGTGGTGAATAACTCCCACTAACTGATATTGGCATAAAGTTGACTCCACTCAACATATAATATTTATGTGGAATTTGACAAGAATTTTATGTGCAACTCATAAGGAATGACAATTTTACTAGGAATTTGATCATATTATTTTATTAAATATGATGGAATATATTCAAGATAAAATCACCTAGATGTGTGCATTTCTATTTTTTGGTTCTTGTTTAGGAAGCCACTAGGTGATAGTTAGTTTTAGGGTGTTTTGACCACCTGGATTTGTTTGGAGTCTATAACTCCATCATTTACGATGTTACTTTTCTTGTTAAAGAACTTAGGTATGTAATTTGGTATGTTGTCGTGGTTTTTCTTTGAATATTTTTAGGGTTCCCTTTGCAAGGAGGGATTTTTGGATTTGGATTCCCTTTTACACAACCTTTTAAATGAGTTGACACAATTCATGTAAATGTGGAAGGATATTTATGGATGTACATTAGGCACAAATATGTTAACAAACTATTTTTGGCATGAAAAAGGGAAATGACTTGCTAAGCCCCTCCACCAATTTTAAGAATGTAGAGAAGTTCTTGTTGCTTCATTTTTAACACTATAAAGATATAACATGGTCACAAATAAATTTCAATGTTGAAGGATAAATGTCTGAAATAATTCTCTAACATGTCAATGAATGTGGTGATATATCCTTTAGGAATATGGAAGAAGCATTCGGGATCTTGGCCTCTTAATTTGTGTGGGAAAAAACATAATCTAGATGGTTGTCACTATAAGTGACTTTTTGGCAAGCCATGAAGGAGTATTTAACATAATCCCTAGGGTCACCGCTTCCATGATATTCTTTTTAAATTTAGGTTGATGAAATTTTTGAGGAAATGGGACATGCAACACGTCCCTATAAAAGGTATAGGGGCACAACTTATAAAATCTCAACTTTTTGGTGTGATCATGATTATTTTCTTGTAAGATAGTTAAAGAGTATTTCATTGAATTCCACTCAAGAGTGAATGACCTGCCTTGAGAAGGAGTTGATGGAGGTTATATATGACTATATTTTGTGTCCTTATGACCCCAATTGTTATTTTTGTATGCTTCATAAGTCATTTTTGGTTTCTCTATATAAACCATGGATGAAATACTTGACATTTTGTGACTTAGGTTTTGTAGTTGGTCATGTATCATTGGATTCTCATTGTGAGAAGAATGAAATTGTTTTTGACTTATTTATCCATGTTTCAAGTTTTTCTCGATAAGTGGTAATATGGTATTCATTTTTTTGTATGATTTAGGAGGCTAGTTTATGTTAGAATTCTCATTGTGTTTTGATTTGGATCTAGATGTCTAGGGTTTCTCTAATTTTAAAGGATCCTTCACTATACCGATAAGTATCATGTTTAAGGGATCCTTCGACAAATCATTCTTGTGAGGAAGGAAAGATCAAAATATGCTGGAATCTTGGATCTCAATTCGAATAATCAAAGAAGGACATTGCCTTTTTTAGAATAATAAATAATCTACTTTATCCTAATTTTATTCAAACATGTTATGAGCTGAGCTTCATTATTACTCCACTACAAGGATGCCTCATCTTTATATATGTGAAAAGGTCCACTAAAAAGGGTATTGTGTTCAATATTTTTATAGATTTAGCATTTTTAAGTGCCATTACGTTTTGCATTTGACCCAAGATTCAAGTTTTGACATTTAAATATTATAGATCAATTTAGGTAGAGTAATGAATTGCTTTCTTTAATAAACCAAGCTTAACTCGTATATAGTTTTAGGTTTTGTTGTTAAAAATTTTGGTTGTACTTATGATAGATTTTTAGGTATTGATGTTTGAGATAAGGAGGTTTAACTCGATAAAGTTTGACCTTGTTATTTTAGATAATTAAGTTTTAAAACATGAAGAGTAACATTTTTGAGTTCTCAAATAAGATGTAGGGGGAATCAAACAAAATAACATATGCTAATGATGACCAACTTGAAAGGATAAACAAGGAACCTAAAGGTGTCCTTAATATACCTTTTGGTACACGAGGCACACGTTTATGAAACTAGAGAGTATTGTCTTACAAAGTGTAGTTTGAGGGTCAAATTTCCCCTTTCCTTCACTCCAAATAGTTCAAGAAGCTTCACCAAAGGAAATAGTTCATTCCTATGGGATTTTGTATAGGGCCTTGGTATTGGATTTTATTCAAATATGCGTGCTAAAGCCTAATATAAAGCATGTCAGAACACTGCTTTTGATACCCCGTATTACCTATCCACACTCCTCACATTTTCACTTAAAACCTATCTTATTATCCCTAAACCATGTCCTCACCCCTGTAAAATCACATCTTATCCCTTAGTAAAAACCTATTCTACCCATCCTAAGTTACTTAAACCTCCCTAACCACTTAAAAACCATCCTAACCCATTTTAGCCCTAACCTTCTAACCTCTTAACTCCCTCAACACATTCCTAACCATCTTCAATCGTTCTCATACCCAAATCAACCCATTTGGAAGTGGTTGAAACCACTTCCAAGAAGGTTTCCCCACTTTTTGCAAATTGCCAATGATTCTAACGAATCACTGATGATTATATAAGAAACACCAAGCCTCTATGAAACAAATCCTCTAAAAATCATGCAGCGAAGATATGGCTCATCGGTGACCTAGAAGACATCATTACAAACATCTTGACATCTCTTGCATCCCAATCACATCCTTGGAAGCTTCACAAACATTGTAAGACTTACACAACATCATTTCTTAGCATTTCTCGTCAAAGGTAATTTCTTCTCATTTGTTTTCGTATTCAGGTTATCCACGTATCAATTTAAAGGTCAAATTGATATGTCCTTTTAAAGTTTTTGGGTGTTCCAAATAAAATAAAGATTGTAGAAGGTTTTTGATCAAAATAATATACAAAAACTAAGTTTTCCCGTTTCTAAGCTCTAATTCCGTGGTGAAACAAGACCCAAAGGTCAAAGTGGTTTACAACTTTGAGGGTAAAATCTAATATACAAATAAGACCCATACACACCATGTAAATTAGTCACCACATAAAATGAAACCTCTAGTCTTTTGAATACCATGCTCTAAAGGGGCACATGCTTGGATTATGCAAGTGATGGTGAATCGGACTAGACACATGTTGGTTGCATTTGGTGAAATAATGTTAATGCCATGTTTGATACCCATGTCTTATGTAAGTTGGAAGTAGGATATTCCATGAGCTGAAATACAAGTGCAAAAACTACACTAGGCACAACTATTCTACCAAACAATGTAAATGGTAGAGTGTTTGGTCGACCAATAATTTTAGCTTCCTCAAGTCACAATCGCCAACGACTAAACTCTTGATAAAATGCACCTTTATACATGTATGCCCTCATTAAATCTATGCATGCCCATGCATGAATGGGTCCCGTTGTCAGTTGTCACATCATAAGTGTCTGATTTTTTCAATATACGAGTTTGACGGTAAATGGTTGCATATGTCCCTATGCGCAACTTTGTTGGTTGATAGTGCGTTGGTGAACTTTTTCAACAAAAAAATTGAATAAAAACTAAGTAAAAGCGCGCGTGACATATGTGCATGGGATGGGTACATGGTAATTTTATGGGCATAGGTGCATTTTATTGGGAGAATAGCCCTCATCATCGTCGCAATCTCCCTCACAAATAATATCTATAAAGCAGTAAGGTGTATGTGTCATATTATGGGCCGCCTAATAAACTTTACCAAAAAGGCAATACTTGATGTCCGTTTATTATTTAATTTATTTTAAAATATATGTGTCGCCTTTTTATGTGGATTACAAACGTTTATGGGAGTTGCACTTTTCATAGTGAACGCCCCGTGAATATTTCAACCATGACCTAGTGTATCAACCTCTCACATGCTGCCCTTAAATGACGTAGAAAAGGCAACATTGTCAAATCATGAGTTTGGAACATCATTTTTTCACAATTAGAATGCCTCGTTTATTTGTGAACAATAAAAAGAATACTTGATTAACCAATCCAATATAAAATAAATGTTATTTGCAATTAAATGTAAAATATATATTGGTCAAAACCAATAATTCAAACATTTGATTATAGAAAAATAATTGGTCTGAAAGTTAAAAATGAACTGCCGTTGTTAATAGATTCTTGAGAGAACATCCTCTCTCTATCCGGTTTAGGTTTCCTAAACATAGATTTATCTCCTTTTGATTCCATTGATATTTGTTTCTTTCTGCGTGGAAAAAACGAGCGTGTCGTGAAACATTATAAATTATTTTTAAACCATTATTTTATTATTCAGGAATGGATTCCCTTACCTAACCTTCAATGCGTTAAGTCTGCGCGTACTAAATTATGAAAATTCAACGTCCTCGTCATTCCCAAGAATTATATATATATATATATACCCACGATGTGCTGACTTCTTTCCTTTTTAAATACAACAACAAACGTCGTCAATTTAATGGTAATTCTGTTTTTTCTGTTCTTGTAGAAATCATGGAAAGCAAGTGTTGGGCATTTTTGTTTCTCTTCTCCATTCTGGTTTTCAATAATTTATCTTGCACAGCACAAGCTCCAAGGCTTGTTTCTGCACTCACTGGTATGATAATAATGATGCAAAATAACAGTGTTTTTATCTTTAAAATAAAGTTGATTTTGAATAATAGTTTTGTGTTTTTGTGAGCGTTTTCAATCTCACAATTGAATCTATCTTTCTTTTGATAACAATAGGAAATCCAGGTTGGTTCATTAATGTTCCGGAATTAAGAAACTCTACCAGGGAATCCATCTTTCAAAAAGGAAACTGATTTTGTTTGTTATTGTTTTTGCAGAGAAGGTTTCAGTCAAAAGAGGAGTAAATTATAAATTGGGCAGGCGAGCGCCACTGGTCCCAACGGCTCCAACAGCAGGATTGAATAAGCCTTATATTAGCCTTTCCCCACCTCCAATATCTCTATGATTGCTTTGTCATTGGTGTAGCTCTGTAAGTTATAAATTGGGCAGGCAAGCGCCACTCCTCCCAACGGCTCTAACAGCAGGATTGAATAAGTCTTATGTTAACCCTTCCTCGCCTCCAAAAATCTCTATAATTGCTTTGTCATTGGGCTAGCTCTGTAAATTATAAATTGGGCAGGCAAGCGCCACTCGTCCCAATGGCTCTAACAGCAGGATTGAATAAGTCTTATGTTAACCCCTCCTCGCCTCCAATATCTCTATAATTGCTTTGTCATTGGACTAGCTCTGTAAATTATAAATTGGGCAGGCAAGCGCCACTCATCCCAATGGCTCTAACAGCAGGATTGAATAAGTCTTATGTTGACCCTTCCTTGCCTCCAATATCTCTATAATTGCTTTGTCATTGGAATAGCTCTGTAAATTATAAATTGGGCAGGCAAGCACCACTTGTCTTAACGGCTCCAACAGCAGGATTGAATAAACCTTATGTTAACACTTCGCCGCCTCCAATATCTCTATGATTGCTTTGTCATTGGGGTAGCTCTGTAAATTATAAATTGGGCAGGCAAGTGCCACTCGTCCCAACGGCTCCAACAGCAGAATTGAATAAGCCTTATGTTAACCATTCGCTGCCTCTAATATCTCTATGATTGCTTTGTCATTGGAGTAGCTCTGTAAATCAAACAATGCCATTGAAGAAAGTGAAGTTGTATTGGTGGAGAATGCTTGCTCGTTCTCACACAGAACAGAATCCACCAAGATTCAATTCCCTTAAGATTAAGATTGTATCCCATACCAACAAACAATAGTTTTGTGCTAATTTCATTGTAATGATAACGAGGACTTTCCTTTTAAGAGGGTATTGCATTGTCTGTGTTATTCACTGTCATAAATATTAAGCAATGAGCCATATGGCCACTAAGGTACATGCCTGCTACGAGTAACAATTTCAGGTCATCAGATATATTTTATGTTAAAAGTACTTATTTTGAAATTGTGGACTCCATTCTCTATTTCCCACTATTTTAAAGTATTAAATTATTTGAGGTGTTGGCATACAATTGTTGGCTCACAAAGTATTACAAGTTTCGGAGTTAGTGGGTACCAAAGATCAATTATTTTTTTAACAAAGATATAATTGCATGTTAAGGTTGAAGAAAATTATCTTTCTCATATAACATCAACTATCACTTTTTGTCAAGTCAATAGGAACTAAGCTCCATCAACATATTTATTATGCTATACAATTTTAGTTATATAAAGTGCGTGAATCACAAGTATATACATTCACAGTACACACACAAAACATACATATACATGAATTACATGAAATAATTTCTTACAACTAAAATTCCAAAAAAATCTGCGATATCTATCTATAACAGTGTTGTTTATGTTGAATGCATTTGTAATTATATAGTTCTAATATTTATTGTGCTTATTTTTTCCATAGAATCATCAATAAGTATCGTGTTATTACAAGTAATATAAGCTCTTTTAAACTAGTCTCATGCAATGGCCAACACTTAATAAAATATGCTTGGATTCTCTGAGACATTAAAATTTATATGTTTGCATTGGAGATAATTCTATTGTGTATGTGTGAACTCGAAGCTACAAATATAATCCAGTCATTTGGAATAGTGTTAGCATCATGTCATCCACATTCAACCATTTTTTTGATCTCCATAGGACAATCTTGAAACTAGATAAACAAAGTTGAAAGAAATAATTTACTTCTAGTTTTTGAGAAAATAATTTTTTTGGTAGATTAATGTCACCAATGTCATTTAACATCTTCTATGAGGTATTTTCCTTGTGCATCGAATGAGTCAGAACATCATTTATATCAAACATTATCAATTTTCTATTGCAAATATTGGTATCTACAAATTTAAAAAGTTATATGAATTGTTTATGTTTGGATAATAAATTGACAAACCACTCATTTTTTTAATGATCGTGTATTTTTAATTTGATTGAAGCAATCATTAGTCGATAAATAACATATTATAAATCACATTAGCACACCATTATTTACATTATTCAATAACGACAAAGTTTATATATGTTATACATTTCACTATCGGAATTCCCTTATCATGCAAAGTGAACATTTGCAATGACCTAAACATGTTCTTGTGCTTCTCCAAACACTTCAACCATGAATTTTATTGTATGTAAATCAGTTTATCCATACTATATGTTCCATAAATTTCTAGTAAGGACGAGTCTTCAAAGTAGTTTTTCATTAACCACATGTAGACCCTAAAATTTAGTAACTTGTCCTTGTAGACACAAAATCTATGCACTTGGGTACATTTCTAGGTCCTAGAGCACACTAATATATACATGATTCCTAAGCAATAAAACTTGTGATTGACATTATATTTTGGGTCTTTTGCCTTGTCTTTTATACTCTTATTGACCTTAGACACCCTACGAGACTGTCGGTATTTGATTGATTTATCTTTTATGGCCTCGAGACACTAGTGCCCATTTAGGACAAAAGTGCCCAGTGCTCTTGTCCTTTCTAGGCACTCTCAACCCTCTTTAATTTATTCTTTTACTTTTGGGTCATCTTTTACAACTTTGGGTCCTTTTAGTTGTCAATTAAAAAATTCAAACAAGGGAATCATATATATACATAGTTATAGCTCCCAAATGAAGGACCAAGCACTAGCATTATCTATTATCACCTAAGCTTGCATCCAAAGGCACAAGAGCACTTCAAAGACATCATCTAGCACATTCACTCAAGGGACAAGGGTTGCATCACTTATGCATACACAACATAGGAGGGGAAGTCTATTCTATTCCATTGCACACATTTACATCATTTGGAGCATTCTAGATCTAGCCCGCTATCATAGTGAAACTTGCACACACTTACGCACATAACTACATGGATTTTGAAATGTAGTGCAACACTTGGTACTAAGTTTAATCTTTGGGTGACTATCGGGGTCATTCTAACTCCACATTCTACTTCTTTTTTATTATATTTGATGTGGTTTGTGTACATGTGCAGGTAGACAATTTGTTTTGCAGGTTACATGTACAATGGTGATATTGAAGCAAGATCAAAGTGACAAAAGGAAACTAACGAAGAAGATCCTCCCGCATAGAAGAGATTAGATCCCGATTATTCACACAAATGTTAGCGCCTATGACAAATGTTAAGCACCCGAGCACTCTTGTCCTCTCGTGTGCACTCCTATCCTACAAAGTTATGAGTTCCGAATTTCCAATGAGCCTTGACAAAGTTGTTTCGAGTCTATTTCATCTACTCACCCGCCTAGATCATCTCTAGGTTGCACAAAATCAGCTAAGTTACCCTCTCTCTATCTATTGCTTAGGGTTTCATATTGTGTATGTTGTTGTTTGTGTCTTCTTTGTATATTATCATTTGTATATCATTCATTACAATAGTTACTCAAATTAAGATTTAATTTATTTTATATTAAATCATTTGGTGAACCTATTCCTTACATGCCCATTATCGTATCTTTCATGGCTTCCCATCCCTTTGATTCTAATGCTTCCCCATTGTATATCCAAGTTCAACTTCATAATATCTTGTTAAACATGTCCTAGTTGATCCTAGATTTAGTCTTAACATATACACTTTTTCCTTTCTCCATCAAATAGGACTTTCTGCTACTCATCTCAATCCATCTACTCTTTGTATCTCATGGATTTGATAATATACCTAAGCAAGTGTTGGGCACAATCTCTCTTCCCCTTACTATGGGATCTTGCACTCTTAATGTTCTATGTCACATTATGCCTCATGATGTTCCTTATACTATCCTTTTAGGCCATCCTTGGTTACATACTATGCATACACTTCTTTTTACCCATGTCATAGCACAATGCCCTTGCTACACCTTCTTCTATAGTATATTTTGTGCCTCATGTTGCTACTCCTTGTGATATTCCTCTTACACATGATGCTCATGACATTACCTACATTGTACATCCTTCTCCTCTTGGGATGCACCCTAGTGCTACTGATTTACAAGATCAATTTTCTATTGGTACCCATGATACTCCTCCCATTATGTCTCACTCTCGATGCACTTCTATTGATCATATGCTTAGTGCTTCCAATGTTACATCTCTCCCCACACTTTCCTCATCACACGTTAGAGCACCGTACACTGATTTTACAATGATTCCTAATGCTCCCACTTTCCAAGATCCTATGCATGATTCATTTACTATGGATACACCTTATCTTGTTACATTCATGGGGCCATCCATTCCCCTCTTTCTACATTTTTGTCTATGATCATAGGGGCTAGTTCATACTTGCTTTATTGCTTCTAATATTCCCAAATTGCACTTATTGATTTTTATTACTACTTGATGAGCATCCCAACATTACATATGTTACACATCTTTTGACTCACATATTGATCCTTATGTTTGCACTTACTTTTTCCACTATTGCCAACACACACAATGCTACACCTATTCTATTTTTTCCTAATCGGTACATTCTTATTGCATATAGTCTTTCTATTAATCTAGTTGGGATCTTGAAGTCTATAGAGTTTTCCCCTCCCATGTTGACATTATTCATTGGTAACTCTTGCGTTTATTAATGTTCTACCTATTCTAATTCTCGGAACCATGGCATGGTATCTCTCGCATCATCGCAAATATCTACATCACTCGCACACTTGGGGGCATCACACTTTCTCCCCCTGTCTACCACTATCTCGCTTCTCTATTATTTACTCTTAGCTTGTTTACTACACTTCAAGCTCCATGCTTCATGTTTACCTTTCTAAGAACTCTTACCTCTTTGGTAAACATACAACACCTTCATTTCCCGATGACACACTCTTGTTCTATGGTTCACATGTGATTGTTGAGGGCACACTTCATCAATGAACCTCATATCATCTACACTTCACGTTGTGTGCTTCATGATACATCTTTCCTAGCATCTACTCTCAATCACATCTAGCACCTTCATTTCCTAATGACACATTCTTTTTCTATGGTTCATTCTTGATTGTTGAGGGTGTTGAGTGTGGAGCTTAATTGCTTCACATAAATCTTGTTTTTACATGTTATTGGTTTTGACAAAGTGACCAATATTGGTCGAAAAGTAACCAAAATCGGTCAACCTGTGCGATGGTTCTTTGTTTTTTGGCCAAAAATTATAATAAATATTTTACTTTAAAGATGATTTATTGATTATAAAAGCATAGTTAGTTTCCTAGAATAGATATATATGCATGTATGCATTGTATGAGGGTATGAGAGAAGAAAATAGCAATTGTTTTCATGTTAGTTTTCTTGGTGAGCAAGAAAGAGTAGCTTGAGTGAGGGAAAAACATTGAACATCTTGTGAGGTGTTGGAAGACAAAAAATCTTCATTGTATTTCCTCTGTAAAGAACTGAATAATAATATTGTCCATTTCTTGGTGGACATAGCCCACACTGGGTAAACCATGTTAAATCTGGTGTTATCTTTCTCTTGTTTATTTTATCTTCTGGTTTATTTCCACATTCATTGTTTGTATGCTTTATCTAATTTTAGATATGTGCAACATTGTTATATGGTTAACCCCAATAATTGGTATTAGAGCTTTGTTTGGAGGTTTTGTGTGTTGACAGGATTTACTCACAGAGGGTTTTTGATTGAGTGGGAGCATAGCAATGACAAAAGATAGTAAATACCGAGTAGAGAAATTTGACAATCGTAATTATCAACTATGGAAGATGCAGGTGGAGGATTATTTGTATCAAAAGGATCTATACTTACCATTGGATGAGCATGGAAAGATGAACACAATGATTGATGAAGAATGGAAGGTTCTTGATAGAAAGGATCTAGGATCTATAAGATTGAGCTTGACAAAGATTAGTGGCTTTGAATTTTATAGATGCAAAAACCACGATAGAGTTGATGAAATCTTTAGAAAATTTGTATGAAACTCCTAGTGCTTTGAATAAGGTTTATTTGATGAAAAAAAAATTTAATTCTAAGATGTAAGAAGGTGGATTTGTATCTAATCATTTAAATGATTTCCGGTCTATTGTAAATCAATTAAAATCGGTAGAAATTCCGTTTGATGATGAAGTGAAAGCACTTTTATTCTTATGCTCTTTTCCAGATAGTTGGGATAACTTGGTAATGGTTGTTAGTAATACAATGTCTGCTTCTAAAGGTTTGAAATTTGATGATGTGGTTAGTGTAATCCTTAATGAGGAAATACACAGGAAAATCTCAGGAGAAACATCATCTAGAAATGCTTTAAATGTAGAAAGTAGGGGAAGATCTAAGGAGAGATCATCAAAGAGCAAGAAGAATGGGAGATCAAATTCAAGAAATGGTAGATCTAGATCCAAGTATAGAGATTTACTTTTCTGGAATTGTGGAAAGAGAGGACACGTAAAGAAGGAGTGTTGGTCCAAGGAAAACAAAGAGAATACATCAGACAAAGGTAAAGAGGAAAATGTTGTAAGTTAGGTCCAAGGAATTCCATTATTCTCTCCTTGAATAATAAATTAAAATCTTGGGTTTTAGATTATAGCACGGGGATTCACTTAGTAAAGTATGGTATAACACGTGCGTTCGAAGGGTATTAAAGGAATACCCTTAATTCTAGTTTCTACCTCTAATTATTCAATTGATAATACCCCCTCCTCGTTATATTATTAGAATGAAAATACCCCTATTTTTCTCTGTACCTTACTTACCCATAATAAATTAAAATTTTATTTAGATTATTAGCTTCTATCCCAATATATTAGACAAAAATACATTATATTTCTCACTCAATTATGTTTTGATTTTGGATTTTATTTAAAGATAGATTGAAGCCATGAATACATATTACAAGTCACCTTATATGATGTTAAGCTTTATTCATTTATCAATATTTCTTCAAATCCATGGGATGGTGAAATAATATCAGGTTGTGCATACCTCAATCCTAGATAAATCTAATTATTTCTTGGTTAAGAAACTAGGTGAATTATTTATTAAAAAGAGATTACATTCAATTTATGACCACACTCCTTTTCCAATTTTAAGGTTTTACTTTTAAAAACTAGGGTTCTGTTTTAGTTTTATATTAAAAGGTAGGAACCTCTATTTTTGGCCCATATCTCTAACCTACCCCAATGTTAAAACATTAATAAATTAAACCCTTTCTCATGTTATCTATATTGAATTTAATTTTATTAATTTTAATTACATCAATATGAACCCACGTGCTAGGATATTGCCATAATGAGTGAAAAAGGATTATGCATCTCCTAATAAGCGTTATTTCGAAATTATGTTCGGGTGAGTTATCGATAAGTTTATTTAGGAGATGATTAGATCTTAAATTTAATCTAAAGTTCTGAATGGAAATACATATATTGAAATATGTGAGGCATGTGCCAGCCTCAGATAAATCTAATTTCTCAAGTGAATCTGGATTGGGTTACAACAAATTCTTGAAGGTTAGCAAGGGATAAAGAGGTAAGAAGGTAGGAAATTTATATCATCTACAATGTTGTAATTCCTTTTCTATGTTATCTACTCTGATTTAGATGTAACTATGTGGCATAATCGTGTGGGAAAAGGAATGCATCTCCTCAAGGCTAAGGGTAAGTTATCGATTTGAAAGTATTAGATCTTAAATTTTGTGAGCATTACATATTTGAAAGCGGATTTCTCAAGGTTGGGTCAACAAAGAAGGATAAATTGGAGCTTGTACACTCGGATGTGTGGGGGACTAATATTATGTGAGGATCCCAATATTATGTGACTTTCATTGATGATGTCACAAGGAAGGTATGGATTTATTGTATTAAGCGTAAATCTGATGTTTTTGAGACTTTTAAAAGGTGGAAAGCCCTTGTGGAAAATGAAACAAACTTAAAATTAAAGTTCCTTAGATCTGACAATGGTGGTGAGTACTACAACAAGGATTTCAATGATTATTGTTCAGTGAATGGAATACAAAGAGAAAGAACAGTTCCTAGAACTCCATAGGAGAATGGAGTTATAGAAAGAATGAACAAAACAATCATGGAACGTGCTAGAAGCATGAAGATACATGTCGGTTTTCCTTTGAATTTTGGGGAGAAACAGTGGATACAATAGTGTACTTGATCAATTATCGGCCTTCAACAACACTGGATGGTGGAATACCAGAAGAAGCTTGGTCTGGAAAAGAGGTAAATTTTTCTTTTCTTAGATTTTTTGGCTCAAAAGATTTTGTGCATGTTGATAGGGAAAATAAGAATAAGTTGGATGCTAAATCTAAGATATGCACTTTCATTGGTTATGGATCTAGTGATTTCGAATATCAATTTTTGGGATTTAGAAGATTATAAGATTGTTAGGAGTCATGGCATTGATTGGAATGAAAAAAGAATGTACATGGATCATGTTTTGGTGCCTAAACATGAAAAAGTTGATGAGATTTTGAAGGAAAATCAACTTTCGGATCTAAAATAGACATCCACAGACACCGGTGTCGTTTCTCTACGAGCTTGATGTCGGTCGAGGATAGAACCGGTATCGGTAGACAGGATCGATTCTGAGCAGGACAACTATTGGAATCAATGTTAGTACTCCTCAAAAGGGTGGCAGTGAAGAAACCACAAATCGATAGGCGAGACAGAGGAACCACGATCAGTTAAAGAACCATGGTCGAGTGTCGGAGAATAATGCTTTGGTCACCGAAAGAGATTAACATGAACATGCAATAGGCATAGAATGAGCCCTAGACACCCCAGATCTTAGTGAGAAGATCACAAAGAGTAAGTAGACCCCTAGAGATATTTTCACCTTCCTTTTCTTATTTATTATTGATTGACAAAGTGGTGAATCGTAAAAGGTTTGAAGAGGTAATGCGGTAGATACCCATGAGTAGTGGGAGTGTGCCATCGATAAGGAGATGGACTCCTTGGAAAAAAATCAGACATGGGATTTGGTCAAGTTACCATTAGGTAAGAAAACACTACAGAACAAATGGGTTTACAAGATCAAAGAAGAAGAGGGTGGAATGAAAAGGTACAAGGTGAGGCTTGTGGTAAAGGGTTTTACACAGAAATCAGGTATTGAATTTGATGATATTTTTTCTCCCGTAGTTAAGCTGACTTCTATTCGTATTGTTCTAAGTTTAGTTGTAACATAAGATTTGCATTTAGAACAACTTTATGTTAAGAAAAATTTTCTTCATGGTGATTTGGAGGAAGAGATCTATATTTAGCACCACTTGCTTATAAAGTTAAGGGTAAGGAGAAACTTGTGTGTCTATTGAAAAAGATCCTATATGGGCTCAAGAAATATATGAGGCAAAATTTAAGATTTGTGATTTTTATGCATGAGCATGGTTATATGAGATGTGAACCTAACCATTGTGCTTGTTTTAAGAAGCTTTAAAATGGGAGCAATGTTATTTTGTTACTCTATGTGGATGATATGCTTTGATTACAAGATCTAGTATGTAAGACATTGATAAAATTAAAGAAAGGCTAGCTCACACATTTGAAATGAAGGATTTGGGAGCTGCGAAAAGAAAATCCTTGGCATGAAAATTCACCGAGATAGGAAAAATAAGAAGTTGTGTTTATCTCGGAGGCTTATATCAATAAGGTGTCGAAAAGTTTAACATGCATAATTCAAAACCTGTTAGTACACCTATGGCTAGACATTTCAAATTGAGAAAATATCGTGTCCTTCATCACATGATGTGGTTGAGTACATGGCACATGTTCCCTATATGCTTCAGCAAAGTAGGAATTCTTATGTATCTCATGGTTTGTACTAGATCGGACATTACACACGCAAAGGGGAGTTGTGAGCAGGTTTATGGCTAATCCAGGTAAAGAACATTGGAAATCAGTCCAATGGATTCTCAGGTATTTGAGAAGTACATCTAGCATGGAGTTATGCTATAGAGGGTTAGATACTTCTTTACATGGCTATGTTGATTCAGATATGGCTAGAGATTTGGATGGCAGGAGGAACACCACTGGATATGTTTTCATAGTAGGTGGAATGACAGTTAGTTGGATTTTGAGAAGGCAGAAGTTTGTGGCTTTGTCTACTACAAAGGTAGAGTATGTTTCAACTACATAAGCTAGCAAGGAGATGATATGGATGAGTATGTTCATGGAAGAGTTGTGTAAGGAAAAATAATATTGCAGATTATACAATGATAGTCAGAGCGTGATCCATTTGGAAAAGAACTCAACATTTCATTCAAGAACGAAACACATTTAGTTGAGGTATCACTTCATATGGTAGGTGTTGAAGGATGGGAATTTGAAGTTAGAGAAAATCAATATGGATGAGAACCATGCAGATATGCTAACGAAGCCATTGGTAAAGGAGAAGTTGGAGCTTCACTCCACTTCTATTGGTCTTCGAGTTTGAGAATTGAAGAGGAAGAAACAAGCCAAGGAAAAGGATCCAAGGATGGTGATGTACAATACAATGCAACAATTGATCTCCAAGTGGGAGATTTTTGAGTGTGGAGATTAATTTATTCACAAAAAGCTTGTTTTTACATATTGTTGGTTTTGACAGTGACCAACATCGGTCAGGTAGTGACCAACATCGGTTAGCAAGAACGACATCGCCGTTAACTTGTGCGACGATGATTTGTTTTTTGGCCAAGAATTAGAATAAATATTTTTCTTAAAATATGATTTATTGATTGTAAAACCACCAAAAATAGACATATATGCATGTATGCATTGTATGAGGGTATGCGAGAAGAAAATAGTAATTGTTTGCATTTTAGTTTTCTTGGTGAGCAAGAAAGAGTAGCTGAGTGAGGGAAAAACATTGAACATCCTATGAGGTGTTGGAAGAAAACAGATCTTCATTGTATTTCCTCTGTAAGGAATTAAATAATAATATTGTCCGTTTCTTGGTGGACGTATCCCACACTGGGTGAACCACGTTAAATATGGTGTTATCTTTCTCTTGTTTATTTTATCTTCTAGTTTATTTCCACATTCATTGCTTGTATGTTGTATCTGATTTGAGATCTATGCAACAATGTTATATGGTTAACCCCAACAGAGGGAGAATTTCTAAATGAAACTCATCTCATACACACCTATTGGCTCCCCCTCCCTTCCCATTTGGCATGCCGTAACATGTCATCACACTAGCACAACATTTTTATAATTTAATCTTGTTAGCTTATCCTATTTACATGTTACACCTTGTTTTATATGTTAAGAATATTCTTTGTATGTCATTATATTTTTCTATATACACATACACGTTCACTTAGTATCTTGAGGTGAATGCAAGACCTTTCACAGATTCATACACGATGCATGATGCTTGACACAAATCTTTACCAGTCCCACTGAGACTTCTGGGGGAATCTATCCTTTGCACTTTCATACTCTACACATCATAGGTTCTATTGTTACATTATTTCCTACTTATTGGCATTATCACTAAATCTTTCAATGATATATACACGATTTGACATACTATTTATATTTTTAACATACTAATGGGTGTTTCATGTGTAGCATTTATCTTGCAGGATCTATACAACCATGGTTATCTGTCACTTCTTGTTTACTATTTTTTGACATTATTTGCGAGGCTATGTCACATGTCTTGTTTGATCATCGTATGCTTTTGGCTAGTTCGACCTTGATTGTCTTGTGACATTTTGAGTCATGTCCCATGTCCGAAAACCCATTTTGGCATTCTATATTATCTTTGGGGAATCTATCCTTTGCACTTTCATACTCTACACATCATAGGTTCTATTGTTACATTATTTCCTACTTATTGGCATTATCACTAAATCTTTCAATGATATATACACGATTTGACATACTATTTATATTTTTAACATACTAATGGGAGTTTCATGTGTAGCATTTATCTTGCAAGATCTATACAACCATGGTTATCTGTCACTTCTTGCTTACTTTTTTGTAGGCTATGTCATATGTCTTGTTTGATCATCATATGCTTTTGGCTAGTTCGACCTTGATTGTCTTGTGAAATTTTGAGTGATGTCCCATGTTTGAAACCCGCTTTTGGAATTCTATATTATCTTCCTAGTTTCTTGTTACATTATCTTCTATTGCATGATAGATTTATTTACACTAACACTTATTTCTAACCTACTTTGTTTACATGTGCCTTGGTTTCTACCATGCGCATCCCCTACTCTCTCCAAGTATCCTAATTCAGATATGTATATCAGCTTCAAATCCTCTCCTTTAGGAAGCCTTCTTTTACAGTCATAACATGCACCCTAAACAAGGGGAGCATCTGTTGGGTGAAAAAATCACCCCTAAAGTAGCTCGAGCTTCAAGACAACACAACATGGTATAGAAGTAGCATAGGAACACAGTTACGTATTGGCTTAGAATAAGATTTGGGCCCAAAATACAAAGTAGGCACTACGCACACGATGCCCCGGACAGTAGCGGTGGGCACTTTTGTACCCATGGATGCTAATGTCCCGGGGGAAAAAAAAATCAATTTCTTAGTTCAACACAGTCTCTGACAATAGTTTTCGATCGATTCTCTAGTAGCATGCACTTGCCTCTAATTACAAAATGTAGTCTATCACCACATTTCAGATTCAATCAAAACAATCGAAACAACAGAACAAATCAAGTATGTAAATTTTGCAGTGGTGCTTATTCGAGAAGTGTCATGGAAGGAGATAAAATCTAGAACTCTTTCCCCAACACTCTTTTCTTGGTATGAGATTACCCAAAAATCACACTTGGCATGAGATCACCTTAAAAACTCACTCTTAGCATGATATCACTCAAAAAAGTCACTCTTGGCATGAGATCGTCCAAAAACCTCACCATCAACATTCAAATCCAGCAACTCCAAGCAAACAGGACAATTTTTCTATCTCATACTCTCTTATATATCAGTGCACACTTTCCTTTAACACACTTTTACACTCTGTACTTAGTTATATATGCATTACTATGATTTTTCATATGCATAACATTGACTACTCTCTCACTCTTCTTTTATAGGTCTATCCTTAATATGAAACAAGAACCAACTCACATCAACAAGTACAAGCTCGGAAACATGCTACTACACATAGAATTCACCCCTAGGGTCCACTTTCCCTTCCTAGTCTCCGCGCTTCACTTTTCCACTCGACACGCTATCAACTAAACTCTTCTCTACAAGATTACAAGGTATGCATCTTCTATCTACTTTATGCTATCAAGTATTCACTCAATAGCATAAAGTGGGGGCGAAATGTAGACACAAAATCTATGCACTTGGGTACATTTTTAGGTCCTAGAGCATAATAATATATACATGATTCCTAAGCAAGAAAACTAGTGATTTCCAATGTCTTTTGGGTCTTTTATACTCGTATTTACCTTACACACCTACAAACCTACTAGTATTTGACTGATTTATCTTTTATGGCCTTAGACACTAGCGCCCATTTAGGATAAAAGCACTTAGACAATCCTGTCCCTTATGGGTTCTCCCGACCTTGTTTATTTCTTATCCTTTTGGGTATTTTTTTACTTTTGGGTCATCTTTTACAACTTTGGGTCAGCCTTTTAGTTGTCAATTATGAAATTTAAACAAGGGAATCATATATATACATAGTTATAGCTCCCAAATGAAGGACCAAACACTAACATTATCTACTATCACCTAAGCTTACATCCAAAGGAACAATAACACTTCAAAGACATCATCTAGCACATTAAACAAAGGGACAAGTGTTGAAAGGAAAAAATGGGCTAAGTATTAGGCATGCGAATGGAGGGCGCCCGGAAGAGCACGCGGTGTTATGATAGGGTTGAAGTGCCTAGGATCAGGACTTATCCTTTTTGTGGATAAGGGCTATTTTTGGAGATAGCATGCTGAGCACACAAAGAGATGAAGACTTGCACTCCACGCAATGGTATTTTGGGAACAAGCGACAATGAGCACCATACATAGTTTAGGTTAATAATAGGATTTCTACTCGAGTTAACTATAGGAAGTCTATTGTTAAAATATTTTCTTGATTTGAATATCTTATGTGCATTATTTCATCTTCCTTAGGTTGGCCTTAGTGTAACATCTAACCTAAAAAGTCTATATAAGAAATTCAAATGCTTTTCATAATCCATTTAGCATACTCAATCACTCTTATTATAAAATAACAAGAATAAAGCACTCAAGTCTCTCCCACATCTTCCTAAAGTAGTTGCACATCCTTTAGAGCAACTACCACATACGTCTGAAGTACTCACACTAGGTTTAAGATTCTAGCTTCCTCCATTTACAAACATTCAAAGGTCCTAGAGCCATGTCTTAGCAAGAAAAAGTCACTCTAAGGATTTTCAAAGTTTTTAAGGGACACAGAGGATCAATTTTATCATTTGAAGCACATAATACCATAGATGTTATAAATTCCCGGAGGCGGGGGTGAATTTGTAAATGCCAATCACGACCTATCTTGTTCACCATCTTCTCCATAATGTGAATTAGGATTTTATTGGAAGCCTCGACTTTCCCATTACCTTGAGGGTAATAGGGGGTCAAGAACTTAAGGGATATTTGAAAGCGTTTGCAGAGTGATTTCACAGTTTTATTCTTGAATGACTTACCATTATTAGTGATAATAGCAGAAGGGATACCATATCAACAGATGATATGATTCATTATAAATTTAGATATTTGGGGACCTTCTGTATAGGTAAGAGGAACAACCTCTACCCATTTTGTAAAGTACTATGTGGCAGTTATAATGAACTTATGGCCATCGAGGAGACATGATTAAGTTTCCCTATTAGATCGAGACCCCACTTTGAGAACGGCCAAGGTGTCGTGATTGGTTGTAAGGATTGTGTTGACGCATGTATCAAGTTTCCGTACTTTTGACAATCCACACACTTCTTCACATGCTAACAACAATCATGCTCCATGGTAGGACAATAATAGCCTACCCTAAGAATTTTCTTGGAAATAATGATCCCATTAGTATGATCCTAAATATTCTGTGTTGTAGACTCACAACACCCCCGGATACGAGATCGGGCTTCTAAGTTGATCACTCTAGCATCTAGTGTGATTGCACAACATGGAAACCTCTCTCAAGCGTGGGACTTGTAAAACCGAGAGAGGAATCTCCGAGAGAAGGCTGATTCCTGCTCCTAAACTACTCCGCCACAAGCTATTCCAGTGCGAGCAAGCTAATCTAAACCTAATCTAACCATGCCAAGGAGACAGAGAGAGAGAAAAAGGAAAACATCAAAAGCCTACACTAAAACGGTGATACACTAGAGAAGGAGAATGTTGAACATATATCAAAACGCGCCATGGGACAAGGAGAGGTGAGCAATGGGAAGGATGGACAGATGCATCACAAGCCCAAAGATAGATTTCACACAGAAAATGCCCCAAAACTCCGTGAACACAGCTCCAGACCTGTAATGAACATTTGAACATGCACAAATACCTGCAATGAAGAGAGGCAAGAAGAAAACAAGCAAAAACGAGCAAGGATGGATAGATGCATCACAAAACACGTTTTGTTGCTCCAGAAGTTTGCACAGAACATCATTTCAATAGTAAAAGGAAAAACGCCATTACAGAGCAAGGGAGGAGGTTCGAACTCCATTTTCAACCCTGGAGAAGAAAAAGAAGGGAGGGCAGAGCAGAAAAGATGAACAACTTGTAATTATTTTGAAAGAAGCCCCTCTGTACAATATATAGGAAGAAAGAGAGAGGGAAGAGAGAGGAGATTCGAATCTGCCCCAACCACTCCCAGGTCGCATTTAACTCATTTCATTATGGCGGCAGGTGAGAACCCTGGCAAAATGGCGGACTGTCTAGTAGAAACGGTGGTATGCATTGTATTAAAACCGTCGCTGAAATGTCACTTCTGTCTATTATCACGTGTCAGAGCCGTTTCTTAACTTTCTCTCTCCACACCAAACCAAAATGCAAGATTGACCCTAGAAACGTGTAGAGCATTTCACCAGCTTTCCAATGATATAAAGAACGTGCAAATCCGAGCTCTGGATCGAAAGTTATGGAGGTCTGAAGATTTAGGGCACAAAACAGGTGAAAACGGATTTTTAAATTTCTTCCCGCGCTCTGCCACCTGGATGACACGTGTCGTGATCTGATTGGATGTGTATTCTCTCTCCTTCCCTGTCCCACGGGTTTTCTTTGACTTTTTGATGACTTGGAACATTTTTTACTTTTCCTCCGCGCCCCCGCCACTTGGGACACGCGGCATGCATTGATTGGTCGACAGGGGGCACGGGGCAGACCTTTTCCTTTTAGCTTTTGGGTGAACTTCTGGCCAAATTCTAACTCCTCCCCGAGCTCCGCATTCCTGCTCCATAGGACACACGTCCTCTTTTGATTGGCTCGGGCTGACCCTTCAAAACTCGCCCTTTGACTTTTGGACTTTTCTCCTTGTGACACGTGTCATGATTTGGTTGGTTCTCGGCTTTTCGGCTATCCGCGCCTTCCGCGTCCCTCTGTCCCACTTGTCCCAGTGCTACTTGGGACAAAAACTTCCGATCGCTTTGATTGGCGGTTCGCGTTAAATCTGCTCCAACTATCCCGATCGTATGCAGGACAAATTCTTCCGGTTCGCCCGATTCGGCCGGTTCGCGTTCCCACGGCCCGAATGTCCCAAACTGTTTTGCTCAGCAGTTAGTCGATTTTCTTCTTCTTCGGCCGAACCAGCTTTCCACGCGTCCCACGCGTCCCGACGGCCCGGATGTTCCTTGTGCTCTGCAGACCGCCTGGCGATCTTTCGGCCGATTCGCGCCTCGACGTCCCTCATGTCCCGACTGTTGCGAAGACTAGGACTTAGCCATTTTTCATGATTTTTTCTGGCCCAAGCTTGTTCCTTTTGTAGCCTTTCACCTTTTCTCAGAACTTTCTCTTTTCAACCTGGGACTTGAATTTTTTGATGCATGTTATCAAAATTACCCTGGGGGGTGAATTTTGGATAACATATTCCTTTGTGAACCTCTTTGATTGCTTGGATAGATTTGTCCAAACTTAAACATCACAATGATTCCCATCATAGCCTTGGTGGAATCCGGTGCCCCCAAGTAGGTTATAATGGGTTATATGTTTGATGAGGATATGTTTTTCAACACGGTAAATGTTAGTGGGAAAGGTTCCATTATGAAGGTAATTAAATATTTCAGCATACCACGGTGAAAAGGGACCAACAACTTCACACGCCAAATAGAAGTCTGGTGTGTCATATGTCGATGTTATTAGATTTTTAATAAGGAACATTGTGTCATTCTATCCTAGTGGAATACTCAATATGGATCCCACTATATCCATAGTGTCAGCTAATCTGTTCTGTACTCTGGGTATTTTCTCAAATGTTATCTACTCAAAGTATTCTTTCAAAGAATCCACCATCCTCTTGTATGGGAGGAGCTTCTCATCTTTTACCTTGTATTCATTTGTGACTTGTTTGATAATGAGCATTGAATCACCAATGCAATTTACCTGTCTGATATCCCACTTGATAGCTAGCTTCATTCCTGTAATGAGAGCTTCATACTCTATATTATTTGAGCGGGGAACCCAAGCTGGAAGCTTGAGAAACTTTTGGTTTCTCAAATGTGCACCCGCATCTCGGATATGCAAGGATTGATTTGTTTGAGACCACAATGGAACCATCCCTATGTTGTGGGACCTTGCATGCTTGGGATGGATCTCCGGAGAAGGCTGGTTCCTCTATCTATTTCTACTGCTACTACTACTCCTAGTGCTGAGAGTGAAAACTAAGCTAATAATGCCAAGGGACTAGGGATAAAAGGATAATATGGAAGGAAAATACACTAAAAGGTGATAGCACCAGGAAAAGAGGGATGAAAACTATTTGTTATGAGAGAAAATTAATAGGAAATACATGAAAGGAGGCTAGGCATGAGTAGCACAGTTGAAAATGAATTCATCGAGATCATTCTCAGGGAACACAACTAAATAAGGAGTTGCAAGGGACGTGAAATAGCACAACCAACACACAACCCAACAAAAAGGAAAGAGGAAGAAATATAAACATGCTTAGATAGAGAATAGTCACAAAATGATGCTTCTATTGCTTCCGAAATGCAGAGAGCTATTTACTGATGGTGAAGGAGGCCGATATCCATTTGCAAGAACCAGACCTAGAGGTATGAACTCAAAATACAAAAATATGGAGTCCTTAGCATAATGCGTGAGGATCCAAAGTGTCTAACCTAACAAATGAGCCTAGCTATTACCTTTATAGATGAATTGGTGGAAGAAGAAGGAGGAAAACCCAATTTTGAAATAAAACCACAACTAAGAGGCATTCAATGCCTACAAATCCTCCTATAAATCATCCAGGACGTGCTTCCCCAAAACCTATTTGATGTGTTGAAGAAGGAAGGAGGGCGAATCGGATTAAATCAGGTGGTTGGAGCACTATGATATGCTCATCAATGCTCAGAAAGATGTTTTCCCATTTCTCACCTACCAGATCCATCAAGAATTTGAATTTGAATGTTTGGGCGTAGTTGATGTCGCACTCTTTGAAAAGTCTAGGTATGCCTCGATTGGAGATCTGTGGCTGAAGATACGTGCAGTCAGAATTTTTTCGAGCCGTCGGCAAGACACGCAAGACACGTGGCACGTGTGGATTAGCTGAAATGTTGGCCAACTATTTGGATGTTTTGTCATTTTTGCCATGTATCACCCATTGAATTGTTTGAAGAATTTGGTGCCACGTGGTGCACTCGATTGGTTACATGCATCACACTCAAGCCCATTAGAATATGACATGGCACAGAAGTGCGAGAAGAGTGCATGAGAATGCTCACAAAAGGAAGAGGCACGGGAGGAAAGCGAAGGGGGAACACATGATGCGCGTGTGGGGAAATGGGGAAAAATTGTGAGGAGAGAACATATGGTTAAGGCGCAAATATTACAAAGTAATGGGCATGACGTGTGAGAGGGCCAAGGACTTGGCTAATTATTGCAAGTGTGGGGCATGCACGAGGGGTGAAAAGGCTACTTAGGAAGAAGGTGAATGCGTAGAAGGTGGGAAAAAGGGAGGAGTGGAACAAAGAGGAAAAGGAAAGTGGAAGGAGAGAGAATAAGAAAAGGGGGCACGTAGGGAAGGCTGTGACCAAGGGAATGTGTCTAGTGATCTTGAGCGCTGCACCTTGCAATGAATAACTCGAGCTAGAATGTGCATGTAAGTGATCCAAATCACTAGAAGAGTTATTTGGATAAAAGGAACCAAATCTATCGTGGGAGTTATTAACACCACTCTGAAACCTAAACCATGAAAGGTAAAGGATTCATCAAAGTATAGTTTCCAAACAATAGATTATTCAAGGTACATGATGGATGCATCTGGTAATTCTAGATTCAAGGGTTTGGTACCTAGAAGTGGAGCTTCTGCTAGCTGATCTGCTAAGAATTTTCCTTTTATTGACTTTTGATGAATGTACTCAATGTCAAACTCACTCAATAAGATGATCCAATTAGCCATATTTCCAGTTAAGGAAGGTTTTGATAGTAAGTACTTTAAAGGATCGATCTTTGAAATAAGTCTGATTTTGTTGTTGAGCATATAGTGGCGTAGCTTCTGGAAAGAAAACACTACGGCAAGGAAAGCCTTCTCGATCTATGGATAATTGAGCTCATATGCTACCAGTGTCCTGCTTAAGTAGTATACAACTTTTTCTCTCTGTTCTTTATCATATTGGGCCAATAGTGCCCCAATTGCGAAATGTGTAGCAGAGATGTATAACAACAAGGGTTCTCTTACCGTAGGTGGCATGAGAATGGGGGGTTTAGCCAAGTATTATTTTAGTAAAGATAAATATCGTTGTTTTTCCAACCCCAAGTTAAAATTAGCATCTTTCTTAAGAAGATGTGTGAATGTATGAAACTTGTCTACTAGCTGTGAGATAAACCTTCTGATGGCCTGAATTTTCCCTATAAGCTACGTAGCTGTCTGATATTCTTAGGAGGGGGAATTTCTATGATAGTGTGACCTTTGCAGGGTCCACCTCTATTCCTCTCCTTGACATAATGAACCCTAGTAATTTCCCAGATAACACACCGAAGACACCTTTTTTGGGTTAAGATGGACTTTGTAATCCTTTAGATCTTTGAAAGATACGTTGCAAAATTTCTAGGTGCTCCTCTTGAGTTCTAGATTTAGCTAGTATATCATCTACGTAATCTTCCATAATGTCACTTATCATATCATGGAAGATTATAGTCATCACCCTTTGATATGTAGCACCTACATTTTTAAGGCCGAAGGGCATGAATTGAATGTAACACAACGTTTCCTTGGGGGTTGTGAAAGTTATCTTGTGTTGATCTTCTTCTACAATTTTTATCTGATTATAACTTGAGAAACCATCCATCAACGACAACATCTTGTAACCAGTAGTAGAATCAATGATCATGTCTTTATTAGGAAGAGTAAAATCATCCTTTAGTCAAGCTTTTTTAGATATCTCAAATCAGTACATACTTTGATACCGTATGGATTTTCTAAACCGATACGACATTGGAAATACACTCGAGTAGTTGATAGGCCTGATGAAGCCTACTTCTAATAAATTTTCTAGATCTACCTTTACCAGTAAGGTGACACGGGGATGCATCTTCCTAAGATTTTGTTTGATGGGCTTGGCATCTAGGTGCACAACTAGGTTGTGTACCACTAATGCAAGATCAAGTCCTGGCATGTCAGCATAAGACCAAGTGAAGATGTTTGCATATTCTCTCAAGAGTCCTGTAAATGTTTTATGCTCTTTGGTTGAGAGTGAGGCTCCCAACTTAACTATCCTCAACATCTCCTCTGTTCCGATATTAACATCTATTGTATCTTCCACTAGCAATTTTGACTCATCCCCCATTCACGTAGGATTGGGAGGGAGATTGAGATCCTCCTCTACAAAAATTGGTGTAGGGAGGTGATCATCATATTTATATGGGTACACTATTTTTTCCATAGGTTGTTCTACTTATTTTTCCACAAGCGCCTCAAAGAGGTTTTCGCTATAGGACTTCCCCTTTTATTTCCACAAGGATTTTCTTTGGAACTTTTTCCCTTGCTCAATTTTTTTACTTAAGTGTCTGCATAATTCTACCTCCTCTCTGAAGTATGCACATGCATTAAATGAATGGATAACCCCTTCTTGTGATCATTTCTTGGAATGTTATCTTTGATGCCCAAGAACTCACCAATAGCCTCATCATTCTGAAACACATAAATAATTATGTGTTGTTGTTGATACCAATTCACAAGTGATGGGTAGATGAGCGTTAATATCTAGGTTATAGGGGTGACGATAGGTATGAAAAGGTTTATGGTAAGGATAACCATGTTTGAGAATATGTTTGGAGAGGCGAGGTCTTCATAAAGACTACACTACGAATCTGTTTCACTTTCAGTTTTGGACAAAATATCCTCACTCTCAGAAGAAGAATACTCATTATCTAAAGGGTGAGACTCATACAAATTGACACATGTACCTGATTTACCCAATATATGATGCGGTATTGGAAGAGATTCTAATAATCCTTGCTCATAGCGGCCATAACCACATCCTTGATATCTCATAGTAAGCATGATTCTATTTGGAATAATGTACTTAGATGAATTGTAACATAAATCCATTTCATCATCTTGAGGATGAAATATAATGTCGTCAAGGATTCTTTCATCTTCTAGCAAGCCACCTGAAATGAAATTGTTGAAAGGGAAATTCTCCTTGATCTTTGGAATTTGTAGCATGGTCTACCACATGCTTGGGCTGATAGCGGAATGTTTTGAATCATAAGGGCTTGCTGAAGATTATACTCTCCACAACCATTGTTTATGACCTTCATCTCCCATGTAGCAAAAGGAGATTCCAATGTAGCCGTATCATTGTCACTGGGAGTCAGGGTGTTTGGATCCACTCGTGAAGCGAGGGCCTCGAATGAATAGGGACAACAATTTCTATAGAGGGACACTCATAGATAGTAGGAAAGTAACCTGAAAATGCTCTGCAATGAGAAAAGGGTTGGGGATCCCCTTGTATAGTAAGTTTTTTCCCTCATACTGCAGCTTTAAACATTGATGATATGTAGATGGAACGAATTACATGGCATGAATCCATGGGCGACCAAGCAAGATATTATAAGGGAGTTCCAAATCCAAGATGTGGAACTTTGTATCATGTGTTATGGGACCTACCTCCAATGAGAAAGTGATCATTCCAGATGATTATTTCTCTTCATTTTCATACACCTTTATGGTGATAACCTTTGTTTCCAAATCAGCTTCTGTGCAGCCTAGTTGAAAAACTAGTTTAAGAGTACAAATATTGAGATCCGATCCACCATCCAAAAACACTCTCTTGACCTTCTTATGCTTGATTATTACCTTAATATGTAAGGGTAGGTTATGGGAGGTATTTTTAGTTAAGGATTCTATCGGACTAAAGGTTATATGTCTTACGGGAGTGATTTGCGCTACCATAGCTTGTAAATGTGTAGGGTCAACATCAATAGATACTCTTGATCCCTGTAAGGTTTTGCAAAGTATGTATTTATGGATGTTAGAGATATTTAGGAGGTTTAAGATTGAAATCTTAGTTGTAGTCTTCTCTAGTTGATCTAATACATCGTAATGACTCTCTTGAGGAGGAGGGGAGTAGGTTTAGAGATAACAAGGCGATCCCATTGTGTTGCCACAATGCATTATCTTGATTTAATTCTCTCAACAAGCGGATCAACACAAACTATCAAGGCATCAAAATGGTCTTTGTTGGAAACACAATTAACATTCTTATTCTAAGATGATTGTCCTCGATCCGATTTTTCCTTTCATCGTGATTGGGAAAAGGTTCTTTAAAGATCCCTAATTTTGCATTTGGGGATTTGGCCATGGTGACAGAGTCTACTTCTATATCACCACTATCGACTAGGTCTTGAATGTAGTGTTTTAATCTTAAACACTTGTCAGTTTTATGACCCTTTACATGGTGAAAGTCACAGAATTCATTATCTCTAAACCATGAAGGCTTAGGTGCGTCATCTCCATAGGGTTGTGTTTTAGGGTATTTAACCATGTTAATGGCCTCTAACTATTTTAATATGGATGATATTGATTCAGATAGAGGTGTGAAAGTACAACATTTATACTCCGTAGGTGGATTGCCTTTTGCAAGCTTTAAAGGTGTGTGATTCTGAACGGCTTGTACTCACTTAGAATCTACTATTCCATCACTAACGACATTTTTGTTTATTAGGACCAAATTTTGTTTTATCACTAGATTTAGAATCGTTATGATCATGGGAGATAGGTTTCAGAATCCCCCTAGCTAACAATGCTTTTTCAATTTGACTCCCTTTTCGATAACCTCTTTGAACGTGTTGCCACAATGCATTTGCAAATGGAACGTGATGTTTGGATGGAGGTTGGGAAAAAATATGCCTATCAACTATTTTTCAGGTATGGAGCAAGGAAAGTGGCTAGCTAATCCTCTCCATCATTGTAAAAACACAACGAAGTTTTCATTATTTCATTGTTTTACATTGTAGAGATCCAACATGGTGACATCGTTTTCTATATTAAAAGATAAGTGTCATACAAAACTTTCTGCTAGTTCTAGTTATGTTGATATGGATCCCTTAGGGATGTGCATAAACCATTATAACATCATTACTCCTAAACTTTGCGGAAATAGGTGCATAAAATAATTATCGCTGAATGCCACCTCTTGACATGCCATATAAAAATATTTAATATGGTCACGTGGGTCACCTTTTCCTTTATACTTGTCAAATTTTGTAAAATCAAAGTGTCTTGGGAAAGGTACTTGTAACATGAATTTTTCAAATGGGTAGGGACATAACTCTTCGAACCGATACTTCTTGTTATTGTTACTAGTTTGGCCCTCTTGTAATGATTGAAGGGAGTTCTTCTAGTTGACCATTCTTGGTTGAAAAGTGGATCTTGCATGGGTGGTGTAGGTCTATACTTAGGATTATCTAGGTGTATTTCCATCCTTATTTGTTGTAAGAATTTATTCATAAGGATCTCTTTTTGGCTCCCATCAAGGAGTGTTTATTGGGAATTCGTGAAACAAAGCCTTATGTTTTACCTTTGGTATGGATTGTTTCAAAACTTTGGGTTTTTCCCTTTATATATGGGATGCCAAACTTGTCAATTAGCAAGTGAGGGCTTGGACCTATTGCTCTAATGTCACCTCTTGAATAGGTATGTTATGATGATTTTTGTTAGGGGGAAGTTGTGTATGATGAACATGTTCCTTGTTGTCTTCACAATGTATTCTAACAATGTGTATCCTATAATCTCCATCATTTTCAAACAGTATTTTCTCATTATTCTGTGGTACAAAAGAGAAGGCATATCCTGAATTTAAAATTTCATTGACAATATGATGAGGTTGGTCTACTTCCTCTTCTCCACGAATCATTCTGGAAATGAGAAAAGGGTCTACTATCGAAGGTAACTTAGCTCCTAGTTCTATAACACGCATAAGAACCTCATGTTTGTTTTGGAAAATGTAATCGTCAAAATTGGCAGGACGATGTTCTAGATTCATACCAGGGGAGTCTTCTTCTCTACCACTATGGTCAACCATGATATTATTCTCTAAAAGAGGGTTGTCACCTCTAAATATATCAGCTTCTAATCTTCGGGAGCCCATTCTCATACTAGGCATACTCGAAAAAGGAAGTACAATGTGTGCAGAAATTCCACTAAGGTTTACTTAAAAAAGGACCTTAGTCAATTTTTTGATGTATCGATTTTAATGTTATAAAAATAATGATGACTATAGAATAGCCACAAATCCACTAGCTCAACGTGACCTAAAAACCAAAGAATAAACACTTAACTCAACCTAGCAAGGTAATATACGACACAAGCCTATCTTGAATAATACAATGATATACAATGCTCAAAATTTAGTCACACCAAATAGTTTATTCCTCAAGATTTGTCTAGATAGGTTTGCAACCAAATAGTGACAACACAATATTACCAGTTAGGTCAAGTTTGCAACAAACAAGGCCTAAATGATAAGGAAATGTTGACGCGATCTTCTAACAAGATATACTAAAAACAAGTTTCTAAACACTAACAAAGTCTAAGTCTTGTAAAATGGATGATAACAATGTGAGTAGTGTAACGACACTATTTGGACATGTGAACCAAGCTTTCGGGAAAGAAAGATTTTTAGTGTCAAAATGATGTTATCAAGATGCTAGCAATGTATCCTTAACACTCACAAAAATCAAGACAAATTTAGGATGTAAAAACTACGTCCAAGTATTATAAGAATTTTCTAAACGTGAAAACAATGTAACTCTACAGTATAGAGATTTAAGCTTTGATTCCACAATGGAATCAAGATGTAAATATCTCAATTGTATGGTTACAATGTGGGAAAAATAACAACTCAAAAGAAGAAAAGGATGAAATTACCTAACTACGATGATAATAAGTCTCGAATATGGGTTTTTGAGACAAAGGAGCCTACTAGATCGTAATTACATACCATGCACACTTTCAATACTTGCGCTTCGACATTGTAACCTAGTCATGCAAGTAGCATAGAAAAGTGGTGGAAATGTGATATCTAGTGGTATCTAGTATATGTTGTTTCCTTTTACCCCTAAAAATGGGAAAGAAGAAACAAAATGTGTAGACCAAATGGTGTTAAAATAAACTTGGTGTTATTTTGGCAGATTTTCACCTTGTCTTAGGACAAGTGAAAAACTAGGAAAAATGACACTAAGTAGATTTTGTGATGAAATGTCATTCATTTTCAACTTTAAGATATTCTTTCCCTTGTTTGAAAAACAAGAGTTTGAATCTAAAAATTTGTCACTTTGTGAGAGAACTCAAGTACACTATCTAAGAAAAAAACAATGGCTCCAAGTCGAATGAGCTTCCTAGGTGGTTCTCTTTCTACGTGTCACAAGATATCCACGGTGAGATCGATTTACCCAAAATTCACACCGACTAATTTGGTAGTATCTCAGATTTAATTTACCTCCTTAAGTATAATGAGCACCAAAATGTGTTAAGTTATATTTTTACTTGGGGTTGCAATATGGATAATGTTTACTCTAATCTCACAAAGGCGTACTTAGACAAGTCGGTAGTTTGGAGAATTTTCTTGTTTCGTTCACAAGGTTCCCTCTTGCATCAAATACTTTAGGGTTCCTAAGACCACCCCCAATTTTTTTATCTTAAGGCTTATGACAAAGGGGTTATATCCTAGTTAAACATACGAGTCATAACTATTAACCAAAACCTATAAATCAAGTGTCTTGTATAGTGGTGTATTTTTTAATCTTTTAGATTAAGTAATCTGGTTTTGTCCACCTTTGGAAAACTACAAGCACATGTGTAGTTATAAAATTTTTTTAGGTCCTCCTTTCTTTGACTATCATTAGGTCCTTCAAAAATGGTTAGTATTTTTAAAATGATTCACAATATCATAGGAAAATGGCAATGAAAAATGGTTGTAAATCAACTAACTACCATCAAACTTTGCAAAAACAAGGTTTATTCCCAATTAATCCAAGTGATTCTTAATGAAAAGAATAAAATTAATTTTGATTCCCAAGATCACACTAGGTGCAAGGGAAGAGCATACACAAATTTTAGCCTTGATTTGTTTGTTTAAGTGATAAAGCTCTTAAACTAAGAGATCAAGCACATCTGCAAAGATGAAGGTTTATTCTCTTAAGAAAAAAATGAATGATAATTGTTCCTACTTACTCCCAAGAAGAAAAAAAGAATGGTTTAGAGGTGCTTTTGGTTCTCAAGATCACACTAGGTGCAAGAGAAGAGCATACACAACTCTATTCCAAACTCAATCAAAGTATGAAAACACAATCACTCCTTAAACTCTAACCCAATTTTCTCAAAAACACTTTATCAAATCCTAGGATAATTTTGTTAAGAATATTGCTCTAAAATCATTAATTTGATAAAAACAACATCTAAAAACCCTTAAAAACTGATAGGAATCATAAAATTGAAGTTCTGGAATTTTGAGAAAATTTTACCTTGATGCACAGGTGCCCCTACTAGTGCACAAGTGCTCACAGTCATGCACATACACTCTTAGTCATGCAAAAGCGCTCATAGTTATGCACATGCGACCCTATGTCATTTTTCACACAGTCAATGATACACATGTGCTTCTAGTGAGGCAAAAATGCTCACAGTCATGCATAGATGCTCATAGTCATGCACAAGTGCTCACAGTCATGCACAAGCACTCACAGTCATGCATAGGTGCTCACAGTAATGCAATGGTGCCCCTCTATCATTTTCACATAGTCAATGATGCACATGCGCTTCCAATGAGGCACATGTGCTCACAGTCATGCACATGTGCCTTTTTCCTATAGATGGTCAAAAATATGAGTTTTGAAGCAATTTTTTTGAAAAAGTTCCAATCTTTGGGATTTCTTGGCAATTTTGATAGGGCTTCGCCTCCTTATATCCTGAAAAAAGAAAGAAAAAAACTTTTACCACTAATATAGTTGAAACAACTTCTAAAAATTGGAAATTAATCTAAAACTTTGAAAATTTACCCTAAAAGCTTTGAAATTAATCTAAAAAGCTTGAGAAAACTAATCTAAAAAGATTAAAAAGTACGCTAGAAAGCTTGAAAGTCAACTAGAAAACTTGAAATTAATCTAGAAAACTTAAAACTAATCTAAAACTTTGAAATGAAAAACTTTGAAACTAAGTTTAAAATATTTAAAAAAATGAATGCAATGGGGTATGGTCCCATCAGGCGTGCCAAATGAATGCACCCCAAACTTTACAAAGCAAATAAAAAGATAAACAAGGAAGGCTAACACCATTTCCACCTAATTAGCTAGGGATCTAAGTCTAGGAATGTAACATTAAGATAAAATCTTAAAATAATGCCTAATTAGTATGAAAACAATGCAAAAACTAACTAAACATGCCTACTAATATGATCAATTACCTAACATGGGCCTAAATAGACCTAAGGGGAAATCAAATGGTTATGGTTGCTACTCAAACAATGGTGAAATGACCTCTCCAAATGACTTGTTAAGTCACTTTAGATTATTCATCTACTAACCTTGTTGAAGGTTTTAAGCAAGGATTGGACTTGGCTTAGAAATCATATGTATTATATGAGATGCAAATCAAAGCATGGTGTGTAAAGTATAAAGGAATGAGGTGCACCATTTTTATAGTTTTCCTTTTAGGATAAAATTGTATTTTGGTGCATGTGGGACTAAAATCTCCAAATTAGATTATAATTGCTAATCATGATTAGGACTTTCTAATCTTAATTAGTGAATTACCAAGTGATTAAGAGGTATGAAGCCTTAATTAACCGCTTAGGGTCAACAAGGAGGCTAGGACAATATTTTGAAGGTTGTTGAGACATTGTGGAGATGAATGGGGTGATTTTGAGTGGTTGGAAGAGGGGTTTGAGTCAATACTAGGGCATATTGACCAAATTAAGGGCAAAATAGGATTAATTAGCTTATAATCGTTAATTGTATGTTTTGAAGAGGATTTTGGCTTATGATTCGCTGTAAAATGGAATCCTGAATGCAAACAAGATTTAGTGATCAACGAAGTGCTTGTTAACCAACCAAAGTGGAAAGAAATGTTAGTTAATTAGTAAATATCACTAATTATAATGGAATTGGGAAGAATAAGAGTGATTTGCATGTGTTTTGGCAATAAGATTGCAAAAGCGGAATTTAGGTGTCTGACAACCATACTCTAAAATCTTGTCAAGAAAGGGATTTTTGGAATAGGTTATAAAGATCCACGGACAAAAGGCACATCAATTATTTTACAATTTGCCTCACCAAAATGTAGTCTCATGGAATGCAATGATTTCTGGATACAACTTGTGCCTGATGGGAACTTTAGAATAGGGTATGGAGATCCTCCAAAAATAGAAAATGAATTTATTTTGTGTATCATAGATGTGAATTCCATTATAAAAATGTACCCAAAATGTGGAAGCTTACAAAATACATCCAAATTGTTTTACGAACTTCCTCAAGTAAACATGGTCTCATGGAATGCAATAATTACGGGATATGCAAAAAAAAGTTTTCTAGACAAGATTTTAAAACTTTTAATGAAATGTCTCAACAAGATGTTGTGGCGTGGACCACACTCATTGCTGAATATATGCATGTTGGGGTCATTGAAAGGCCTTGGAATTTTTAAATAAATGCAATTGGAAGGTATAAAGCCAAACTTGACAACCTTTTCCAGCGTCCTCTCGGTGTTTGTTAAATTTGGAGTTTTGGAATTGAGCATGGAGATCCATCACAAAATAATTAAAAATGGGATTTTTTCAAATGTAGTTGTAAATTTTATCTTTAAAATGCCAATAAAACCCAATGTAATTATATGGGTTTGTTTTCTAAGAGCTTGTAGATCACATACCAATATAAGGATATGAGAATTTGTGGCTACTCTCTATTTAACTTGGATCCTTAAAATTCTGGACCTTATATTCTTGTATTAAACATTTATACAATAGTGGGTAGCTGAAGTGATGTTCAAAAGAACATTCGAATATGTGGTGACTACCACATTACAACCAAGATTATTATAAGGAACTGTTGTGAGAGATGTAAACCATACATTCTTGTAGACATTATTGCAATGTTTAATAAAGAAAGCTAGAAATAGAGACTATAAAAGGTGCACGATGTCATACTCCTAGTGGTAAGGAGTGTGTTTGTATTTAGATTTTGAAAAAGTATTATTTATAAATGTTTTTAGAGCCATACCATCTTGTTGACTCAATGTAATAAAGTTGTATATTATGCACCAATGCCTAGATATGCTTATCGATATTTATTATTCATGTTTAATAATTTCATGAGAGGGGTGATAACATTGAAGTATACAACTTTGGAGTGAAAATATTTCACATAGAAATTGGATCCCTTAAAATTTTATCTCTAAAAGGAAAATGAAGTTTAAAATTGGACTTATTTCCATTTGAAGATAGTTAAACATTGACATTCCTTTCGACATACTTTGCAACTAATGTGCAATTGCTAGTATAGGACTATAAAAGGTATGTTGGTATATAGATTACTCAAAATGATAACATAGAAGTCAATCCTACTTCATGCACACTTTTCTATATTAATAACTAATCACGAGTATCTCGGGATTTTATTATGATGCCCGAGGTAATTATATTTCTTTCACATGAGCATTTTATTATAATGCCCAAGGCAATTATATTGCTTTCACATGACAATTAATTTTTTTATCAATAGCAACATGACACATGTTGTATATTTTCTATTTTGTATCAAATTTTGTGAGAATATTCTCCCGCTTTTATTTAGGAATATTCTATTATTTTTGCAAAGTTATTTGTTTTGTAGATAGCCAATAAGAAAAACATAGACTTTGCAATTTTTCTCATACAACTACGTGACACATTGGATTGAATATTCTCGCTTAATTAAAGAACAAGTTGTGGTTGAATGAACATTCAAGCATCTAGGAGAGCTATCAAAACTATCGAGTTGGAAAAATAAAAAAGATAGAACTAAATGTGAAGGAAAATATTTTTAGCTCGAGGTCATGTCTATTTGGAAACACGAGGCACATATAAGATTTTTGTCTTTGTTGCCTCCCAAATAACTGGGAATTTCCTTTTAGTCCTTTCCTTGGGAGGGTTATTATACATTTCATCTGCACTTTAACAAGTTATTATTAAACATGTTTTCAGCCAATAAGAAATGACTATTATGCCTTAAAATTTGGACATGCTCATTTTTAACCAAAAATATTTAAAATGTATTTATCTAGTTTGTGATTGGCTAAAACTTTTAGTCCTTATTCTCACCTTCGTGTAATTTGAGGCACTTGGTTTCCATTTCTACCTTTTCTAAAATAATTCACTTTTTGGAATTCATTGCTTAAAATAATTGACCTATTTTATAACTATGCACTCTTTTGTCTCTTATAATATTTACAAAAATAAAATTTGTCTTTTGTGTATAAACTTGATGGTACACATTTAAGTGATTTTAAAATTAGAGAGCATATTTTCTAGAGAATTCCACCTAGGTATTCCAAAGGATTTCTTCAAAAACTTAGAGAATAGTGCCACTTTGTCCTTATATTACACCCTACATATATTTTATTTTATTTTAGCTAAAAAAAATATAATGAATTTTAAAAATAAATGTAATGTTTACTTGAAAATAATTTAAGGCTAATTATTTTAAAACAATTAATTGTTATTTATTCTTAAACACTTCAATGTTAGGGTAGGCACTAGTCACACTGCGACTCTTGTTTTCTTATTCCGGGGTGATTTTAATTATTCCCCCTTAGTATTCATGACAAGGAGTCATTCTTACAAAGTGAGATAAGTAGACAAAATTTCCCAGAGATGAGGATATATTCAAATCCTTAACATCCTTGGCTAACAACTACCATAGAAAAATGAAATGAATGGAAATTTTAGTGACGAAGTTACTTCATTAAGATTTTCATTGATATTTCATACAAAGAAGTAAAAGGACATAGGTTGATACTTTATTATAAGTATAAATGATTGTTATGGGTATTTCAAATTATGATATGGCCTTTCAATGATGTCAAATTTCCAAAATGGTGTGCACCACAACATTAGCTACGTCGAAAGGTCTAAATTACAATGGGTCTTCCCCTAATATTGATATTGTTGAAAACCTCGATCTATAGAGGGCAATGCAAGACCAATTCTTCAATATCAAATTTCTATTCATAAACAATCTCAACCGTACATGTGTGAGAGTTGACATATGTGATTGATTTTTTGTCGAGATACGGATGGGGCAACGTGAAGTTGAATCTAAGCATGTGGAAATGATATTGCCAACATCTTAATCCTAATCATCATTTTTTCAATGTCGGTCACGTTGTCCATCAAAAACCTTAGCACTACGTTGGGTTTATAAAATGTAATTTTAATACAAACCACAGTTAGGGGACTGAAAGTCCCTCCTCTTTAATGGGAGAGGTTCCCTTATTGAAAACAAGATAAAAAACCTATGTACAAATGTACAATTTTCATCATACTGTGGATTTCTGATATCATGAAATGCGTTTAAGAACATGGATATGTTCAACATAGAAGGAAAAAGGAATGAAGGAGAGAGGAGAGAAAGAAGAAAGCAATAATTTCGGGGAAGATAGTTAACAGATAAAATCCGTATGCGTATTGATCAATTGAAAAAGCGAGCGAAATCATTCGCGTTAATACGAGAGATGATTTCACAGACACAAAGTTCCTGAAATCAAATAACAAGAACACAAAGTTTCTTAGCATGCAAGGATGAATGATTCATGAATTCGAACCAGGAAAGAAAGAGAGAGAGGAAGAAGGGGAAAACTTATGTATTGATTTCTTTGATTCAAATTACACCCGCAGAGTTTCAGAATTCCAACCCTTTACAATGGCGACAAGAAGCCATTAAATAAACATCAAGAAATAGTTCTCTATGCATTCTACAAATTCATTCAATCATCAACAACCTTTCGTATTCTTGATTCGCGAAGAAACGCCAATGGCGGCAGAGGAAGAATCTCTGCAAAACGGCCATTTAAATCCATTTGAATATGAGTCGTTGATCTTTACAACTTTAAATGTGAGCCATCCACGTGGAAGATCAAAATAAAATAGGCCTGGGGAAGCCATTCGTATTTTGGAACTTTTTAGAGATTTGGAATTTTTCATATTTTTCCGACCCACCAGGGTTGGACACGTGGCATAATGTGAGTGGTTGTGGGGACGTTGCTCTCTTTTTACAACTTTATCCTTTTCAACAAAAAGGATAAAAAACATAAAGTTCTCCGTCACCCACTTCTCACCATTGAATTTTCAACTGAATGACTTGACATGTGGCCAAATCGAATGGCTATGGAGTTGCGGCTTACTTTGAAACATTAATCCCATTGAAAAAAAGATTCAAAAATCAAATTCCTTCGCCAACCCACTTTGACTATTCAACACTTGAATGGACATGTAGCATCATCTCGAGTGGTTGCGGTGTTGAAATCCACTTTAAAACTTTAATTTCAATCGACCCAAAAAATGCTTAAGGGCTTAAAGTTCTTCACTATCCCGCCTTGAATTTTCAATGCCACCATTGACACATGGCTTTACCCGAGTGGTGCAGGGAATCACTTCAATTTTTCACTTAACTCTTTCTCGCCAAAAAAAAGCATGAAAACTTCAATATGCTCCTCCAACCCGCTTCCCGCTAATGAAACCAATCAAGATCTTTCTGAAGCGAGGAAAACTTGATACTTTTTCAAAAGAGAACAAAAAGTATTAATTTCAAAGAAGGATCTGTCCCCGCCACATCCAATGAGAATCATCCACGTATGCTTGAATCTTTGGAACACCAAATTTTACGGGAAGAAAAGCCTGTCCTTAGCAACTACAGGAAAAATGGAAACTTGAAGGGAAAAACCCATGTAATTTCCACCTACGTTTCGATTTGTTTCTCCATAGACAAAGAAAAGACAAGTAAAACCACCCCGAGCAGCAGATCCACATCCACAAGGAAGATTAACAATCAAACTCAAAGGATTTTCATGGGAAAACGAAGAACATATCAGAGCATGGGATTTGAAATATTTGAAATCACTTAGGGCATAATTGTAGATGAGCAATGACTCAAAATTTTTAGATTTCCCTTAGAAAATGAAGGGGATTTTGAGGAAAAAACAACTGGCTCCTTCTGGGGATGACTTGGATTGGAACGAAGAACAAGGAAAGACAAGAATTGTAGAAAAACTCTGGGAAAGAAGACCAGTCCTTTCCATTGGGCAACGGATTCAAAGGAAAAACCAATACAGAGGACAAACACATGAAAGGGAAACAAACCAGAAAGGAAAACAAAAACCGAAAACAAACAAAGAAAGGAACGGGAAAGGGAAAACAAACACACAACAAAACACAGAGGAACGACCAAAACCAAAACACTATACATAATATACAAGGGGACCGCCTAATCACCTAGGACTTGAACAATTTCAGATATTGCCCACTATAGGGAAGTGGGAGATGAGATCCATCCATGTAGTCTAGATAAAAAGAGTTCTCTCCAGCAAAATGCCTGATTCTGAAAGGACCAAGCCAAAGGGAGTCGAACTTACCATGGCTTCCTTGAGGCTCATGTCTTTTATCCCACAACAGGACAATGTCTCCCACTTGAAACACTCTGGGTTTAGCTTTCTTATCAAACAGAGCCTTCACCTTTTGTTGATGATCTGAAATTCTGTAAAAAAAACTTGCAGTTTGTCCTCATTCAGCTTCTGAAGGTACATGATCCTTTTGTCTAGGGAACTAGTGAAGCTTGAATCTTCAATGGCCTTCATCAGATGTAGGGCTGGCAATTCCACTGTCACTGGTAGTTGAGCTTCAACACCATACACCACTTGGAAAGGAGACATTCCAATTGCTCTTTTAGGTGTAATCCTATCAGCCCACAGAGCATCATAAAGTTTCTTGTGCCAATTCCTTTGAGATTCATTTACAAGCTTTCAAACAATGGACACCAAGTTCTTGTTGGTTGATTCTGCTTGTCCATTCCCTTGGGGTAGTAGTCTGAAGAATGAGAAAGGGAGATTCTATACCCATAGTAGAAATCCATCATCTCAGCAGAGGAAAAGTTGGAAGCATTTTCAGTTACAATCTTGCTTGGTATCCCAAACCTTATAAGAATGTTCTCCTTGATGAAATTACATACTACTTCAGAAGTAGTACTTTTGACTGGGATGGCTTCCACCCACTTTGTGAAATAGTCTATGGTAGTCAACACATGGGTATGCCCAGCACTGGAAGATGGGTTGAGTGTTCTAATGAAATCCAGACCCCATTGTTGAAATGGCTCATCTATCACTACTGGCTTAAGAGGTAAAGCAACTAACTTAGGTCTCCCAACAAAATTTTGACAAGCTTCACACTTACCTCCCATTTGCAACATCTTTGAACAATGTAGGCTAGTAGTATCCAACACGAAGAATTTTGTGGGTAGTGACAACAGAAGAAAAATGGCCTCCACAAGCTTGGTCATGAAAAGATGAGAACAACTTCTTCTTTTCTCATGGTCTACACACTTCAAAAATCTTCCATCAATGCCTCACTTGAACAAAGAATTCTCCCACAACACATATTGAGCAGACCTCAGCTTGATGGCTCTCTTCTCTTTGGCATTCAGATGAGAAGGGAATTCTCCATAGGTGAGAAAGTGTGCAATGTCAGCATACCATTCATCTATTGAACTAAGGAAAAGAACAACAGGGACATCAGCCGCTTCTTGGGACAACTCCTTATCAGCTCCTTCAGCAATGAGTTCACACAAGCCTTTACCCCTGATCAAATTTGTTGGCTTGATGTCAAGATCATACTCTTGAAATTTTTGCTACCCAATTACCTCTTTTTTTTCCAAACTCTTGTTGTGTAAGAATGGATTTGATTGTTGTATCAGGCACCAACACAATAGAATGAGAGTTGAGGATGTAGAACCGAAACTGCTTGACAACTTTGACCACTGCAAAAGCATGTTTCTCCATCATGGTGTACTTCAACTCATGAGCCTTAAGGACATAACTCATGAAGGAAATTGGGAGCTCATGATCTTTAGAATTCTTCTGAGTCAACACAACAACGAAGGTATTCTCTGTGGCATAGAAATATATAATGAAATCTTTGTTAAAATCAGGGCATGCTAAGATGGGAGTCTTAGAAATGGCTTGCTTAATGCCCTCAAAAGATTCTTTACCTTCAAAAGACCAACCAAAACTCTTCTTCCCTTTCATCATCTGAGAAATGCTCATAGTTAGTTCAGCAAAATCTGGGATGAATCTCCTCAGGAAGTTGATTTTGCCAAAGGAGTGAACACCCTTCTTGCTGGTAGGGAGGGGAATTTGCTGGATTTCCAGAACTTGTTTAGGATCAATTTTGATTCCTTCCTTGGACACAATATGTCCCAACAACTTACCTTCAGTGACACAGAAGACAAACTTCTTTGGATTTAGGGAAACCCCATGGTCTCTGCACTTTTGAAGGACTATTTCCAAGTGCTGAAAGTGATCTGCTCTAGTTTTGGAAAACACAGTTAAATCATCCAGGTACACAACTATGCATTTCCCCTTTAGCTACCAAAATCCAAGTCCATGGCCCTCTGAAAAGTGGCACCAACATTTATGAGACCAAAAGGCATCCTCTTGTATGAAAAAGTACCCCAAGGAGTAGTGAAGGTTGTCTTGTGTTGATCTGTAGTATTGACCTCCACTTGATTGTACCCTGAGAAGCCATCTAACATAGATAACATCTCTGAGCCTATCACAACTTGCAACACTTGATCCATCATAGGAAAAGGATAGTTATCTTTTAAAGAAGCTTGATTCAGATTCCTAAAGTCAACACAGATCCGAATCTCACCATTCTTCTTTCTCACAGGTACAATATTGGCAATCCACGTAGAATGGTGTATGGGGAAGATAATCCTTGCCTTCAGTAGCTTCTGGATCTCTTGGTAAATGGTATCAACTTTTGGATTATATTGCCTCTGTTTTTGCTTGAAGGGTTTGATCCTAGGTTTCAGAGGAATGAAATGTTGCATTTATTTTGGCTGGAAAGCCTTGAGATCATCATATGAGTATGCCAGAACATCAACATACTTTTTAGTAGGTTCACAGCTTTCTTCTTCTCCTCTTGAGTACAACACTTTCCAATATTTACCAACTTGGGTTCTTCAAGACTCCCAATGTTCACCTTTTCACACTCAACAGACTACCGAGCTCCTTTGGAAGCTTTAGACTTAATATATCTATCATGTTTATCAAACAAATCTTCCAAACTTACCAGTCCTTTGGGGATCTTGTTACCTTTCAGTTTGATGCAGCCATCTTGGTCCATCTCCTCCTTGACACCTTCTTCATTGGAGGATACACACTCTCTGGGAAGATTGTCACTTCCTTCAAAGTACATCTGATAAAAATTATCTCGAAGCTCCAAGAAGGAAAGCACATGTTGATCATCATTAAAGACCTGCCAATTGTTTGCATTATCAGGCACACTGGGCCTGTGTATCATTTCAATGGTGAATTTCTCCTGAGAGAAATCTGGGTGTGGGATCAACAAAGACCCTGAGACAACTAGAGAATCAGCTCTAGTGTTCCTTTCCCTAGGCACAACTTCAATGGAAAAAGCATCAAGGAACTCAATGGAATCCCAAACAATATTCTTGTAATGCTTGATGATTTTATTCTTTAATCGGTAAAGGTCCTTGACCTATCTCACAATCAGCTTTGCATCTCCACGAGTAAGAAAGATTCTTGACTCCCATTTCCTTTGCCATGTTCAAACCAAGAATGAGAGCCTCATACTCAGCTGTATTATTTGTGTTTTCAAATTGCAGTTTGAAGGAGAAAGGATGAATCTTCTCTTATGGGGAGATCAAAGCACCACACCAGCTCCAGAACCAGGAAAGTGTAGCTGCCATCAAATTCCAAAGTCCAAATGCCATTGGGATTGTGAATCACCTCTTTGGGAAGACTAGCCTCATCTTGTGACATAATCATGTAATTACCATGCCCAATGTCTTCATAAAGAATCTGTGCCTTTGGATCATCTATCTTCTGCACAATATATTTAGTTTGTTTCTCAGGTAGTAGTTTCTTCATCTTTCCATTAACAGGGATTAGAGCATGTGACCAATCCATCTAAATCTCACCTCCTACATCTTTATAGAAATTCCTACTCAACAACATACCATAGGAGGGAGGAATATCAGCTACCAAAATAGTGGCCAAGACCTTCTTCTCTAGAAAAGCAACAAAATCTACTTGTGCATCTTTGATTCTTCCAACCAAGGGCACTTCCCTACTCTCCATGGAATAACAAGAACCATATGTGCGTGTTAAAGTCAAACCCAAAGCATGAGCCACTTTGGCAGGCATCACATTGTCTGATGCACCAGAGTCAATGACACAATTACTGAGCTTGTGGCCAGCTATGAGGAGAGTCACATAAAATGGTTTGATTTTCTCATTGGGAAGTGACTGCAGCCACAAGGCTTGGTTGGGATGTGGAAGAAGGAGTAGGCAGAAGGCCTTTAGAAGTGTGGGGTGAGGCTTTGGATTTAGAATTAACAAATTTCACCATTTTAGCAAAGGATTTGGGATGGGTTTGGTAAAAATCTCTCAAATCTGAATCTTAGTCTTCTTTAGATGGTCAATTATATCAAAGGATCTAGAGGTGGATGGGGCATCACTACTAGGAACTTGGGAACATGAGACCTATCAACTTTAGGTTTATCATTCTTAGGAATTGAAGGACTAGAATATTTAGAAGCAGAAGTAAAGGGAGAAGGATTAGTATAACTCACCTTTTGCAGAGGTAAGTGGGAACATGATATCCTCTTCTTGTAAAATAATGAATGGTTATGGGATACTCCTTAGATTTCTTTGTAGGTTGCACCACCTTCTCTTTTCTGTTGGTCTTCTCTCAAGTCATAATAGCATATGAATCACTTTGTTCATGTCTGCAACTACTTCATCATATTCATCATCATCATCTATTCCTTCAGTGGTGAGGAAATGAACTCTAGAGCCACCAGGTTCTTCCAGCTCTTCATCAGCTTCTTCTTCTTCTGCGCATAATATTCATTAGCCTCTTCATCCTCAAGTTCTTGAACTTCACAGGTTGCATTGAGTGGAACCTTGAGAGGTGGACCTTCAATGGCCAATCTGGTTTGAGAAGTAGGCAATCTGTTCCTAGGCTGAAAGTTCTTCCTTGGAATATCTTGATAGGGGGCATGCTGAGCCAATTACTTTTGATGGCAATGAGATCATTTGCCATCTTCTGTACTAACTGGTTTGAATTAGCTCCAGGAGAGGAAGAGGAAGATGCCTTTTAAGTGGAAGGTTCTCTTTTCAATTTCCCTGACATGATGAGATCATCTTCAACACTGATAGCTAACCTCTGATCAAGATCCAAAGTTGTAAGATTAGCTCTCCTAAGGGCATAGCTCACTTTAGGAAATTGAGCATTGAGAAAGAAACATTTCTGAATTTCATCAACTGGACAAGTAGCCTGTGGAATTTTGTTGAACTTAGCCACAAAATCCCTCATGGGTTCATGTGGTCCCTTTTTGATCTGAGAAATTTGTGCCAGGAGAGCATGTACATCTTCAGCAGGTTTGAAACGCCTCTCAAACTCAGTTGTCATGGAAGTCCAATTGGTGATAGTCCCAACAGGCAGGTGATAAAACCAATCAGTAGCATTGTCCTACAATGTCTCCACAAAAATCCTGACAGATACATCTTCATATTCTACCCCAGGACCCCACATGCAACAATGAAGGCTGCAATGTGTTCATCTGGGTGTACTTTTCCATCACCCCTGAATTTGGGAAAGTTCTTTCTGTTACCCCTAGGTAACTCATGCAAAGGTTGAGGAAGGGCAAGAGGCCCAACCCTTTGTCCCCAAGGAAGAGGTGCTGCCATTCTTCTTGGAAAGATTGTTTGTAAAGGAACTGAAACACCAACAAGAATTAGGGCACGAAGATTGGGGATGGGTTTTCCTTGAGGAGTGCTATTCTCAGAACTCTGTCTTCAATAGGAGGAGTGCTTGTAGACCTTGTACTTCTATTTCTTCTTGCTGGAGGAAGAGGAAAACCTTGTTGCTCTAGAAGTTGAAAGTCAGGATCTTCAATTCCAAGGGTTCTTCTACCCCGAGTGTATCTTGGAGTCACCAGATCAGAAATGATCAAGAAATTGTTCTTTTGAAAAGGAAATCCGTTGAAACGAATCCCCAACGGAGTCACCAAAAACTATTGGGTTTATAAAATGTACTTTTAATACAAACCACAATCAAGGGACTCAAAGTCCTTGCTCTTTAATGGGAGAGGTTCCCGTACGTACCCAAAATTGTAGGGTACTGCACCGCCAAAAGATGTTACACATACCCCAATGATGATACAAGTCTCCTCGCAAGGTGTTCAAGATCCAGAAAAGCTCGCCAAGTATACGTTTGTATCCCGTATGCCTCACCTGGCCTCCACATGCTTTGTTCTGCCCTCTGCCCCCCTTTTTCCTTGCATTTTGGTCTTAAGTGACGAGACCACCACCCCGCCTCAAGCGGTGGTCCCGTATGCATGTTCTGAAAGTTCTAACGATCGATCGCGTCAAACGTAAAATTTCAATTTCTATCCACATTTTTCAGATACTTTGCTTTGCATTTATGTTTTGGCCGCCTTGTGAATAGTGTTTTCACTTTGTTTAATGGTAAAAGAGTTTCATTCCAAGTTACCTTCTAGTGAATGCATTTGCTATAAATAACCAACTTGTTTTCAAACAAATGGCCCCTCTCCTTCTCTGTTTAATCATCCAGTCTTTTGAGCTTCTTGCTTAGAATTCCAATAGTTTCATGTTTTGCATCCATTGTTAGTTTTCCTTTGCTGTTTAGAGGTCATTTGATCTTCTTGTTTCAATCTTGCTTCATTATTGTTCCATGCAAGTCAGTTTGGAGTAAGGTAGTTTCATTCTTAGATTGGAATCCATTTAGAGTTATAGGTTTGGTTTAGTCACAAAGATAGTTTCTAGAACTCTCGGTGCATTTGTGTTGTATTCTGCAATAAATCCGTTAGGAATTGCATAGTAAAGCTTTGTTCACTTGCACTATCTCTCTCTTACTCGCATTGTATTTGGTCTATATCCAAAACTCGCCATTATTTGAGAACCTTATTCTGCTTGATGCTATCATATACACACTTTTTGGATTCAAGAGGACACGAAGGAATGAGGAGATCACACTAAAGGGATGAAGTCGCATATAATTGGATTTACCATTGTTACGTAAACTCCGGTTTGAGCTATCAAAGTTCTAGTTACAATGTATCAAATAGAGTAGTAAAATATTTATTTCAGTCAAAGCTCACTCTTGATATCACCAGGGAAGTTATAGGGATCGATAGTTTCTCCAACCGCACAGCAAATAAGCTACACCGGGCTACTTTGTTTGTTTTAATTCTATTAATAGATTAGTTGTCCATTTACTTCAATATATTAAAATAGCCGCTCTTTTAATTTCGTTAAATAGTTCATCGAAAATACAAAAATAAAAATACATATATAGTGTAGATACATCTTTCATAATTAAGTTTATTAGTTTTAGTTAAAAGTTGAAACATTTTGCATGACAATCACGGGACCTAGAGAGCCCAGAGAATACATATTTGAACCAATAGTGCCTCAACCAAATCTCCCCACAACACTAGCTGATATAGATCAAGACCTTAGGATACAGGTCTTTCGAGCAACGGTAAACCTACGAGCAATTAGTGAACAACTGAGAGAGTTAAATATTGAAGATGACAAGGCATACACATTTTGGTCAAATCATCCTAACTATAGATTGCCTTGATAGGGCATCCGTATGACTGTACAAGGATTCAAAAGAGAACAAGTATTTGGTTGCGATCCTTTAGTTCCACAACCTAACACAGAGACCTCCTCGTTGACATAGATACTAGCTTACGCATTCAAGTTTCCAGAACACCTGTAAGGTATTCTAGAGAAAATTACACAACTTCTAGTTCTAAACATAGAGGCTGAAAAGGCGTATGATTATTAGATAGTCGGAAGGAGAGATTAACTCTACATATGACCATAGTGTAGATTGAGAAATAGGGGCGGAAGCCTGATTAGTTTATTAATCTCAATCAACCAACATTACAAAGAATGGGCTGCAATATTTATAGATATTGCACAGCCAAATACAAATAGGAGACTAAGTTGCACAGTGCAACTATATTCCCAATTACATTAGCTTCCAATAACATCCAGGAAGCACAAATGAATAAATACAAATATATTGTTAAAACTATAACAACATCCGTGAGAAACAAATATGGTTTAGAAACCATATAACAATACATAACAAAAATATGGTTTATATTATAACCATTATTATTTAATTAATAAAATTAATTAAATAAATATACTATGCATAATTAACCTAACATTCCCCCCCTTAATTGTGCATTCTCTGAAGAGATGAGGAGAGGAACTCTTTGAACAACTTGAACTTGTCACGTGTAAGTGACTTTGTGAAGATATCTACCTGTTGTTCAGTTGTTGGACAATATTGAAGTTGGATGTTGTGCTTCAACACATGTTCCATATGAAATGAACTCTGAACCTCAATGTGCTTTGTTCTCTCATGAAACACTGGATTGTGAACAAGTTTGAGAACACCTTTAATGTCAACATACATGGTAGTAGGTTTTCTGTGGTATTCTAAGTCCTTCCAGATGTGACGTAGCCAAATTACTTCATGACGGCTTCTCCGGAGAATGATACTCAAACTTCTATGGAAGAACGAGAAACAAAATGTTGTTTCTTACTTCCCCATGATATTGGTCCAAATCCCATAAAGAATACAAATCCATAAGTGGATTTTCTATCATCAATATTTCATGCATGATCTAAATATGAATATCTAGTCAAGAAGAAGTTTTCATTCTTTTTGTATTCTAGACCAAGATCCACTGATCCTTTGAGATATCTCAAAATGCGCTTTGTTGCTTTCCAATGACAAACTTTAGGTTCCTGCATGAACTTGGATAGATAGCTTACTGCAAAGCTAATATCTAGTCTAGTGTAGGTCAAGTAAATGAGACTCCCAATCAACTATCGATAGAGAGTGGCACTTACCTCAGGAGATGGATCTGAATGAGATAATTGCAATCTATTCTCCATGGGTGTAGCAATTGGTGTGTAATCCATCATCCTAAAATTCTCGAGCGTAGTCTTGGTATATTTCATCTGAGAAACAAAAATATGATTCTCTTTCTGCCACACTTCCAATCCAAGACAATAGTGCATCAGCCTGAGATTGGTCATGTCGAACGATCAATTAAGATCTTTCTTCATTGCATCGATCATCCTCACTGAACTACCAGTGATGACTAGATCGTCGACATAGACAACAACAATCACCATCTCCCCCTTGCTTTTTGAGGTAGATATTGGGATCGTATGGATTTCTAACAAATCCATGTTATATGAGATGCTCATCAATCTTGATGTACCATGCCCAGGGTGCTTGTTTTAGACCATACAGAGATTTCCTGAGTCTGCATACCTTTGCTTCTTAACCAGGTACAACATACCCTTCAGATTGAGTCATGTAGACTTCTTCTTGTAAATCTCCATTTAGGAAGGCACTTTTTATGTCCATTTGGTGAACTTTCCATCCAAACTAAGTAGCTAGAGAAAAAATCATCCTGATTGTTTTGATCTTAGTTGTTGGAGCGAATGTCTCCTCATAGTCAATGCCTTCTTTTTATGCGTACCCCTTTTTACAAGTCTTGTTTTGTACTTTTCCACTATCCCATCTGCTTTGTACTTTGTTTTAAATATCCATCTACATCTAATGGGTTTCTTCCCTGGTGGAAGATCGACAAGCTGCCAAGTGTTATTCTTCATCACTGATTGATATTCAGAATCCATGGCATCTTTCCAAGCTTTTGACTGTAGGCTTCCTAGAGAGGGCTCATCTAATTCAATAAATCTACTCATCAAAGAAAAGTTAACTTCTTCTCTTGCTTTACTGCAAGTCCGTGGTTCAGGGGTGGATGTATCCAGTGGAGCATCCAATCTTGCATCTCATAATGTACTTGTACACCATTTAAGCATATGATAAACTGTTCCCATGGGTCGTGGTTCTATCTCGATCAACACCATCATCCCCATCATTACTTTCATCTTCTGAGGGAACATCAACTTCAATTTTTACAACAGGTGGAAAATCTACATCTTGTGAGTCTGGAGGAGGAGTCACAGCTTCCTTCTTCTTGAAAAACTCAACATCTCTGCTAGTGTAGACTTTTCTGGTCTTAGGATCCATCAATCTATACCCAAGAGTCTCTTCACTGTACCCAATGAAGACGAGTTTCTGTGACTTCATGTCTAATTTCTTTCTGTTCTATTTGGGTATGTGCATGCTTGCTTTGGACCCAAATACTCTGAGGTGTGCAATAGATGGTTTCATTTTTGACCATGCTTCTTGTGGTGTTGTTCCATCAAGAGCAATTATGGGTGCTCTGTTCAACAAATACAATGTTGTCTTTGTTGCTTCTACCCAGAATGTCTTTGCAAGTCCGGAATCATCGATCACGCATCACACCATTTCCATGATAGTACGATTTATTCTCTCAACAACACCATTTTTCTACGGTGTGTGTGGAGGAGGCATTTGTCGATGAATCCCGTGAGTTTGTAGGTAGTCTCTGAACTCATCACTGGTGAATTCCCCCTCAATTTGAGCAGAGAGTTCTGATGTGACGAATGTTTATTTCTTAACTACTACTTTGAACTTTTTGAAGGTTTCAAACGCTTCACTTTTCTTGCGAAGATAGAAAATCCACATTTTTCTCGAATAGTCGTCAACACAAAGCATGAAGTATTGGAACCTAGAATGACTTGGCTGCATCGGACCACAAAGATCGGTATGAACTAGGTCAAGTTTACCATGAGCTTGAAATGTACTCCTCTGGAATGAAGCTCTGTGTTGTTTTCCTGCTAGGCAGTGAGGACACTTGTCTGTATCCTTCTGAAGAGATGGTAGCCCATGTACCATATTACACCCGAAGTGTTTCGAGATATTTAAAACTTACATGACTAAATCTCTAATGCCACAATTGTGCTGAGGTGGAGTTTTTATCCACAAGTGCTTAATCATCTCTGTGAACAAAATCAAGTTGGAACATGCATCCCACATTAGAGGCTTTTGCAATTATTTTCGAGCCTCTTGATTTATCTCAAATCAAACACGTTTTCTTGCTAGATTGACTATCAAAGTCAATTTTCAGGTTGTGATCTAGGAGTTGACTAACTAAAAGAATATTCTTTGTCAACCCAGGGACATAGAGGACATTTGATAGTCTGTATTTGCGTGAACCAAGGGGTAGAGAAATGTTCCCAATCCCCTGAACTATATATGAAGAATCATCTCCCAACGAAACTTGTTTTTTCAATGGCATGTCCCTCATTGAAATAAACCAGTCTCTGTGGGCGGTCATGTGTCGAGTGGGTCCTGAATCAACATACTAGACATCACTAGATGACGTGGATGGTTCACTTGATCGAGTAGTGAACAAGAAGTCTTCATTATCTGACTGTTCTTGTTTCTTAGCAATATTACCTTGCTGGTGGGGTCTTCTTTTCAAGTTCCCCTTTTTCTACCCGTGATTTTTGTTAGAATGTCCCTTGTAAGATTGTTGTTGTTGTGGTCCGGAGTTCTTTGGATGAACCTTTCTTATAAGTGTTATACCAACAATCTTTTAAGTCATGTCCTCTTTTGCGCAGATAGGAAATTACTTCTTCTATTGATAGTCCCCGTGATACTTGATTCGATGTTGGGACTTCTTATAGGAATTAGGTTTTCCTTAACCTTTCCTTTCCATTTTTGATGCAAAGACAATGCCCTCGCCCTCTTCATCATCCTTATTGTGCATTGCTTCCTCTTGTTGCAATAGGTTTACCAGTTTTTGAAAACCAACTGTCGTATCTGACACGTTTAGTGTTGTGACAAAAATGTGGTAAGAAGAGGGGAGCGCTCACAGAAAAATGGGAACGAGAGCATCATCTAGTGACTAGTTCTCCCAAGGCTAAAAGTGAAGCCCTCAATTCTACAACTCTTCTTAAGAAAGCTTCAATTTTCTCATTCTGCTTGAACTTTAGTGTATGTAACTGACTCTGCAAATTCAGTATAACATTCTTGTTCTTGGCCTCGTATACTATGCTCAATTTATCCCATGCTTATTTTTCTGTTTTGGCATCTCAAATGTGGGGTTGCACATCATCGAACACTCCAAACAAGATGATGAGTTTGGCCTTCTGATCTGCTTTATCAAACTGCCATTGTTGTGTTGTATTAGTGGCTGATCTGGTCAGAGTACCATTCACAACAAGCCAGATATCTTCAAACTCAAGTTGTGTCTTGATTTTAGTCTTCCATACAACATAGTTATTTCCTCTGAGCAATTTTGAATCCGAAAGAAAAAAATTGGGGGCATTGGTGCCCATTTTACAGAGATCACTGACAGGGTTTGGCTCTTATCACTCCGGTATTAGGTCTCCCAATCTATATACTTTATCGATCGATATACCAAACCTTTCTATATACGCACCCTTCCGATATACCCGTCGGTACGTGAAAGAAGCTTGCCCTTTCTATATACCCGATGGTACGTGAAAGAGGCGTTAACGTACGTGAAAGAATTCAATACATGGTACCAAGACAATACTGATGGGGTCTGTGTGATTATTGACACCGGCTCAAAGAAATATCCTCATACACGCGTGTAACTTCACTATATACTTGGATAATTTCTCAATCTAGATTTATGTCGTGCAATCGTTCACAAACGGATGGGATGGTTCATAGTGTGTGCACTGTGACCTTATTACTCCCCATCGATTTATAGGGATGATGCCCAGACAACGTTGTTGTAGCTATATTAGGTGTTAAGTGTAGTAGTAGTCACGGCATGATTTTCCTGTAAGCGCTTCCCGGAGGCAACAGTATATACCGAACGCAGCTGCGAATGAGATCTAGGATCTCGTGAGTGTTACTGAGTAACCAATTTTTATTATTTTTATTACAATTTCATGGGTTTACGAGAAGTTACAAAGTTTGTAGTTAACTATGGCAACCTACAAATTGGTACAATATAAATCAGTATACAAATTACATTAAAAAAACTATAAAATTTGAATGGCAGGAATTTTTTATATTTTCATGGGTTCTTGGTGGCCTTCGGAGCCCAAAACGACCCAAAATGCAAATAATTGCAGAAAACCAGCTGAAAAAGCAATTTTTAGATGGGTCTCCTTTTGCAAAAAATGTCTGAAATGAAGAACCAGGCCAAATGGGAGAATTTTTTTTTACCCTAAATTAGGGATTTCTCTGCTAAATTTAGTTAGTTATAACTAAATTCAAAATTTCTACTAAATTTGGCGGTTCCACCAAAAAATCTGCCAAATTCAAAAAGGAAGTTGGGGGTGGGATTTGAACCATGCACCTCCCACTTCTAAGACTTTCCCTCTATCCAACTTGGCCACCTAAGGGCGCTTGATATGGAAATGAACAAACTTGTATTTAATGAAAGGTAAAATTGACTTACCTTTTGAAAATGTGACTGACAGAGGAGGCATGCGTGGAGCTTGCTTGGATTAGGTTTTCCACTTGAAGCGGATCTGAAACTTTGTATTTTGCTTGAAGCCACTCCCCTCTCTTTTTTTAATATCTCCTTTGATTTTTGATTTTGCTCAGTGCATAAATGATCTCCACCATTTTTTTTTTGTGTGTTGCAAAAATTGATTTGCTTCAACATTTTGTTTTTTTTCTTTGATCCACTATTTACCTTTGTTGTTGTTGATGCTAATGGCTGCCAAATTTTTGTTTACTGAGTTACGGTTATTGTTGGTTCACGCATTTTGCTTTGTTTGTGTCTACAGCTCCTTGTGCGTGGAGGGAGTTGTTTGCACACTTTTGTTGCCAGGGTGCAGGTTTTGCGTGGAGTGGTTGGAGGTCTATGCCACTATTTGCATGTGCGAGCCGACCGGGTCACCCCTTTTTTAAATTTTTTTTGGTTCGGCGAATACAACAGTCGATTTTCACAACAGGTCAATTTTATTGCCCAGTAGGTAAATACCAAACAAAATAAGACCTGAAGCACCAAATGAAATCCAAATGTAAATACCTCCACCATTTTTGATGCCACGCTTTTGCTTAATCTGCCTTTTTGTTTGCTTGTGCAGGTCCGTTATTTTTAATGCAGGTCACTGTGTGGGGAGGTCACAACTTCATGGACAAGTACAAAAATCCACCTTTCAACAACTCGTGGATGGTATTTTGTATGCAGGTTGCTCGGTGTAGGATCGACCATTTGTAAGCATCAACACTTCCAACATGTCCAAGAGGTAGTGCTTGGCTGTGGAAATAGTGCTAAATATCCTCCAATTCTTAGTAGCTATCTTTACCCATGACCTTTGCAAAAATTTTGCACAGGTGTTGGGTGCACCAAAGGCAAAAAAAAAAATTATGTTCCAAACACCTGGAATGAATTGGGGGATGTGGGGAGGTAGGGATGAGGCTGGGAGGTTGCAGGAGGTTGCACAGGCTCTTTATTACTACATACTCTTCTCCAATCTTCTCTATCTCTGTTGCATTCTCTTTCCACTCCTTCACAGGTCCAGATTCTCGCTTTGGTACCAAATGTAGATTAAGAAATAGGGCGGAAGCCTGATTAGTTTTATTAATCTCAATCAACCAAAGATTACAATGAATAGGCTGCAATATTTATAGATATTGCATAGCCAAATACAAACATGAGACTAAGTTACATAGGTGCAACTATATTCCCAATTACATTAGCTTCCAATAACATCTGGGAAGCACAAATGAATAAATACAAATATACTGTTAAAACTATAACAACATCCGTGAGAAACAAATATGGTTTAGAAACCATATAACAATACATAACAAAAATATGGTTTATATTATAACCATTATTATTTAATTAATAAAATTAATTAAATCAATATACTTGTGCATAATTAACCTAACACATAGGAGGTCCGATACAACCACAAACGTATGGTTGTGATCCATGGTCCCACAACCAAACGGGCCTACTAATTAATCGGGACATTGATCTTTGGTTTACAAAAACTAGTATTTAGGTCCTCACCACTTCCACCAGACATTATTACACAATTCTCCTTATTAAACGTAGCAGCCAATCAAGCTAAGGATTTTTGGACTAGACCAGAGAATCATCCATAAAAACCCTTAAAAATCCACTACACCTCCCATCACCATTTTCATGACCTTGTCTGGAAATATACATGAAGCTCCCACAGGTCACTTCCCACATATCCAACAACACATAAACAAGATATTGTGAGCTCAACATTGATTGGAGCCTTTAAAATGCTATTATATCCGAATGATCCATTACACCAATTCAGGTTAGGAGGGCCTTCTTTGCCTTAGATTCGCAGATCCCATTATTGCTTATTGAGGATATAAGATTGCCCAACTAATTTATCTCATATCCATTTATATTCCACATTCACCTACTGCTGTCTCGGCATGACCTCGGGAGGTTGGGTACGAAGAAGAGTTACTTGTAGATTCTTATGCTCGCATGTCACTTTTCCATTAGACAGCCCTTATTGAAAACAAGACAAAAATCCTATGTACAAATGTACAATTTTCATCATCTTGTGGATTTCTGATATTGTGAAATTTGTTTAAGACCAGGAGATGTTCAACATAGAAGGACAAAGGATTGAAGGGGAGGGAGAGAAAGAAGAAAGCAATACTTTCGGGGAAGATAGTTAACAGAGAAAATCCCTATGTGTATTGATCAATTGAAATACATAATGGAATCATTCACATTAATAACAAAGATGATTTCACAGAAACAAAGTTCCCAAAATCAAAATAACAAGAACACAAAGTTTCTTAGCATGCAAGGATGAATGATTCACGAATTAGAACTAGAGAGAGAGAGAGAGAGAGAGAGAGAGAGAGAGAGAGAGAGAGAGAGAGAGAGAGAGAGAGAGAGAGAGAGAGAGAGAGAGAGAGAGAGAGAGAGAGAGAGAGAGAGAGAGAGAGAGAGAGGAGAGAGAGAGAGAGAGAGAGAGAGAGAGAGAGAGAGAGAGAGAGAGAGAGAGAGAGAGAGAGAGAGAGAGAGAGAGAGAGAGAGAGAGAGAGAGAGAGAGAGAGAGAGAGAGAGAGAGAGAGAGAGAGAGAGAGAGAGAGAGAGAGAGAGAGAGAGAGAGAGAGAGAGAGAGAGAGAGAGAGAGAGAGAGAGAGAGAGAGAGGGAAAACTTCGTATTGATTTCTTTGATTCAAATTACACCCGCAGAGTTTCAGAATTCCAACCCTTTACAATGGCATCAAGAGGCCATTAAATAAACATCAAGAAATGGTTCTAGCAGATTATAATTTCATTTAATCATCAAAGAACCTTTCGTATTCTTGATTCGCGAAGAAATGCCAATGGCGGCAGAAGAAGAATCTCTGCAAAAATAGTCGTTTAAATCCATTTGAATATGAGCCGTCGATCTTTACAACTTTAAATGTGAGCCATCCACGTGGAAGATCAAAATAAAATGGGCCTGAGGGAAGCCATTCGTATTTTGGAACTTTTTAGAGATTTGGCATTTTTTCATATTCTCGCCTCGTTGGCACATTAGGGTTGGACACGTGGCATAATGTGAGTGGCTGCAGGATGGTGCTCTCTTTTTACAAGTTTAACCTTTTCAACAAAAAGGCTAAAAACATAAAGTTCTCCACCAACCCGCTTCCCGGTGTTGACTTTTCAACTGAATGACTTGACACGTGGCCAAATCTGAATGGCTGCGGAGTTGCAGAACTTACTTTGAAACATTAATCCCATTGAACCAAAAAGGTTCAAAACTCTAAGTCCTTCACCAAACCTCTTTGACTATTCAACACTTGAATGGACACGTGGCATCATCTCGAGTGGTTGCGGTGTTGAAATCCACTTTAAAACTTTAATTTCATTCGACCCAAAATGCTTAAGGGCTTAAAGTTCTTCACTATCCCGCCTTGAATTTTCAACGCCACCATTGACACATGGCTTTACCTGAGTGGCTGCAGGGAAGCGCTTCAATTTTTTCACTTAACTTTTTCTCGCCAAAACAAAGCATGAAAAATTCAATATGCTTTGCCAACCCACTTCCCGCCAAAAGGCAACCAATCAGGGTCTTTCAGGCCTCGGGGAAAACTTGATACTTTTTCCAAAAGAGAACAAAAAGTATTATGCTCAAAGAAGGATCTGTCCTGCTGCATCCAATGATAATCGTCCACGTATGCATGAATGCTGGAACACCCAATTTGACGGGAAGAAAATCCTGTCCTTCGTGGATCGTAGGAAAAAATGGAAACTTGAAGGGAAAAACCTACAATTTCCACCTGCGTTTCGATTTGTTTCTCCATAGATAGAAAAGACAAGTAAAACTAGGCCAAAGCAAGATCCACAGCCACAAGGAAGATTAACAACCAAACTCAAAGGATTTTCACGAGAAAACGAAGAACATATTAGAGCATGGGATTTAAAGGATTTTAAATCACTTAGGGCATGATTGCAGATGAGCAATGACTCAAAATTTTGGATTTCCCTTGGAAAATGAAGGGGATTTTAAGGGCGACAACACGTAAAATTTTGAATAATAGAAAAGCCCCCTTTTCTCATATTTTCTAAAAAAACCATTTCTTTCAATTGTGTAAGAGGCAAGTTTTGGCACCCAAGAACTAATGGCCAAGTTGATGCTATTTCTTGAGCGACACCTCCATAGTGCAATATTATTCTTAAACTCGATATTGTTTTTTATTAAGTGGACTCATGTTACTCAATACTTATTTCATCAATATATGCCCCAAAATATTTTCTCTTTGTTTTCTCCTCCATATGGAAAATATTTTAATGAGATCATGATATATGTCAAAATATAAATCCAAAATTTTCACCTTGTAGAATATAAAATATAATTCTAAACCAACTCATCAAAGTTAGAATATTGAAAAAGTGTGACAATTCTACCTACGTTGGAAAAGAACTACCCTTTGCAATTTATGGAGAGGCCATCATGTTTTTGTTTCCTTTTTGGAGAAGAAGTATGGATTTCAAGTGGGTGGTAAATAAGTCAGGTTTAATACTCAAAAAGCATTTCATTAAATAGAAAATGTTTTAATGTTACAAAAAAATGGCATGTGGTCCATTGTGACTTGTCAAAGGGAAAAAGAGGACCCCTATGTCCCCTACACAAAATTCATTCATCTTCATGCCTCCCTATCAGTGTCTCAAATTTGGATGGCTTTTAATGATTCAATAACCATTTTGTTAAATAATGCCTTGTCATGTAGGCGTGGCTTCTATATTTTTCTGCACATGGAACTTTTTAATGTTTGATCAAATGTTCTAAGTGCTTTGGGTCTTTGCATACTTGTTTTAAATTTCAAGAAACCTTACAGGTGATGTGTGCTCCGTATGTGGCTTGTTGAAAGAAAAAGAGGATAGCCTACATTCCCTTACCTAGATTCCTCATCTTGGAAATTCTCATCCATCAAACCCCTTCATCATCAAAAATCTTCGTTCCTCCAATGTAGTCTCAAGGATTATGAAGATGCATGAATTATCACCCATATGTTCAAGGGAAACCTGAATCTCCTCTATCCATGACCTTGTACTTCCTTCACCTTCGTTTCTTCCATTATAACCTTATAGGGAAATTTCTAGTAACATAAAAGTGTACTTATTGAATGTAATATTCCATACATAATATATAAAGATAACCCGATATTTTCAAAAGGACTCAATCTCAATGTGCACCAAATTTATTACCACCCGGATGGCCTAGGTTCAAATCTTGGCAAACACATAACCCAAGGATTATAGAATTTCTCTTTGGTGATAATGCATTAAGCACTGTTGGGATGGAAATGGGCTACTATAAAAATAAAAAAGAGTACCATATAGGAGGACCACTTATGCCTTAAAACAATTTTTAGGTGATGATAGTTTTTATATTGCTAAAGGTAGTTATATTTATTTAATCATGAGATTTTTTATTATTATTGAAAAAACACTATTATTAATAAGAAAACTATAGTGCATCGCTATTCATACAAAAATGGGTGGAAAGAGTCACACCCCGTAACTCATATCAAATCGATTGTAGAAGGCCTTGAGAAAGAGGCTAACTCACCATAGAAAGACATCAACAAGCTGAAATATGTAATAAAAGTGTGATTTTTAATCAAAAAAGGAGCAAGAAACAAAAGCACTAGAGAGCACAAAATACCATGAAAACTAAGCCTCAACAATGAACATGACAATCGGAGGATGCAGAGAGGTGAAGGAATATTAGACTTGTCCCCCTAACTAATGCCAAATGGGTGGGTTGTGTTTAGGATGGGATCCCATCCATCATTCTATTGTTGTTGATGTTCATTTTCTTCATTTTAATTTTGGGATTGGTGGCGGGAGAAATGGAAATCACACACTCGAGGGAATTTCCCTTGCGAAGGGGTACCTTACCACTACTATCACTATCGCCATCACCACTCCGAGCTGATAAAATAATCCACCACCGTGGGTGGGTGTGACAGTACCAAGATCAAGGAAGAGAGACAACATCGGGAGAGAAGTTCCACCAATCTCTGAAGAAACATCTCGTAAAATCCTCGACCATGGCTCTAAGAAGGGGAGTGGTGGTGTGGCGACTGATGGAAAATGCACAAAGTGTTCCCCCAATGCAAGAGAAAGGATTACAGTGTGTTCCACTTCTAGTGGACTTTCTTTGCTTGGATCTAGATTCGAAGCATCACATTGGAGATCACACTAAATTTATTCATCATAGAGAACTCTCTATCAATAGTAGTGTTGTTAAAAATCAAAATTTCTATTTTTTCCTAATAAATATCTCTTCAAAAATAGAAAACAATGTTATTTATACATTACCAATAAGATATATAATTGACTATTTTATACTTATTTAACTATTTCAATTTATATTTCTATAATTAACATAAACTTCTATATCTAAAATGACATACCTTTTAAATATGCAAGTCACATTCAATAAATAATTAAAATAGTTGCAAGTATTTTACAGCTTAAATCGTGAAAATATCTAAATGGTAGTCAAATTTAACCTCTTATAACAGCTAACTCATTTGATCATCCAATGCTCAAAGTATAAATTGTTGAAAGAACTAGCACATAGAGTTTTATATAAAATCACAACCTTGGGAACACACATATTCCAACTAAGATTTGACATCTCTAAAGGTTAGAAAAACACTTCCATAAAACAATCAAAATGATTAGAAAAAGGAAATCAATACTAAACTCCTATAACACGTACTTAAATAGTTCACATTCCCATTATATGCCTCTGGGTTTTACACATATATCTACTTGGACAAACCAAAAATTTAAGAAGACCATTTACTTTAAAAATTTAAGAAAATTAGAAAATTTAAGAGCTCGTAAAGAAAAATACAAGGGGTGAGAAAAGTAAATTAAAAATGTGTTAGGAAATTGGGAAACATTTACTATTGGAACTATCTTTTATATTAATAAAATAAAAAGAGAGTTACATAGTAAGGGTGACCGGATAACACATGGTCCCACAAAATGCCACGAGGGCACCGGATCAACAAAAAAATGCCACAAAGGATTACATAAACACACCCATAGGGAAATCGAGAAGAAAAAAAAAAAGCACCACCATCAAGCACATGCCGCTACACCAGGAGGAGGGGGAGGATCATCCCGAGGAGGGATGAAAGCTCCAATATTAGGCTCTGCAGACAGAGGGTCCACTTGCCAACCATCGTGATCGGGATACTGCATTTGTAATGGAACCATAATTCCCAATTGGAGGTGAAGATCCTCCAATAGTTTGCATGGTTGGTGGTGGAGATCCCCACCTGCGGAGTGCTAAGAACAGATTGGGGTGGTATAGTCCCTTCAAACTTTTCCATTAATAAAAAATGGTGCACCTTGAATTTATTTTTATTTCCTTTCCCCATGGGGGTGGGATCCAACTTGGTCCGAGAGGAGGACAGAGTAGAAGGGAGGCCCCGAGGGGAGGAAGAACGGTGGCTACACGAGTGGCTCCTCCGACGTGAACCCGTAGGGAGGTGGCCGTCAGGGTGGCGAAGGCCGAGGTGACAAAACTTGGGATTTGACGAAACCCAACTCATAGTGCATAACGCACTCCCCCAGTGATCAAGAAGCTCTTTTAGATGAGAAACCTCTAAGGCAACCTCGATGGCTTGAGATTGAATTTGTATGCAAACAATAGATAGACTAACCACCTTGTCATTGGTGGAAAATCATATAACAGAATGATCTTGCTTGAAAATTAAAGCATTACGAGATTTCCAAATGCTATGAAACAAAATACTGACATGACACAAATGCCAAATATTATCCATATAATGAGGCCAAGGACCAAAGTCACCAAATAAAGATTTCTGGTCATGTCCCCTAAATTGGGAAACATTAAAAATAAAACTACAATGAAAAGTATCTAAGGTATTGTCCACACATAAATATATGGTTTTGACATATGGTGGTGGATGAATAAATAAGGCAATGCATGAATAAATAAGGGTTTTGTTACAGATTATTATCTGTAATGAATGGAATTTATTTTGTTATTGATAAATAGATTGTGATTTTAGAATGTTTATGAAATTTTATATTATTGATTTTAATTAGGTGTTTTTGTTAAGTTTTTCAAAATTTGTTTTTTTTGATCTTTATTTTGTTTTTTATCTATCATCTTGTCTTTGTTGGTTTGTTTTAATTTGAATTTTATGTCTAGAGCATACATTATTAGGACTTGTCTAAAACATTAAGGCACTCTTAATTGTTTTGTATGGTCCTTTGTGACTAGAGTGCATTCACTTTATTTTTCTATTTGATGTTCTTCATATTATAATGGATCTTGTTTAAATGGAGAATGACAATTCATTTTTAGATTCCATAACCAATTAACCATAATGTTAGTAAGAAAGTCACTTCAATTGTAGTGTTACCCCTATTGGCACAAGGGTTATGATATAGTGGGGCATATGTTACCAAAAACCAAGCCAACCAATTAATGTGGGATTAATTTTTTGATTCAATGAAGATTTTTATAGTCATAAAAACAATTCTAAGATGTACAGAAGAGGCATATCCAATGTGGTGCAGTAAGACATGTATTTAAAAATAAATGTACATGATTGTTTTGGGGGACTATGAAGCCACAAGGAGATAGGAAGGTCAAGCAAGCAAACATACTTGTCCCATAACCAATCAATAGTTATATTAATAAGAAGGCAACTTCTATTGTGGTGCTGCCCCTATTAATATAAGAATTCTGAATATTGGAAATATAAAAGAAAACAAAATAATTTGTAAATATAAAATAAAAGAATTGAATGAGAAATTCAAACATATTTTACATGAAAAGCTGATAAAATGAATAAATAAATCTATATATAATTAATATTCTTAATTCTTAAATGGATTTCACCAATAAAATTGATCTATAATACACTTACATACCATTAAACCAAGCAAAAAAATGACCGCTTGAAATTTATGAACATCTAATCTTTATCAAAATTTTTGAATCCGCCACTTATAACAAAGTTTGAAAATCTATTAAAGGGGCCCAAAAAAATAAAAATATAAAACTAAATTTGAATACACACAAATAAAGACTCTACACATATCCTAGTTGTGTACACATGATATTAAAGAGATAAATTAGATAAAATACTATGATTGAGTTGACCACAACAATCACATAATGTATAATGTTTTAGAATATTAGAGAAAATGCTTAGAATGTACACACGTTGGTATGTGACTGGTTAAAATGGAATCCACAAAACAAACTAATTTCTTTGTAAAAATTGATGTTCAATATATAATTACATTTATTAATGGCTGAAAAGGTTTTCAATCACTTGAAAATACATGATTAATGAGTATCAAAAATTGTATTAGAAACGAGGAAATTGTCACTGCAACAAATCACAACTGAAATTAAATAAATATAAAAATAATACTATCAAAGAATTAATAGCTTTTAGTGAAAACAATAATACAATTGAGTTATGCGTAGGTACTCACAAGGTAAATGCCTGTAGGAGAATATTCTACAAAATGGAAGTTGTATTCCATCTAACAGAAAATCATGTAACTCAAAGAGATCAAAAATGGAATCTAAGGAATATTCACGTGAAAAATGGCTATGCCAGGGTCCAAAAATTCTATATATACCTCCTTGTTCCTCATTTTGAGAAAATTTTCAAACTTAGACTTTTTAGTTAAAAATTTAATATTAATAGCTTTATAATGTGTCATGATGTTGAAATGAAATTTAGTATTTTAAGCTATAGTTTTGGTGTATCAATAGTAAATGAGCCTCTAAACTCATAAATTATGTTATATCTTGTAGTATATGAAACATATTAATGAATGGATCTGAATTATGATACATTCTTATTGTGTATATGTGAGACTTATTCAAAATACATATTATTATTTGTATATGTGATTGATGGTTTTATTCAAAATTTGAGTGTACTTATGATTATTTATGGTTTTGTTATGTTTAAGTACATCGTGTTCATGATATGTTCCATGTTCTTGTCACATCATTGTTAATATCTTATAATATAGGGTTTTTGAGTTTTGTTCATCTATTTTAGATGAGACTCTCAAAACAAGTTGATATGTCGATTTAGTGTAAATTTTAATACAATTTTTAAAAATTTGTATGAAATCAATTAAAAATGGCCTAAATTCCATGTTGACAACAATTATACCATAAAAACATATTTTTTCTATGGACACTAGAAAATTCACCTTGAGAATAAAGTCACTTACCTAAAATACAATATAAAATCTAAAAATCCCATTAAAATAAAAAAACACTCGAAAATAAATAAGATTCATAAAACTAATGTTCATAAAATACATTGCATACATTTAATAATCCTCTCCCATTCACATTTAATCATTTCAACCGTGCTATTATTTAAAACCACCTCTCACTTATTCAATCGCACCACATCATCTCAATATCCAATGCATCATAAAATTATAAAATATGGCTCATACCCCTAACTTTTTAAAACACATTGTCTCCAACTCTTGTTTTGACTATCTTTTGTGCTCTTATTTGTTCGTAGGTTTTCTCAAAGGTGAAAAGGACCATATTAGATAGGTGAAGCTCGTAGTACAAAGTATTTTTTTGAATTTCTACATAGGTGTCAATCAAACGTGTGATTGGTTTGTAACCTTAGTGAAATTTTCTAATCATTCACACACACGAATGGGTTGTGATATCTATATGATTTATAGTCATGTATACTGTTATTTTTTTCATTTATTCATTTATCATCCATTATATTTTATAAAAATGCATAATGGGGTTAGGTATTTGATCGAGGCGGAGTCCCTTAACAAATAAAAATACTAACATTTCCCTACGTGTTTTTACTATGCATATTCCAGCTTTGAGATACTAGCTTTCTTTATCCATGGAAAAGAGCCATACATGATGTCTCACAACATTGGCAATGGCTTCATAAGCTCATGTTTATGCGTAGCATTAGATTTGAGTTTATATTGATTTATTACCTCTAATGATTTACATATGGCTCATTTATTTGTATACACTTTCTTTTTGAGAATATTTTACATTTAATGAGAACAAACTACTTGTCGGGATTTCACACATAACCTACACAATTCAAATATCCCACCTTTTAAATGAAAACACATGAAAAAATCTTAAAAAATCATCTCAATCATTCCTAAGGTTGCGAGCATTGTATTCCTAAAATAACTCATGCTCCACACATGGTAATGGAAAACATAGGGGAATCTATCCAATAATCTCACATGGATATTTCAATATGAAGTTATTTCGATGAACAATAGATCAGTATCACCATATGTAAAAATGACCTAAAATTATGGATTGTGATTAAGAAACAGCTTCAAGTGTGTCAACAAATTATTGTTGATGAAGTTATGGGTACTTCCCACGTCAATCAATTCACCTTCCATTTTTATAGAAAATCCACTACCTTGAGGGTTTATGAGTGTTAATGCCTCGAAAGTGCATGTAAAGAGATAGTTGGTTGGGTCTCTTCTGATTCCTCCTTCGGTGGATTTAATCTAATTTTTCTTATGGATCATCCTCAACCTCTAATAGTAAATCTTAATTAGCACCTTCAATGTAGAACATTTTTTTCTTAGTACATTAATTTCCCTAACCATATTAGTTGACATAACTATATTAATTGATTCTCTTAAACTTGTTATGGATTCAACCTAATAAGAGGAGAGAATGACTATCTTGAGTATTCCAATCTTTGGTGCTTTTAAATTCCTTATTTTTTTTTGATAAGTTCCCTTTCCTCTACCTTGCATGTGTAGGCAATGGACATTAAAATAGAACTCATATTAAACATGCATACATCAATTTATATTTATTCATAGAGTCCCCGAGAAATAATTCATTCAAATTATGATAAGTGATTATCTATACTCATAAGGATAGGTTGTGGAATTTCTTAATACAATCCTTTAGAGATACTATTTGTCACATTTTATCTAACTAGATGAAGTATTTCTCTATCACATTATTATGATAATATCGCTACAATTTGTCAAGAAACATTAACTAGAAGAAACTAAGACCTTTATTATTCTTATGAGTGCATAAAAATTGATATAAAATGAATTTTTATGGTTCTAAATATAGGAATTCCATTGCCACCTTATTTTGACATGGGATTTAATGTATATAAAATAAATTATCCATTTAAATAATATAGGTGACCAAATCCTTCCCATCCAACCTATGCATTTGCACTTTTGGAAGCATTTTTTGAGGACATGATTTGGAGAAGGTCATGGGATGAACATACATCAAATTTGAACTTGGATTGTTTTATTTTGAATATCCCATGTGGAAAGGATGAGAATTGGTGAGTGGTGGATACTTTTGTGGATTATTTTACAATTTTGTGGTGATCATCGCCAATTATGTGTTGTCGTCAAATCACCGCACCCTTCGAATGGCCGAATGTGGAAAGGACGTTCGGTATGATTGGGAAACATGGGATCACCTCTCAAGCTTTAGGACTTGGGCTCGAGGTGAACCTCTAGAGAAGGATGGATTCCTCTTCCTAACTAAGTGTTGTACTACTCCTAGCGTGATAAAATGGTTATCTAGTCCTATGCTAACATTTTCATGGGTTTTAGGGAAAGAGATTTGCAATAAATGAAACTATACTAGGGATGGTGATGCACCAAATAAAGGGTGTTTCTAGACTCAAGAAGGGTTAATTCAAAGAAGGTGTGTGAACCACAAGTCAAATTCACCTACTGTAACTCAGAGAGGGTATGAGATACCACAAACTAGGAAGCATGCGTTCCCTTTGCTAAACTCGATCAGGGAAAAACAATTTATCAGTCTTCCAGTGAAGAAGGATGAACTTGAGAAGGGTGAACAAGCACCACAACTCAACTACATGCAATACTCCACCACTTGATAAGAACAGAACTCCAAGAACTTGTAATAGAAACTTAAACTTGCACAATGTACCTGTAAGCATGAGAAAGGCACAAAGAAGCACAAAAGGATGAAAGGACCAAGATTAGTCACAAAACACACCCTTTTATTGCTTCAATAACATGCACAATACATCATACATTCAGAAGAGAAAATGGTTTCCATTACAATCTTGAAAGAAGGCTTGAAAGTTCCCTCAACATACAAGAACAACTTACAGAAGAAAGAGGATTCTTGAAAAACACACACTTGCCTAAGATATCTAACTAGTCCAACTTGTCTGACCTATTGAAACCCTTTGGAATGAGCCTCCAACTTACATTTATAGAAGAATATGTGAGAGAGAAGAGGAAAGGTCATAATTACATTCCTAAATTGAAGGCACATGATGTATTTATTACATTTGGTTGAACCACTTTAGAAGGTTCCATCATGTGTCATTAATTCTGGTTGACCTAGTCTTCTCAATTAATTAAAAAATATTTAAATAATAATAATAAATATTATTATTAAAATATTTAAATAAAAATATTAAATTAATTAAAATACTAGTGGGACCCCTGTTGACTCGGTTTGACTCAAAGAGGGAGGGGTCATGAAGAAAAGGGCAAAAATGAGTCCAACTCGGTGGTGGCTCGGCTCGAGCCAACCCACCGAGTTGGGCTCGTGCTAATCCACCCTTCACCACAAATGAGATCACTTTGGATCGATTCCTCCACTAACTCTGCATGAGTCCACTTTGAGCACCCTCAATGAATTGAATGTCAAGCTCCATTTTTAACGGCTTGCCGCAACGCTCTTCCCCATTCATCGAGATCGTTCATCACCATTGTGACCGATATCCCCACATCGAGCTCCTCTCCTTTGTACTTACCGAGTGGCTCGGGTAAGTTTGAAATATCTCATGAATCTGAAAATATTTCTCTGTATCCTTTGTGTTATGGCTGAAACGATCTCCTCATCACATCAAAGCCGAGCTCTACTATGAGCACACCGCCCACCGAAACACCACGTTCTCCTTATAAGATCACCTAATCTACTCAACCTCGGTAAGTTTCCTTGAGTTTTCTCATTCACGACATCCATTCTTGAGCCCATCGTGCATTTGACCAAGCTACTCATTTTTGTCTCAACTTGGCTATAAATCACCATAATGAACTCTACGTCTAAACAAAACATCTTCATAGGAGCTTGCTGCTGAGCTCGACTATGAGCTCACCTTTACTAATCATATGTATGAGCACCTAGCACAAGCTCCTAGAACCCCCATGAAATCTCTTTGTCTGGTTTGATTCCATGACTTGGGTTGACTTAAAACTCCTACCATGAATGCTCCATGCAACTCTATCCCCGGTTCATGTTTTTCACCGTAACTTTACCCCACTTGTGCAATCACTCTGGTCCAAAGATTTGAGCTCACCCGTAATATGTTCGATGATTTTTGAGGATTCCCCTATGAGTCTCCTCTTCCAATGCATGTCGAATTTACACATTTCAATTGCCATATGGATTGGCCATGACTCACTCAGCCGAGTAACTACCTCAAATCAAACCATGTTATCATAGCCTTGTGTTTTTAGCTTCCAATGACCTAGCTAATGGCCTTGCATTTGACCCGCTCAACATGTCTTGCTAGAACGGTCTCTTAAATTTTCCATCCTATCTTTTGAGTGATTCGGGGTTACCACTTGATTTAGAGAAAGACTCAGACCTTACATCATTTCTCGCTCGATCCTCGACTCCTTGTCATGGGAAACTAGGTGTCAGATTGCTAAATTTGTGGAATCTTCTTGCCATTTTTCCAAACTCGACATAAAATGTTCCACACGTAAGTCTAAAGGGGAAAAAATGGAATTTTGAGGTCATTTTTTCATTTGAACAACTTTTTCCTATGGCTACCCTTCCCTAACTCCCCAATAAATGATTTAAATGCGAATCTTGGTGGAAATTTACCAACTTTGCAAGGAAATAGACCAAGAATTCCCTAAACCTCTCCGAATCATGACTCGGTGGGTATTATGCGTTCTTTCGCTCACTTGACTTGTAATAGGCTAAAAATTGCCCGAGATTTCCTTTGATGCAACTTGGTAATGTTCCATCGAGTAGCTGCTACAACACTTTCAGCCGAGCTAACCGCTACTACTCTCTTGACTCGGACTTGAACCAATGTGACTCAGATTCTTGTGCCTCGACTCGAGGCACTTCTTGAATTTTAACTTGACCTTGAACGGATCCAACTCGATCTATGAGCTAGTTATGTCCTCAAAGATTCAAACTTCAACTCCTGCGAACTCACCCCCCATTTTTATCTTAGCTCGACCGAGCTCTACTCAACTATCGATCTACTTTTGAAAATCCAATAATACAAACCACTAATTCCTAGCCATATAATTGAATTTCTCCCGAGCTCATCCTTATTTTTCTTGCCACCAAATTAATTTCTGGGCTCACCTGAGCTCCTTTGGTGATCTCCTTTAATCTCACCCGCATTGACCTACAACTATGTGCTTATGCCAATGTGCCGAGGTACCTCAACATTGACTCAGTGAGCCAATGCTTGAGATGTCTTTTGGGATCTCCCTCTAAACTCCCTTCAAGTTATCTATCGGTGGGATCCTCCCGTGTTGCCTTACAAATTCCATGGCTCGACGTTGTCGAGCTTGACTGTGTCACGGATGAGTTGGCCTCCTCATTTCCCACACTGAGATTGATTAGGCTTCTCTCGAGTTCTTGAGATATTGTTGACTCAGCGAGGCACTTCAAATGCTTAGGATCTATCCACATTCTAACGTCGAGCCATTTTCATTACTTAACTCCTTGGGATCATGAGATTGGTTGCTCTATGTTGGTGCCCTCGTTAGTACAGGATTCCATTTTTCCACCATGAACTAACTCAACTCACCTATGAGTTCACTTTTTGTTGACAGATATAACTCAACCTTTCCTCTATGTAATGATCGGTTATCACGAGCTCAAATTGTGGGAAAACACTAGCTAGCCCGAGTTAGATGTTCAAATTGTTGAATCGATACAAGTGATCTTTAAAACAAGCCATACATTTGTTTTGAGATGGATGATATTCTCTGATAATTTATCTAGACCCTAAGCTCCATGCTCAAGCACCCCAAACCGTCACCGAGTTAATAATTGAGTCGAGCTCGAGGAACTATTTATACTGAGCTAACACCAAAATGCTAACACGACACACCATGCTAAGCTCTTGGTACAAGTTTAAATATGAGCCCATCGAAATTTATTTGAACCACTCCTCTTGCACATGATTGAGCAATTAAACTATTTGTCTTGGGTGTAGTTTTAACCTCATTGTCAATTTTTTGCCTAACAAGGCAAAAATTGACAACATTTTTGGTGACCTCTTGGGGATGACTACTCGCAATCAAGATTCCAGTAGCCTTAAGTCATCCATTGGGCATGGAGTCTATATTGGAATCCTGAAAGCAAGTTGATCCTATGTGATACATCTCAGAATATTCTTGAGCAAATATGATCTTGGACCTCCCTAGAATACTAAGGATGAAGTATATTGAATCTGATTGAATGAGGCGAGATCATGAAATCTTATGGAAACCTTGAACCTTAATTATCCTTGACACCTTCCAATGATGAAACAAAGGTGCAGAACAACACAAAACACAACAACAATGTGCATAAGAACTTGGAGGAAAACACCTAACTAAGCATACAGGGGTGGAACACTTCTCAAAAAAAAGATTTGAGATGTATCCCATTCACATGAATGATAAGTTCTTCTCCATTGAGCATGGCTAGATGAAATTAATTCACCTCTTTGTAACTTGTGATGATATATGGCCCACTCTGAGAGCGTCAAACTTGGCATGCATTCTTGGTTTAGCCCTATCTTCATCCCATTTGAGGACTAAATCTCCCTATTGAAAAATCTTGTCGGATGCCTTCTTGTCAAAATATTTCTTAACCTGAGTGTAATGTCATTCCAAAGTCTTCATGGCCTTCTTCCATACTTCCTCTAACTCTATGATTTCAGCAAACCTTACTTTCAGATGATCACTCTCCATAACTTCAAGTTGATGAGCTAACTCCAAAGAAGGTAACTCCAAGGAGACTGGAAGTTTTTCTTCCCTTCCATATACAAGAATGAAAAGAGAATTACCTATGGCCCTTTTAGGTGTGATCTGATCTACCCATAAGGAAGTCTTAAGCTGTGTATGGCAATTCCTCTTGTTAGTTTCCATCATGCGCTTAATAATCCTTATGAGGTTTTTTGTTACTAGACTCAACCAATCCGTTTCCTTGCGGATAGTAATTGGAAAAAGTCTTGAGGTAGACCCCATTTTTAATAGCCCATTCACTCAACTTCATACCAAGAAAATTCATCACGTTGTCTGAAATGAATGTAAAAGGAACACCAAACCTTTTCATTATACCTTCCAAGAAATCCAGAACTACCTTTTCATTACTCTCTTTCAATGCTACCACCTTTGTCCATCGAGTAAAATAATCCATTGCAGTAAGGACCCATTTATGTCCGTCACTGGATGGAGAATTAATCATTCTGATGAAGTCCAACCCCCATTAAAAAAGGGTTGATCCACTTGAATTGGATGCAGTGGAAGAGCTAACTTCTACTTGCTTATGAAAAAAGGCACATTCCTTACATTTCCTTACCCAGAGATGGGCATCTTTGAATAAATCTAGCCAATAGTATCCGGATCGCATGATCTTGGTAGTAGTTTTCATGTAGAATAATGTCCTCCAGATAGGCCATTATGAAACTCTTCTAGTATCTTACTTACCTATTCTAGTCCTATGCACCGAAGGAGAACACCATTCAAATCCTTTCAAAAGAGAACGTTATCTACTAGGACATATGGAATAGATTGAAGAAGGAAAGTCCGTCTTTGATTTTTATCCATGTTCACATGATATACTCCTGAGAAGAGGAAATTCTTCATTTTGGATAACCATTCAACTTGATCATCACTCTCATTAGTGTTTAGGAGCGTTGCATCCTCATCACCTTTTGATTCCATGTCTGCAACAAGTTGTTGACACAAACCTTTACCTTTGACAAGATTAGTGACTTTGATATCCACATCATACTCCACCTTTGTAATTCATCTAGCATGCTTTTCATTCATCTCTTTCTTCAACAAAAATCCTTGACACCGGGATGAGACACCATCAGATGAATTTTATTGTTGGACAACGTGTGATTGAATTTATTCAAAGCTCGAATAACCGCAAAGACTTGTTTTTCAACAAATGAGTATTTGAGCTTGTATTCTTTGAGGGATTGTCAAGAAAGAAATTGACTACTCCATCAATCATCATTTTGCTTTGGTGAGGATCACTGAAATGCTCTTTTTCCTACAAAAAGCATAAAGGATAAAGTCTTTATCAAACCTAGGGTTCACTAGCATGGGATCTTGAGAAATTTCTACTTTGATGGCTTCAAGCTCTCTCGTCCTTCCTTTGTCCATGAGAATGGCATGTTTTTCTTCAGCATGGTTGTTAGTGGTTTAGCCAATGTCACAAATTGAGGGATGAATCTTTGCATGAAATTTATGGTTCCTAGAAAACTCTGGAGACCCTTCCTATGACTTGGGAGATATAAAGACATAATTGAAAGAATCCTAGCTAGATCAATGGATAGTCCTTCCACTGAAATGACATGCCCCAACAATTTTCCCTCATGCACTTTGCAAAAATACATTTCTTGGGGTTAAGTGAAACCCTGAATTCCCTACACCTTCGGAAAACCTTCCTTAGATGCATGATGTGATCTTCTACATGCTTAGAGTATACAGTTATATCATCAAGGTAAACCAAAATGATATCATTGATTAGTCCCTTAAATGCCATGTCCATGGCTCTTTGGAAAGTATCCCTACATTGGACAATCCAAATGGAATTTTGTTGTAAGCATACGTGCCCCACTTGGTAGTGAATGTTATTTTGAATTTGTCGATTCTCGGACTCAAAATTTGATTATAACTTGAATATCCATAGAGAAAAGAAAATCTTTGAGCTCTTACCACCATTTAAAGGATCTAATCCATTGATGGAAGAGGATAATGGTCTTTTAATGACACACGATTTAAATCCCTAAAATCTCATACGCACAACCGAATCTCTCTTTTATTCTTACTTACAGAATCGATTGGCTACCCATGAGGAATTATTGATGGGAAACATTATACGCAGCCCTCAATGAGTTTGGTTATCTCCTTTCTCATTAGTGGCTCAATTTTGGGATTAATTGGCCTCTATTTCTAATGAACTGGCTTGACATTAGGATCCAGTTTGATGGTATGTTGTGCTAGACCTAGATCAAAACCACATAGGTCTTTATAGCTCCATGCAAAGATGTCATGATACTATTGACAAATTTTGATGAAGGCTTCTTTCTCTTCGAAGTACACACTTTTCCAATCTTCGAAACTTTTCATTTGCTACCTTGACTTCCTCAAAATATTCTTCTTTGACCACCATGTTAGAGCTTTATCTTTTGGCTTGGTCATCTGAATTGAAAATGGATTCCAGAGTGACTAAAAATTTTGGTAGCTTCTTGATTTTTAATTTTATAATTTGATCACCATAAAATTATCAAACTTATCTTGATTTATTACGAAAAAATTCCACCTCTTCTTGTAGGAAAAGGACAATTTGTTTGTCACTATCGAACACTTGCTAGCTACTCACATTATCAGTGATTGCGGGTTGAACCAAAATTTTGAATAATGTATGCCCTTCTTTCATGATATCAATAGGTATGTCATATTGCGAGCCAATTGTTGCAAGCCTATCGACATCTTGATTTTGATTTCTAGAACTGAATGGATCCCAAAAGCTTTGAAATATTCAATTAGGTCCCAGAATCGGTTCTTATATGATCTTAAAATATAATTTTTGGATGCACTACGTGCCATCACTTGATGAAAAACTAACTCACTATCTCCAAAAGTAGTAAGGGTTTTGATTCCCTTCTTTTGGGCTAGCTAAATTCCTTGCACAAGGGCCTCGTATTTAGCAACATTGTTAGTGTAATTGAACTACAACTGGAAAGATGAGAAGTACTTATCTCCCTTTGGATAAATTAACATAACACCAACATTAAATCCATTCTTACTTCTCGAGACATAAATTTTTTTCCACAGTCCTTCTAATCGCTTAGTGTTTTGACAAGTTGTGGTATGATTGTATCTTCTTTATGGATATAATAGGTACTTAATCATGTTTCTTCCAAGAGTAGTAAACCACATTCTTCTTCTACCAATACATCAATGTAGGGGTCATACTAATGATATCTACTTACTTCATCTAACACAATATCAGGGACTTCTTCAACAAGGGTGGTTAGTTCATGATCACCATCTTCTTCTTCCGGATCACCTATGGTGTAATTTCCATTTATGGGACTAGTAGTGTAGGGTTCTACATGATTATGGCATATTGGTTTTGCCATTATAGTTACTTAGGTTCTGTATCAATTCCTGAGAATCATATGTGACCAATCAACTAATAGATAACCACCCATCTTGGTAGTGAAATCTCGTGATAGGCAAATGGTGAAGAGAGGAGGAAGATCAATGACTGATATGTCTTGGGTGAATGATAAACTTAGGCATGCATGGATGGTAAGTTGAATTCCTTTGATAACTCCAACATTCTTAACAACTATGCCATCACTCTTTCAAATGGTGTATATTGTATACCTAGTACATCCGTAATTTGTTTAGGCATGACTAAGATACTGCACTAGATCGATCATGTAATTATGCACTAGGTGGTCACCAATGATTAGGGAAATATAGAATGGAAATGGTTTGTTAGACTTAGGAATAATTTTCCCTTCCGGTTGACATAAAATAGTAGCAGTTGTTACTCCACAACCTGATGATCCATTAGTTGTACCAAAACTGTTCAAAGCTTCTTGCAACAAGTTTCTTTGAGAAGGGATTGAGAGTGCGTCCCACATAATATTGCTCAGATTGGTTTTATTCATTTGTTATACTATGCTTTGAAAGGAATTTCTCCTACTTTGCTGAAAATTTTTTGGGCATTGGGGTCTTCCTTTGGAAAATGCTTTTGGGTATTGTGATGCATGGAGAAATGTCTTTCCTTGCGGTTTGGCTAGTTGGTGTTTCTAGTCATTTCTTTCCCGTATTTTTATCAACCACCATTTGTGACTCGAGGTGGATGAAGTGGATTTCTTGATGAATGTTTGGAGAGGAATCTAGGCTCCTTATTGCTCTCTTCTTGAATGAGATGTGTTTTCTATTAGCTATCACTTTGATGAGGAATCTATATTCAACCCCTCAAAATCTTATGCTTCTAGTTTATGGCTTTGGATGAGCTAAGCAATCAAGAGTGGTTCCAAAAGTTCAGCACATGTTTCACCTAGTTTGTAGCTTGATTTTGGCAAGTTACATGTGGAGGAGACAGCTTAACGATATTTGCTGATTTTGTGGTTTATTGAGTGCCTCCACGTTTTGATATGTTGTTTCTTGTGTAGATGTGTTTTCTATTAGCTATGAAGAGGAATCTACACTTTGAATGTTGTTTCTTGTGTAGATGTGTTTTCTATTAGCTTAAGGGCCTAGCTAAGAACTCCATTACAGCAAAGATTTTGATTGTGGGGTTGAGAACAAGGATAACACCATTCGTAATCTTGAACTAGATTATTATTCTATGACATGAACTAGATTATTTTGGAGCTACTATGGCTTTGGATGAGCTAAGCAACAAGAGGGTTCCAAAAGTTCAACGGCCCGACATTTTCAGCTTGATTTGTAGCTTGATTTTGAGGCTGATTGTTCCTTGAAATGGAGGACATTAACTCGATATTGCTGATTTTGTGGTTGATATGGATGGTTATATTGAAATTGTTGCCTTTTGAGTGCAAAGAGCTCATTTCCAAAATTTTGCAGTAGTGATTTGACTTCAAATAGATCATTTGAAGAGGTAGGCGAAGAATGAGATGGTTTCTTGGAGTATGCTAGAATAGGAGCAATGATAGGTTGATGATTCATAAGATCCGGAGAAAAGGGCATTGATGGTCATGGAGCTATCTTTCCAGCTTGAATCAAAGAATTCTCTACTCTTATGGAAACTTTGTAGGCATTAGGTAGTGTAGCCACTCCCATGTACTCGGATCATAACTACTACATCACTTTTCCAAGGTTCGTAAATAGTGCAAGAATGTATTATGTGAAGAAGGCTTTATAAGTTCCAAATCCTATTCCGTGGTTTTTGGAATTAGAAGTTGAAATCACTCATGTATTCTTGGGGAGCTCTCTTCATAGTAGTGAGCTATTCCAAAAGTGATAGGTGATCACTTTTGTCTTCAAACTATTTACATAGATTTTCTCCTAACTCGTCCCAAGTGGTTATAGTGCCAACACTTAACCCGTAAAACCATTGAAGTGATTTTCCATTGAAAGAGGTAGCAAGAATCCTAACTCGCAATGTTATCCTCTCGTGACATTATGTACTCGCGCATATGTTGGCTACATCAAATATATGTTCCAATGGAGTAACTTGAGTTTCCCACGTGTAGAAGGGTAAAATTTTGAGTGCCGCAACAGTATATATAGGGTCACGTTGAGACAAAAGAAGAGGAATGATTATATTGAAAGGGGGAAAAAATTGGTTCCTCACCATAGCAACGAAAGGTTGATTGTTCTTGGGTGAGGAAACCTTCTGTAAGGAGGAGGATTCGAATGACCCCTACGAGGTAAATCTACAACTGGTGATGTTGAAACACCTCTTCTTCTTCTCTTTGGAGGAGACAAGGAAAGTTTGATATGCTGATAATTTCCTTTCTTTGAAGAATATCTTATCTGAATTCTTCGCATAAGTTAACGCAATGAGATTTGGAATCCAAAGATATAGAGTCGCCAGGTACTTTGACTTGTGCAAGTGAGAAGAGAAGTACCAACTCTTAGTCCCACCGAGCGTTCCCAAAACTGTTGTTGTCAAATCACCGCACCCTCCGAATCGCCGAATGTGGATAGGATGTTTGGTGTGATTGCAAAACATGGGATCACCTCTCAAGCTGTGGGACTTGGGCTCAAGTGAACCTTCGAGAAGGCTGACTTCCTCTTCCAAAACTAAGTTTTGTACTACTCCTATTGTAATAAAGTGGTTATCTAGTCCTATGCTAAAATTTTTATGGGTTTTAGGGAAAGAGATTTGTAATAAATGAAACTATATTAGGGATGGTGATACACCAAATAAAGGGTTTTGTTAGACTCGGAAGGGTTAATTTGAAGAGGGTGTGTGCACCACAAGTCAACTTCACCTACCGCAACTCGAGAGAGGTATGAGATACCACATAATAGGAAGCATGCGTCCCCTTTGCTAAACTTGATCGGAAAAACAATCTATCAGTCTTCTAATGAAGAAGGATGAAATTGAGAAGGGTGAACAAGCACCACAACTTAACTACATGTAATACTCCACCACTTGATAAGCACATAACTCTAAGAACCTGTAATAGAAACTTGAACTTGCACAGTGTACTTGCAAGCATGAGAAATGAAAAAAAGAAGCACAAAAGGATGAAAGGACCAAGATTAGTCACAAAACACACAATTTTATTGCTTCAATAACATGCACAATGCATCATACATTTAGAAGAGGAAATGGTTGCCATTACAGTCTTGAAAGGAGGCTTGAAAGTTCCCTCAACATATAAGAACAACTTGTAGAAGAAAGAGGACTCTTGAAAAACACACACTTGCCTAAGATGTCTAACTTTCCAACTTATCTGACCTGTTGGAACCCTTTGGAATGAGCCTCCAACTTACATTTATAGAAGAATATGTGAGAGAGAAGAGGAAAGGTCATAATTACATTCCTAAATTGAAGGCACATGATGTATTTATTACAGTTGGTTGAACCACTTTAGAAGGTTCCATCATGTGTCATTAATGCCTCGGTTGACCTAGTATTCTTAATTAATTAAAAGAATATTTAAATAATAATAATAAATATTATTAATAAAATATTTAAATAAAAATATTAAATTAATTAAAATATTGGTGGGACCCCGTTGATTGGTTTTACTCAAAGAAGGAGGGGTCATGAAGAAAAGGGCAAAATTGAGTCAAACTCGGTGGTTGGCTCACCGAGCCAACCCACCGAGTTGGGCTCGTGCTACTCCTCCATTCACCACAAATGAGCTCACTTTGGATCGATTCCCTGCTGACTCTGTATGAGTCCACTTCATCACCCTCTATGTATTGAATGTCGAGCTCCATATTCAAAGGCTCATCACAACACTCTTCCCCATTCACCGAGATTGTTCATCACCGTCGTGAACCGATCTCCCCGTGTTGAGCTCCTCTCCTTCGACTTTCCAGTGGCTCGGGTAAGTTTGAAATCTCTCGTGAATCTTCCAAGATTTCTCTATGTCCTTCATGTCATGGCCAAAATGAGCTCCTCATCACATCGCAACCGAGCTCTACTTACGATTTCACTTCCTACCAAACACCACGTTCTCCTTGTAAGATCGCCCAATCTACTCAACCCTAGAAAGTTACCTTGAGTTTTCTTAGTTCAATGACATCCATTACCGAGCCCATTGTGAATTTGATCGAGCTACTCATTTTGTCTCAACTCGGCCATAAATCACCATACTAAACTCTACGTTCAAACAAAACATTTTCACGTGAGTTTGCTATTGAGCTCGACTCTAAGTGCACCTATTACTAATCGTATATCTCGAGCCCCTAGCACAAGTTCCCTACAACCCCCATGAGCTCTCTTCACTTGGTTTGATTCCATGACTCGGGTTGACTTAAAAACTCCTATCATAAATGCTCCACGCTACTCCATCTCCTGGCTCATGTTTTCACCGCAACTTTACCCCTCTTATTTGATCACTTTGGTCCAAAGATTTGAGCTCTCCCATAATTTGCTCGATGATATTTCAAGGATTCCCCTATGTCTCATCTTCTAATGCATGTCAAATTTACACATTTCAATCACCGAGATGGATTGGCCATTCCTTGCTCACCGAGTGGCTACCTCCAACTATTATCATAGCCTTATGTTTTTAGCTTCTAATGACCTAGCTAATGGTTCAGTGTTTGACCCACTCAACACGTCTTGCTAGAATGGTCTCTCACATTCTCTGTCCTATCTTCCGAGTGATTCAGGGTTACCACTTGACTCAGAGAAAGACTCAACCCTTACATCATTTCTCACCTGATCCTTGACTCCTCATCATGGGAAACTAGGTGTCACTTGCCAAATTTGTGGAATCTTCTTTCCATTCTTCCAAACTCAACACGACATTTTCCACATGTAAGTCCCAAAGGGGAAAAATGGAATTTCAAGGATACTTTTCATTTGAACAACTTTTCCCTATGGCTACCCTTCCCCAAAACTCCCCAATCAATTATTTAAACACGGAATCTTGGTGAAAATTGGCCAACTCTATGAGGAAATAGACCAAGAATTCCCCGAAACCTCTCTCGAATCATGACGCGGTGGGTATTATGCATTCTTTTCTCCCACTCAACTTGAAATAGGCTTAAAATTCCCCGAGCTTTCCTTTGATGCAACTTGGAAGTGTTCCATTGAGTAGCTTGTTGCAACACCGTTAGGCCGAGCTAACTCCTATTACTCTTTGAACTCGGACCCGAACCAATGCGACTCAAATTCTTATGCCTCGGCTCGAGGAACTTCTTGAATTTCAACTCAACCTTGAATAGATCCAACTCGATCTATGAGCTAGTTATGTCCTCAAAGTGTCAAACTTAAACCACCGCGAACTCACCCCCATTTTGATCTCGGCTCGACCGAGCTCTACTTGATTGTTAGATCTACTTCTGAAACTCCAATACTACAAACCACTAATATCTGGCCATATAATTGACTCGCTCCTGAGCTCATCCTTATTTTTCTTGCCACCAAATTAATTTTCGGGCTCATCCGAGCTCCTTTGGTGATATCCTTGAGTTCGAAATCACCCATGTTTACCTACAACTATGGGATTATGCCAATGTGCCGAGGTACCTCAACATTGACTCAGTGAGCTGATGCTCAAGATGTATTTTGTGATCTCCCTCTAAACTCCCTTCCAGTTAGCTTTCAACGGGCTCCTCCCATGTTACCTTACAACTTTCATGACCCAATGATGTCAAGCTTGACTTGTGTCATAGCCTAGTTGGCCTCCTCATTTCCCACACTGAGCTCGATTAGGATTCTCTTAGGTTCCTGAGATATTTTTGACTCAATGAGGTACTTCAACTGCTCGGGCTCCATCCACATTCTAATGTCGAGCCATTTTCATTACTTAACTCCCTGAGATCATGAGCTTGGTTGCTCTATGTTCACTTTGTGTTGATGGCATATGAAAATTGGCCTTTCCTCTATGTAATGACCGGTTATCATGAGCTCAAACCGTGGGAAAAAAACTAGCTATCCCGAGTTAGATGCTCAACCTATTAAATCGATACTCGATCTTTAAAACAAGCCACACATTTGTTTTGAGTTGGATTCTCTTCTCTGATAATTTCTCTAGAGCCCGAGCTCCATTCTCAAGCAACCCAAATCGTCACAAAGTTAATAATTAAGTCGAGCTCAAGGAACTATTTATAATGAGCTAACACTAGAACTCTAACACGACACACCATGCTGAGATCTTCGTAAAAGTTTAGATATGAGCCCATCGACATCAGTTTGAAACACTCTGCTTGCACATGATTGAGCAATTAAACTATATGTTTTGGGTGTAGTTTTAATCTCATTTTCAATTTTTTTCCTAAAAGGGAAAAAAATTGATAACACTATGTATTGATGTTGCTTAAATCTCCTTTGATTTTTCTCTATTGTATTTTAACCTCATTTATATTTTATTTATCATCCATTTCCAATTATATGTGTTACACCTCTACATAGATCCATTTGACTATCCTAGAACCCCCATATCAATTTTTTATAACTCCATCTCTTCCCTATTAAGCATTCTTCCTAGAGTGACTGTGATATTTTCCTCGAACACTAGTTTTGGACTCTTCATGCAAGAACTATATGTTTTAGGGTTTAGGACTTAGGGTTCATGGGGGTCAAAGTAGGATTATCAAAGGAGGATACCATTGTGATCATATTTATGGGATGAATCCTATGAAAAATATATTTTAAAAGGGATAAATATCATAAAACCATAAATACACTTACCAACATGCTATACCATTGTCACCGTATTTCTAAGGCGAATCTAATGACTACTATATCATGCAAGGAAGAAAAATTTTCTATCCTTTTTTAATTTTTCTTAATAAAAACCTCAAGTAATAAAAATAATAATTATGGTAATGCATAATACAAGAGAAGAAGAGATCATAGTAGTTTATTGGAAATATATGACTAATCCACTTTGAGGGAGAAACCTCCATAAATTTGCAATATGACTATAGTACACAATATGATGATCAAATACCAACCACTACCTCATATATATACCCTACTTAGGATATCGTTACTCCATATCCTAGCCATATTACCAAAATGAATACAATAATAGGATATGATATGACTAAGTACAAGGTTACACTAGTTACAAGTCAACCACACACATCCAATACACTTTATAAGTTAAGGGTGTAATAATGATAGTTGTATGTAAGAAAAGAGAAAGAAAATCAAATGTCTATGATGTAAATGTTCCATAATAAGAAGAAGAAGCTTAAATGAATAGGCATAATATGAATAGTTAGCTAAAATTTAATAAGTATTTGTAAGGCTTGTACAACAAGAATGATCTTCCCTAGCCAATATAATTTACTTATGAATATATAAAGAATAGTTTACAATGTTTAATTTTGTTTCATTGATGAGTGAAGGTATATTATATATTTCCTATTTATGCATTGTAGTTTGAACTCATGAGTAACATGTGTATGTAATCCTTTATTATTATTCTATAAAGGGATTTATTTGAAATTATTGTAGGATAGTTTTTACTCGTGTTAATAATGTTATTATGAGTTAGAATACAAAATGTATCATATGGTCTTAAAGTGTTTCAAGGTATAAATTTTATTATATAGTCTTGTATGACCCTTAGAGAACCATGTAATTTGATCACTCTTAAACTTGTTATATACTAAGGAAAAATCATACAAGAATGAAAATGTTTTGAAATAGGTTGCATAATAGCATGAAAGGATCATGGTGACAAATAAATATTCATAAATATTCTATTTTGAAAAAATGTCTTAGAAATGGGTTCATGTAATGTTGAACCAGCTTCTAAACAACACATGTTGGATTCACCATGATCATCATGAAACTCACTCATCCTAAAAATAATAATTCACATGAAAATGTTCTTACATGACCAAGATCATCAATGGAACACTAGAAATGGGTCATTTATAGACCAAACTCAACCTAAATAAGAAAAAAATATAAATTAATTACCCAACTTGGAAGTAAAACAATTAGTGCATTTTCTATTAGGTTGGTACATCATTTTTAAATTTTTGTGTTAGTTTCTCAACATGATTTAGTTAGAAGATAGTATATGATGGGAGTTGAATTATCATCTAGAGTTTTAGTTTTGTACTATGGAGCATAGATAAGATAAGATAATATAAGATAATTATATTAAATGTCCAACAAATGACCACAAAATAGGTCAATGGGATTGCACCATATAGAAAAAATAGAAGGAGAAGGGAAACCCAAAAGGTCTCTGAAAACAATAAAATAAGAAGAGAGAGAGAAAAATAAGGAGAGGAGGTGGAGGGAGAAGCCTCGACACCAAATCTCAAGGCTATCACCAAGACCAACCGGAAAGAATCCCGGTGATGTGCTTTGTGTTTGGTATTAGGAATAGTGAGACGTATGGGATGTCTATGATCCATGGAAAGTTAAGATCTCTGAGTGGAATTGGTGGTCTACCACCTATGAGAGGGGCCCCTTAGCTATGTCTACATCCGGTGCCTTTGGTATGTGAATAAGCTCCTTGAGTCCTGACAGATCTAACCTGAAGATCACCATTGGAACTAGGTCCTCGCTTGGTGCCCCTCCCATCCGGGAGAACAACAAAGAAAGATGTGATCCATCGAGTAGTAGTCTCCCTGGAAGGGGGATGGAGGACCCTGTCACGGAGCTTAAGAGATTCTTGTAAGTAGAGAGTGAGACACCTCTGATCATAATACTGAAAAGGACATGAATGTTGTACATTCATAGAATAGATAATGAAACCTCCCTCTTATATCGTAGTAGATGGGGAACCGAAAATGAAGTGTTCCTCTGTCTCGACCTCCGGGAGGAAGACAAGATGACAGATCCTCTATGACCAATATAAGTGGTGATCACTCTCGACCCGAATTCCATGGGATCCAAATCTGAAATAGCCCAGAGATATGCAAATAACATGTATCCAATGACGAGAGATATAGGTGGGCTGAATGAGGAGTCCATTGTTGAATTTGAAGAAGTGAATGACGTAAAGGCCATCTTCGGGCGTAGCTCATCATGAGGGTTGGTCCAAGTAACTGGATGAAATGTTTGTATATATCGTCTTTGATGATCATGTGCAAGTCTTGCATTCTCGGAAGGAGGTGGGAAGGAGCACCCATGGAGTAGTTGAAAGGGGGGAGACGGTCCATGTTGATCCCAAGGGATCCAAGGAGGTGTGAAGCCCCAATAAACTAGTAGTGAGCACGCTCTACTATGGTCAAAAAATGTAATGGCCTCGAAAGAACAATAAGTCGTAGATTTATCTATATATGCTTGTGGAATAATTGGAAAGTCCTTGACATGGTGCAAGAGTGAGACAAGACCAATGATGACCTCTAGTATAAGTGGGCGAGTCCCAAACTTGGAAAGGATGATATTGTGAGGAACAATCTCTTTACATATAATGATCCATTTGAGCATAAGTATTTGAACTCGCTCAATAGAAAACTAATTTGAATTGAGAAGGGAGGGACACCAAACCTCAAAACCATAGAGAACCATGGGTCTCAAAATAGATTTTGAGAGGGACATCTTAGAAAAAGTGTCCTAGAAGTGGTGGTAGAAGCATTGTCTCTCCAATATCGCAAGGGAACCATACCCCTTGTTGACGCAGGGGTTAAATAGTCGGGTGTAAACTAAAGCAAGGTCTAGATAAGAGAACCCTTGTATAGGTGTAGGAGCTGGTGATCTCCATCTCCTCCACTTGTAGAAGAAATGGAAATCAAAGGTCTTCAGTACATTGAAAACCATAACCTTGGTTTTACCCAGGTTGACTGTAAGTTGTCTATGATCACAAAAGAGGGATAAAACATCAAGATGTCTTTGTAACCCTTCTCGCAAAAGAATCCAAAAGGACCATATCATCCGCGAAGATAAGAATTTAGATCAAAACCTAGCGAATAAGACATCCATCCCCATCCTATATGTAATCTTTGAGAATTCCTCCAACTTGTCAATATAAATACTAAACAGAGTAGGAGAAAGAGGGAAACCTTATTTAACCCCGATGGTGCTCTTGATGAAGTCCGAAACCCCACAACAAGACAAAGGAGACCCAAGACCTCATCATATAATTGAGTAATGGAAAAAAGAAGGGTTTTGGAAATACCAATGCCTCTAAGTATGTGGAAAAGGGATTCACATGGCGCAGAGTCGAAGGATTTATGAAATTCCATAAATAAGTAGAAGAATCTAGATGAATGGTGACACACTTCCTCAATAGTAACACGAAGGGTGAGAATGTGATCAATAGTCTAGTAACCTACCTTGAATCCTGTTTGTCCCCTCGGCTCTGCATTGATGCTACCCTAGAAACTCAGATAGCTGCAAGTGAAGAACAGTGGCGTACAACTTGGAGAAAGTGTGGCCCACCATAATTATCCTGTAATTGTTGGGATCAGAAGTAGGACCGGATTTGTGAATAGGATGGATAATATGGTGGGACCAAGATTGCAGAAATCCCGTGCACACCACCTAATTAAAGAGGTCAACCAAATAATTGTTGATGGTGTTGATCCCATGTTTGAAAAACTCTATATGGAAGCCTTCCCCATCTTCTAATTTTCTCGTAATTCATCACCAAAATGGCCCTCTTAATATTTATGTAGGTGAAGATGTGGTAGGTGGAGGGGGGGACACAACCCGAGACTGTGGTTGACCAGGGATATCATATAAGGTGGAGGTGTGGGTGAACATAGTGTGGAGGTCAAGGTCCAGGGGTAAGGGGGGAGTGTCGGGAATGATGTTACGCAAAAGCATTTGGGGAGTACAAGAGTGAATTATGGAGATCCCTTCTTCTTCGGGAAATAAAGGTATGATTTTTGTGTCAAAGGAGATTATGATATGAAATTTTAAGGGGGAGTGAGGATGGAAGGTCATGGGTAAAGGCCATGTGGACTTGGCGGTGAATGTGTTTTCAGTCATCATCATACCATTGGTTCATGGGGCATGTCCTCAAACTAAGGGGCTTGGAGGTGGAATTGGGGTAGGAAAACAAGTTCGACTCGTGGATAGTGTTGGAAAGAAGGTTGTAAATCCTATCAGTAGAGAGCATAGTGAATTGGGACAAGGGGGAGAAGCTAACGAAGATGAAATGAGAATGTAATGGGGTCATCCTCATCAAGCTTCATGATGGTATACGTGGAGGGCTTGAGGGGGCTAGGGTCTGCGGGATAGTTTCCAAGGAGAAGGAGAGAGTAGCATGGTCAGCAAGGGGAATGGGGGAAATGGAAAAGTGATGAATAAAGGAAAGAAGGTTAGGGGTAGTAATCCACTACACTAGTTCCACCTATGTGAGGCCTACGGTAAAGAACTAATAATTCAGAAACAAGATATGCCATTAAGGATTAGCGGTCATTATATTCCCCATCCGTAAAAGGTGTCACCATATGTCATCAAAGGCCCCGCCACATTGTCGACTCCTATGTGAAGACCAACCGAACCCAAGTTTACCTATGAAGTACAAATAGCATCAATAGTCCCACATGTAGGGTAACTTGGGAGTTCTTGGTTTGAGCATTGAAATCACCCAAAATGATGACCTCACCAACTGCAGAGAATTGAGATATGCCAATATAAAGATCAAAGTAGGCTCCCCATCCGGGCCATTCCCGATGGAAAAATAAGAAGAGATAGGGGGAATTAACAAACAAGAGTATCAAAAATATGGTTCCAGATTGACTTTCTCCCATTTACACATTCTTTAACTAACCTAAGGAATTTTCCTAAACTCGTATCCCACACTATGTATCCACTAAGGACAACTTCTCCAATTCCACATGTTAGGATGTTTGTTATTGAATATCTATTAGATCCTCCTCCATCCCAATATGAGATTCTATCATCTCAAGATAATTTTGTAGGGCCTGACAATACCATTTCTAATATTGTCGAGTGCTAAAAACATGTTCTCCCAATTTCTAACAATCACATTGTCAAATGGACACTTCAATGTGGTCGGCCTAGGCAATAATAATTGGGTTGGTTGAGTGGGAAATTTATTGAAAATATTAGTTATATATACACATGCACTCTAACCATTTATACAAAGATTGGGATATTTAGGAAAACTCTAATAAGGTTAAGTAAAATCATTGCACCAATAATTACTTAGGGAAAAATATCAATATAAAAGTATAAATTCATCCCAAAAGCTACCCTAAATCATATAATAAGCTAAATTTGAAATATGACGTGTGTATTTCCAAGGTGTGAGAGATGAATGAAGGGATTTATTTTATTGATTATATCATGTGTATCTCATCGAAGGATTCAAGTAATTATATGTGTTTGATCCTCATTTATAGTAATAGTATGTAGTGTAATTCTTAACCATCAATGTTGGTGTTGAGGTCTTCTAGCCCAAGTTACACTAAAACCCTTTATGATCAAAGGTAAATAGTCAAAATTGGAAGTGAAGAAGAAGTGAAATCATATCCAAACACATTCATCTCAAATATCCATATATGAAAAGTAGAAGGGAAAACATAAATTGATTTGGATAGAGCAAAGTGAGTAAGTAAAAATCCCTATAGGACAATTTTGTGGCGCTTTAAGACAAGTTCACAATATTATTATATGATTATCTACAACCCGCCAAAAAAATACAAGTTTTTATATTTTCTCGAGTAGCATGACCACATATTGTATAGCTTATGTGCATAACTTGAACACTCTATCACACTTTACATCTATGAAGTCCAATTATTTTCTATAACCCTAATTGCAATCTCTCATATTCTAATTAGTGTAAAGGCCAATTATTAAGGTTTATAATAATTTAGGGTTTCTCAAAACTAATTTTATAATTTGTAATGTTAATACTATGTTAGATTATCTTAAAACCCTAGTTTACATGTTGTATTTTTTATCCAATCATACAACATAGGGTCACATTATTCACCCTTAGGATTTCAAATTTAATTATGATTTCTATTATAATTTTAGGTTTATAAACCATTATTCCATTTGTGTATCTTGCATTATATGATGACAAATAATAATGGGATTCATCTATCTTCTTTTATGGATATGGACAATACCGAGGAATAATTGGTAGTAAATGTTTGACAATTTTTTTGAATGAATCCTTACCAAATCCCCGAGTTATAAACAATACAATTTCTTGATTGAAGTCTTTATTAACTATTAGACCTTAACTCCTCTCACTCTTACTTAGAGATAATTTATGCATTTGGAAGAACCGCCTCATATAATTTTATCAACACTTATTAAGAATGATATTATAATTCTACCTCCACCCATTAAGCCTAACATGTCACATCTGGCATTTAATATTAAGGAAAATTGTAATTATCATTGATGTTATAGACATTAAACCAACAAATAGTTGAAATTACGACATATTATCCAAGATAATATTGATGATAACAACATTGAAATGGTATATTCAAACACAATCACAGATTATGTAGATGTTTAACCTAATTATGAAAACACTAGTGAGAATGATGAATCCCACCCAACATATCATGCAAGATCCCCTCCAAATGTGTATGATACAAAATCCACCCCTTAGATAACTTCATAAAGGAAATTTTTGATGAATCTTTAGTCACTATTATCCTCAATTATGCACATCTAATGCATGATGATATTTCAATACTATTGATGATAATCCTAATGAATCTTTAGTAAATCCTAACCAAATTTATGCACATCCACTCCATGATAATATTTTGGAGGAGAGTTTAGTTATTAGTGTCTTTTAATACAAATTGATGATATTCCCGATTAGATTTTAATAATCCTAACCACATTGATGTGCATCTAATCCATGATGATATTTCTAATGAGAAGATAGTCATTAGTGATTATTTAATATAGAATGATGACATTCATAATAAGAATTCAGTCATTGGTGATCCTATTGGTATATATATGATTGATGATAGATCTAGTAGAAACATATGTACTATGGAAATTCTTACGATCCTTCAAGATACTATTTAGAATTTATATAGCATAATATCTACTTGATGATAACTTCATGACCAAAAACATATCCTATTTAGATCATTAATTTACCTTCATATGTTGAACATAAAATTAAAGATACATTTTCATTAATATTGTCTACAAAAGACCTAGCTAGTATGAAACAAAAACATGGGATAAGATCTATTCATTCAAATTTGCATAAACATTGGGAAAATGTGCACTACAATAGGGTTATAGTTTGGTGCACCTCTTATAAATATCATATTTTACCGATGAATTTTCCTATTGTAATTTCAAATCAACCTATTTTTCCAACCGTATAAGTGCAACCTTCAAAACTTATTCAATATCAATATATAGTTGATTTAATTAATATACATGTTTCACAACATTTATAATACCAAATATTTGAGATCTAAATTTTTATCGACAATTACTCATTTCCAAATTAAGTTACCTATTCATGCATGGCATTAAGTATTCTTACATAATTCTTGCAAACATGACCCATACATGAAGCCAATTCATTCTCCCGATACACAATGGAGGATATAAGTTATTATGAATACAAAACCCAAGGCCTATCCATGAGCACACTACCAATATTGATTACTCAATTTACTATATTGATGTGGTTCTTTCTTATATTTTTATAAAAATTCAAATAAATAGTATACTCCATTATGGAATATGAGACTTGTCTACTTGATACATGACCTCCACATGAACATCCCATTGATATGATCTTAGGATAACGATCTTACACATATACATTACCTAACAACACATCGATATACATGGGTTTGATGTGATTTTTTTGAGAATAATAGTTACCTAGACCCCACATATGCATATATATTTATAGCCTACATGTAGTTCCCTACCTGTTGACACACTTAAACAATTCTAGTTGAGTTAAGATTAAAATATGTTGTACTAAATAATCATCTCAAAGTGGAATAATGGTGTAATTGTTAAGAATATTATTTGATTTTGAATTTTGAACTAATAGATTGAGAATATGAGGTTATTGAATATGTTGAGCTTTATATAAGTATGATTTTTCCAAAATGAAGGTGTTTTGATATTTCTAGTTTCGTACAAATATCATAAGTGTAAATGTTGGGATCACTTGCAGCCCAAGTTCATATTAGTCCTTAGGAATGTTAAGTCAATGAGAAATAAAGAGTATGTCAAGACACATAAAGAAGTTATGCTCAAATAGATCATTTTCTAAATTCAAATATATTAAATATCTTACACCCATTTACTATGAGATAAATTAGGGTGTAAAATGGGGAAATTTAATGCCTTACACATAGGCCCTACTTATTAAATTTTCTTACACATGTGAGTCCCTACCTATTAAAGTGTCTTCTATAAGGCCCTAATCATCAAAGTGACTTCCATAAGGCCCTACCTATTTATGAACTCCCTTAACATTAGGTAAACATTGATATGGATGATACATGGGGTTGATGTGATTGTTGAGGGAATCATAGTTACCTAGAACCTTGCTAATACCATTGTGCTTATATCCTATGAAACTTGACCCATTATGTCTAAATAAAATCTATACACTTATTAAAAATACATAAATGCACCAAATATCACAATAATACCAAACCATGTAAATATTACAAAAATATAAAACTAAGACATGTGTGTGACTTGATTTATTACTACATATCTACAAACATTGTTATTTTTTTAATAAAATTAAAGAGGGGAGTCTATAGGGACCCAACCCATGAAGTGTATAAAAAAACATATACAATATAACAAAATATATTAAAATTATTACATTAATTTTCCATTTTCACAAATTATTTCATGAAGATCGGAAGAGGGTCAAAATATTTCTTCTTTTGAGCTACAAAATCCTTGCCATTAGCTGCATTGAAAATAAATTATATATCATTCACCATTTTGCAGAAATTCCTAAATCCATGAGGTCCAGAATGCTCACCCGGGTCCATTGAGGATTTTAATCAATTTTGACTTCCTCTTGAGAGATGAGACCCATTCCTTCTAGTATGCTTTGTGAAATGTGTCATTTTTTCCACCCCGAAAAGTGGATTTTGAAAAATATCTTTCAAGGAGTAAAACCATTTTCTCTAGTGCTTCTAGATGCCGAGAGACCAAGAATTTCCTAACTTGAAGATTTCCTACAAACTCAAATAATGGGATTTATTGTTCAATCACCGCTACGAAAAAGTAAGGTTTTGAAGTTGTCGGAGCTTCCACCTTAATGATTGGTTGATGAGGGAGCCAAATTTTCTGCAGGGCATCTATCTTGATGTGGTATTTTGGATGGAGGAGAGAATTAAGTAAGACATGAAAGACTGCAAATGAGGGGCATCATTCTTGTAAGCTTAGTAATACAAGCCAGCCACATCGCATTATGAGTCATATTCTCTAGGTGAAGCACATTTCGATCTCAAATTTCAAAAACATTCTCGATAAAATATTCATCAAGGTCTCGAGAGGTAGAAAAAGGATTTAAAATCCTTTGAGGAAAAATCCTCTAGCTTTATCTCCTTCTCCGCCATCGCCACTAACTTAAAATTTGTCTCCTTGGAAGATATTTGAACACTCTATTTTTGCAAAGAAAATTTGTAACATATGGCAAAGGAATAGAGATTTAAAAATGCATCTCCTATATTAGCATGTGGGAGCTATTATTTTCCCATCCCACTACAGATCTTTCTCAAATTCCTAGCATGGGAGATGGAGGATGTTGATAAACTTCTTGTGCAAAATTTATTATCCCAATCCTAACCTCATTATGAAGTGATTACCACATGAGGTATAACACTAATAAGGATACATTGTTATTGTTATGCTTTAATACTTTACATATATTAAAATTTCCTTATGAAATTGGTATAAAAATTATTCCTACATTATCTACTAGACATATAGGATATAAACTACCAAGGAAACAAAAAAAAATCATGACCTTTCATGGTATTATACTTGGGGACCACTCTTCCACATTTGGGAGCATACGTGCATCGGGGCATATCACATTGAGCATATCCCCAAGTAATATCTTATTTACTATTATCCATTGGTAATACAAAAGCCACTTATATGATGTCTTGCACCAACTTATACCTTATGACATGTGGTTTGCAACATATATGATATGTTGTTTTATGTAATAATGATATATTTTTATTATATATATTACCATTGCTTGTTCTAGGAACATTAGTTACTAATGTTTATTTATTTCTACTATTTGACTATATTATTGTGTAATTTTAATGATATCTATCATATTCATTTCGAGAATAAAAAATAAAATAAAATACATGACATTATAGGAATTGGATTTTTTATTACAAATATTCATATGTTGTTATGATATTGTTATAAATTTACATATATATTACTCTACGCACATGATTTAACAACATAGGTGGCTTAGTTATAATACATACAATTAGACGTTTCTATGTACATGTGTATGGTTTATGAATATTCAATCTTACACCTAGGAAAACATCCTCCATATTGAGAGCTTGAGTATAATGGGGGCATATTCACATAGATTTTTTAGGTAATATCTTTCATTGGTTTTAGGCTCATTAGTGATATATTATTTACATGATATCTTGTGTCTACTTATATATTTTAACATGTGATTTTCTATATATATTGTATATTATTTTAACTAGTGATGACATGACTTGTGTATATGTATTGATATTTTTTACTCCATGTTTAATAATTATTTGATTATGATTGATTGTTATGCTATAATGAATGGTTCCATGATCTTTACATACTCTATGTTTATAGTGTGATTGTTAATCTATTCTTGTCAATGTGTTACCAAGTGGTCAAGTTATCAAGTGTGTTCAAGTATTGTGGCGGATCTAGCCATTTCACGTGTTATATGCATGTGTGTTGAAGGATCCTTCATTTCATGTCATGTTGCTAACACACCTTTATGAGCTTAAATGATGTGTTTAGATTGACTATGTTGTTGGAATTCTAAAAAATTATCCTATGATTATCCATTGGACAATATATGATTCATGCTTATGATATGTTGATAATATATTTAACACGTGCCAATGTTATCTAATAATGTTATTCATGTTTTATCCTATTTATCCATATATTATTTTTACACATAATGCGTTTTAAAACATTAGTTTGAGCTAAGTGATATGCAAAGGACATCCCTTCCCTCAAAATAGGTGGCATATTGTGGGATTGTTCACAAGTTTACACATATTCTCATCCAAATACACAAATTTAGTTAGATTACTACGACATTACACATAATTTTAGACCATAATAAATCCAATTTCATACAGATATATAATTTCACATGAACATAGTTAAGATTTTCTCTAGATATTTGAGAGTTATTCATCCAATAGTAAACAATACCAAATTATGATATATCTAGTTGTACACAAGTTCTCAACAATTCGATCATATACATAAAATTGAATCATTGGCCTCAACAACATACAAATTTTATATTCTATGACATGTCATGTGTTATTGACAAGGCTAAATTACATCATCGCATATGCATGTTTTAGGTTTATTCATTTGCAATGAGATCCCTATACTACATATAAGGTTATTGAATAAAAAAATCATGCTATTGGAAAGGATTTTAGTCAAAACAACATATATGTTATAGGAAAGGCTAGTAGGTTAGAAAATATTTCAAGCTACATGCATGGATATTGAGTAGTAAAAATATCAACACTCACTTACGACGAGGAACAAGTCCCATGAAATTCTTCAAAATTCCACAAATGGGGGCATGATTCTATGTAAACAATCAAGTGTAGTTGTTCATGTGCACATTTCAATTTATAGAAAAATTACAATAAAAAGTTACAAAGTTCAATTTATAAAAGTATATATGTCATTATCAAACATTGATCTACATGAATTTTCCATTGATTTTAAGGTTCGTGTGGATTAACACAACAAATTAAAAAGTTTACACCACCAGTATATACTCAATATTTTCATGGTATGAATTTCCATTTAATCAAACAACACTAGATTAAAAAGAGGTATAAACACTTGGAAATATGAAATGTTGTACTTATCTTAATATATATCCCATTTACACATTTTTGACCAACCTAAGGTAGCTTCTTGCTATATCCCAAAACATTTATCCATTATATGACCACCTTCTCTAGTTCATCCTATCGAAACACTTGAACTTGTCTATTATTGAATATTTTTATACCCTTAATATCAATCCAAGTTTCTTTCATCTTAATATCGGTATTGTTGATGCTAAAATTACTATTTGCACAAATGGTTGACAAATCTCCAAGCTTATAAATATGAGTTAAATCATGTATCCAAGCTATAATAGGAACTCAAAAGCTAATTAGGAGATATGATTGGAGTATTAATCAAATTTTCCCCAAGTAAGAAAATACACTGAGCATGGTAAACATGTCTCTCATCTTTTCTCACAAAATTGAACTCCAAACAAATATTGCATACTATTCACAATCAGAGTTATGCAATATATAATTAAAAAATTGTTGACTAACCCATTTTAAAGGATTTTCACTTTCAGGTATTACCTGATCTGGGGTTGAACTGTCAACTGATGGTGGATTAGGAACTTCCCTTACCTTTGCAACAAGCCTGTATTCCATATTAAATTTACCATTCTTCTGATGGTGAGATGGATGAAGTTTCTAGAAATTGTCCACCTGATGGCCATTCCTTTGAAAATGAGCACAAAATGTCCTCTTGTCCTTCTTCTGGGATGAGGAAGCACCACCGATATTTCTCACTAAGTGATGAGATTGGTCTTTTCCATTTTCCTTGTTCTTAACAAATGACATAAAATTATTCAACAATGTACTTCTCTTTTAATTACTAGCAACAAAAATGGTAATGCAATCAACAAAAAGTACAAGGAAAATCATTCCACATTTTTAAAAATCATAGGCATAATTCTTTAACCGAAAGAGTGGGTCGAAGTTGTACAATTTTCATGGTGCTTATGGTAAGAAAGTGTAGGTGGAATATCGATACCTCTACACTGAATTTTCTTACCAACTCCATACTTTGTGATGATGAAGCGCCAATTTCCTACTCAAAATATTCTTGCAGGACTAGTGGGGTATACCTTTGCTTTCAGAAGCTTGTCTTTTATTGGTGTGTGCTTTGGAGAATTATCCAATATCCATTCCCACACTAGGAAATCCAAAACCTACAAAATGAGGATGATCCTCAACCTGTATTGGGTTAGAAATTCCTTGGCTATCTTTTCCAAGACCTCTTCCATCAAAACCCATCTTATATAACAATTTGGATCCAATGCCTCTAGTATGCTTTTCAAATGAACCAAAGACATCATTACCTAAATCTGAAACCGAATGGGAGGAAGAAGAATATTCCCATGGTGAGTAACTTACAATGCACTCTATCATGGTCTCGACATCTGAAGTAGAAGGATTTTCCTTCTTCTGGTCACCACGTTGTAAATTGATCAAGATCTCATCCTTCGATAATATCTCCCTTTTCAACTCATCAAATTGCTCTTTGAGGGAGTAGAGATTACATCATAGGAATGCATTTTCCTCCTAGATTTGTCTATTGATTCTCTCAAGATCTTCCAATATTTCCCTCTTTAATGCTTTCCCCATGGTTAACTGCAAACCAACTATCTTCTAAAATACTGTAAAACTACCGAGTAAGAAGATCAAGCCAAATAGTCTGCACTTATGGGATTAGAAAAAAAAAACTAGTATACAAATGCAACTCAAGAAATTGTTGAGTAGCATGAAATATTCTAAGTATTAGGCACATGAAGATAAGGCACTCGGACGTGCACGAGCTATAATAGTATTGAAGCGCCCAAGCTTAGGACTTAGCTATTTTGTGGATAAGGGATATTTTTGGAGATAACATGTGGAGAACACATAGAGATGAAGAATTATGCTACATGAAATGGTATTTTGGGAACATGTGGTGATAAGCACCATGCATAGTTTAAGATAATAATAGGATTTATTCTTAGAGTTAACTATAGGACATATATTGTTAGAACACTTACATGTTGTGCATGCTATTGTAAAGGTGCATGGCTATTATCAACATGCGACCTATTTTGAGAAGTACATGGGTGGTGAAGGGAAAGTCCCCACCTCTATAAATATGTATTAAACTGTGTAGTTTAGTGGATGGTGAATTATTGTAGAGTTATGCTGTTGGTTTTGATGTGCACATGACTCATGGAGATAATTTATAGTGTAAGAAGATTATGTGTTTTACAATGTTTAATGTAATGGAGTATATTGGTTAGATAATGGTATTAGACATAACTGAATCTGGTTCTTGTATGGTTAATCTTATTATAGTTATTGTTTAGTTCATGATTCTCTGAGATCTAGATCTGGTTTATGCACTGTGGAATGTTTATGTTTAGTTATGAATCTAAATATGCTTAAACATCATCACACTAACATCTTGTACAAGCAACTCTAAAGAGGGTCTTGGTACCTTTGCGCACTTCGAGTGAGTTATTATCTCAGAAGCTAAGTGATGTGCCAACGCAATCGGGTTATTCACAAGAAATTCTAGGTCAGCATCATTGGTTTCATTGCCAGGACCTCTTTTTCAACTATTTTAGGATGTTTCATGATGAATACATACTGGTTGACCCTATAAAGTGTTGAGGAGTGGATAATAGATCTAGAATAAGAACACGCTCAGAGATTCAACACTAGATTTGAGACATGTGTGCATGGGTTGAAAAAATCTTGTATGATTGTTTATATGAGAGTTTCTTTGCTATCTTTCTGATAGAGTTGTATGAGTGGCTAGTTGCTTATGCATCTAAAAGGAATTGGAGGTTTCACACACTTGTCTAGACATAGGAAGAATTTCAGGCCCTCTATGATGCTGATCTGAATTTGGATGCATGCTATGGACACTTGGTTCCATGGTGTTATGAATAGCTATATTTTGGAGTACTCAATTTCCACTTACTCTTTCCTAGAGGTAGCTAAGTTCTAGTTTTTATGTTATCCCAGGGGAACCTATTTGCAAGGCATTCCACTAGTGATCAAAATCTTAATGGTAACCCTGAACTTGGAAGAAAATTTGATGGCTAGCTAAACCCCACCACATGTGGGGTAGGAGCAGGTTTAGTGAAGGATGACAGACCTAGCGGTAGAGAGGAAAAGAGAAGAAAGAAACTTAAGTACAATGAAGCACATGAGAGGGAGTTAGAGGAACAATGTGAGATTACGAACATATGATGTTGAGGAGAGAGATGGATCATGAAGGATTTGTAGCTCACGTATAAGGTGTGGTTCCAGAGCATCTTAAACTCACCCATTTGGGCAAGCATAATAGGGAACCCTCATCAGCCTCATATGAGAGCATGCTAGCAGAGATGACATGGGCTATGGGCATGCATTTGAATCTACCTAGCAACCTAGCCCTTGTGCTTGGTTTTCTAATTTCTAGTACAACCAGAGTCGATAAGCTATTTTAGGAAGTAAAATAACCATAGTAAATCAAATAGAAATTACATTTATGACCGGGAAGATATCTTCCTTGTTATTTGGAGGTACCATTTTAGGCATGTCGTCAAGTAAACTCAAGCACACAAAATTTTAGACTCACTTCTGGGAGTAGTACCACCTCGCAAACTATAGGAGTTCAGTTTAGTACCACTATTGGGACACATGGTAGTACATCCTTTGGTTCACTGGATACAAGGGAAGAGGTAACACAGGGGGTTCTAGATCTGGTGGGCATGGTCCTTACCAACCCTAGAATATTTACATGGAGATGTCACTTCTACAGAGCATGTGCATAAGTGTGAGATACTGTAGTGCAAAAAATGGATCATGGCCTCTGAGAACAAGGAAATTTAGTTCGAAACTACATTGTAGGGATGCACACATAGTTGGTACAAAAATTTTGACCCTGATCATACTTGTGTAGATTATACAACGTTATAGGATGCTTTCCTTAAGGAATTTTATATCCCTAAGTTCGAGTAGAAGAGTATAAGCGCGCTCAAGGATATTAAGCAGGGCACTACTTGAGAGTGTTCGGGAATATGATGCCCATTTCAAAATGATTTTGTCTAAACTTTCGTATGATATCCATGCAAGCCAACATGCACAGTGGTTCATTGGAGGCTTGATCACACCTTTTAGGAGGGCGTTGTCACATAAGACATATACGGATCCATGTGAAGTGCTTGAAGAAACATTTCCCATTGAGGTAGTTAGAAGTATAGATATCTTTGAGTGATCCCATTCCTAGAATCTCGATTGTAGCTATGGAAAAGTAGTTGGAGAAACTATCGACAATTTAGATCAGAGATGCACATTGGGATTTTGTGTACAAATTATGAAGTTGAGGGGCACACTAAGGAAAATTTTCCCCACAGTCAAAGACGTTCCTTATTTCTATATTACAAGATATGTCATATTGACCATGATGCAAGCCAATGCCCACTATTACAATGCATGATAAGAAAGAACGTATCTCGCTACCGTAATATTTTATGGTCCATGACTCACAATACCAAATATTGTAGGTTGATTGATCAGATACATGATGCCATTGATATTGGTGTATGAAAACAAGAGTATTGAATAACTCTAAAGGTAAAAGTGATCACCATGATCATGATCACACTTAAGGGTTCTATGATCATAATGTGGGGCACTTTGAGGGAGGTCGTGGCAGAGGTCAAGGGTACTGTGGTGGATTCAAAGGTCGCGGTCGTGGTGGTGAATGAGGTGATTTTCCTCGGGGATCCGTGTTATACATGTTGATCTCCTGACCACTATAGGCACAAATGCCCTCATAATATTACTAGTTATTTTTGTGGGAAGAATCATAACTATGATGAGTTCCTAGACTTATATGAGCATCTTAAAAAGTAGGATAAGTAGGAGAATAAGGGCACATGGATGGTTAGAATACAACATGCCATGGAAAATCAATGGATGCCAAAGTTGGCATCGGAACCTGAGGTAGTACTTGTGAAAATTACTACACATGCTTTGAAGCTACATGCGCTAGAGAAACATTACAACAAAAGCATACCATTACTAAGGAGGAGGTTTTACATGCAAGATACCTAGATCCTACACATCAAAAGGAGGTTTATTAGGAAACCATGGAGGTGCTCAGAAATCTTCAAGGTGAAATACAATGTTTAAAGGAACAATCATGGAAGTTGGAACAAAAGAAGGCATCAGGGATGATCATGTCATATGTTGATGATTTTAAAGAGGTATGCAAGATGTTGATTGAGGAGAATATTATTCCATTACTAGGGAATAATTTAAAGGGAAACACTCCATGTGTAGGTATTGAGAATGGACGACAGATCCTACATGATAATCTCCCCCTCATAGCTTGGATTATGACAAGGATATCACTATGAAGATGTTGTGGATGGATGGATTTTCAGAAATATATTGATTGATATAGGTGCAAAAGTTAATGTGCTTACATTAGATGATTAGGTGCAGATGGGAAGACCTCCATTACAACCATCCTCTAATGTATTGTTTATGAAAAATCAAACTAAGGCCACTCCAATAGGATTTTTAAAGGATGCATCCATTACTATATAAGGGGCTAAGTTCATTGGGGACTTTGAGGTTTTAGCGCTTGCAAAAGGAAACAACTTGCTAAATCTACTTGGGTTCCCTTGGTGTTATGAAAATAAAGCTGATTTACGGTTCAAAAAGGTGTATATAAGTTTTGAGAACAAGGAAGAATGATTTATTATCAATTTAAAAGATGGTAAATATGTACCTTATGTTGAAACTTTGAGTGAGGAAGAATGGAACAAAATTTATGTGCACACTAGTTGAGATCCGTAGTACTTGAGCCATATAAGGAAGGAATCCTCTAGTGGGAAGATGAATACTCTATTAGTGATACTACAAGTCTTGCTTGTGTTAATTGGATGCATGTCACCTATAAGTTGGTTGGGAGTGAAGTAAGAAGAACATTTGCATGAAGAGGAAAAACTTGTTGTATTAGGAGGATAGGTAACAAATCTGTACTCCAGTACACTAGAGAAGGATACCTTACAGTATTCCTATGCGCCATTGAGGAACAATGGAAGGATCAAGTGGACATAAGAAATATGTTAGTATATACCCTGCATGGGACAAAAACATGCTGGTGGATGGCTCATAGGGATAATCTCATAGAATGGAATGAAGTGAGAATTCCTCTAATAACCCAGTTCTGCAGGAGCAATGCACCTACTCAAATCTACATATATCATGGTAATCAACCCGTTTAAAGACAACATTCTATAGTGTGAGAGAATCTAGATAGAGGGATAGGAAGATTTACCACCTTCACTATGGGTGCATAAAATTTATTTCACTTTACGCTGCTGTGCATGCACTTGGTATGTTTATGCAGAACTGTATATGGAGACTGGAAATTGACAAGACTTGACTGTAGGAATGATCTAGAATTTTAACTACTTCTCCAATAAACCTCCGGTGAAAGAGGAATTATGGGTTATGGAGCGCTTGAATATGGGAGACAGTGTAAAGGATGAAGAAATCATTTAGGAGTTATTTAGTGAGGTAGACCTAGGAGTGCATTTTGATGAAGTAGATGAGACCGATGCCAAACTACTTAAGTGCTTTCCTTGAGAAGGAGAAAGGAAAGATGGTCTACATAGTGAATGATGAAGAAGTAGAAAATTTTGACATTGATCATTCAGAAGGTACGTGTGAGGTTTTAGATAATATGGATAATAAGGTGTGTGCTTATCATGAACCTATGAAGACCAAGAAAGTGAACATTGGCACGGATGCTGAACCTAAGGAGGCCATAATTGGGGATTATTGGTCTGATTCTGAAGTGGAAAAGATAATTGAGTTACTATGTGATTTCCAGGACTTATTCCCTAGGGGCTACCATGAGTTAAAGGGAGTGCATGAATCTTTTGGTGAGATGAATATTAAACTAAAATAAGGTGCCCACGCAGTTGAGGAGGAACAAACCCTATAGGATGAACCCTAACCTATGTGTAAAAGTTAAAGAAGAAATTGACAAGATGTTGGAATCTGGCATCATTAAGCCCCTAGAAGAATCAAAGTGGGTTATCCCCATGGTAATTAGTATAAATAAAGATGGTCATATTAGGATTTGTGTGGAATACAGGGAGCTAAATGATGTATGTGTAATTGATCCTTTTCCCACGCCTTTCACCGAGGAAATATTGGAAGGCATTGTAGGGTGTGAAATCTACTCTTTTACGTATGGATTATCTGGGTATCATCGGTAAGGATTACAAAGAAGGATTAAGAGAAGACAATTTTTAGCATTGAATGAGGAATTTTGCATACATAGTGATGCCCTTTGGTCTAAAGAATGCGCACCAAGTATTTTCACGCATAATTATTCAAGCATTTCGGAGTTTATTCACAAATTCTTACGGTTTTAATTAAATGATTAGACAAGATATGGTCTTGTCAAGGATAATTGTGAAAACTTGTGCTTGATGTTTGATAGATGCAGCAGAGTTAAGCATCTCCTTAAACATCAAGAAGTGTGTATTTTCTACACCTTTTGGAACTCTACTAGGGCATATCATCTGCAAGGAAGGTTTATTAGTAGATCCAACTAAGGTTGCAGTTATCATAGGCCTGAAGGAGCCTACCAATCAGTGAGGTGCATGGATTATTGGGCCACACAGGGTATTACATAAAATTTATCAAAGGATATGTGAAGATTGCGTGCCCTTAGAGGAGTTACTAAAAGGAAAAGGGACATTCTATTGGGGAGAACTGTAGCAACGTGCATTTGAAGTGTTGAAGGAGAGGCTTACTATGACACCTATTATGCGATTTCCCTCATGGAACCAACCTTTTCATGTACATGTGGATGCCTCTGGCATGGCCATTGGCACAGTGTTAGCTCAGCCTAGAGAAGGTATTATAGATCATCCTATCTATTTTATTAGTAGAAAGTTGACTCCTGCATAATATAATTATATAACTATAGAGTACAAGGCCTTATCAATGATCTATGTGTTGCATAAGTTTAGATAGTACTTGTTAGCAACACCTTTTGTGTTTTATACAGATCACATGACATTGAAATACTTGGTAAATAAGCTTGTTTTACAAGGGCACATATGTCGGTGGGTGTTATTATTCTAGGAGTTTGATTTTACAGTTATAGTAAATTTGGGTAAAAGTAATTCTAGCCCATACCACTTATCAAGAATTCAATCAGGAGAGGATGCACAAACAATTGAAGATATAATGCCGGATGCACAGTTGTATAGGTTAAACCGCGCACCTTTAGAATTGGAGGATATTGTTGTCTTTTTACGCATTGTATGGAGCTAGAAGGAATGAAATTCTTGGAGAAGAAACAACTTACAATTCATGTTGTACCTTTCATGTTGATCAATGGTGACTTATACAAATTAGAACAAGATGAATTATTGCTCCGGTGTCTACTGAAACATGAGTGCATGGATATCATGGAAGAGGCTCATGGCGTATTGCAGGTGGGAACTATGTAGGTGATGCCACCGTGTGCAAGATTCTACTCACTAGATTATGGTGGGAGACCCTGTACAAGGATTGTAAAGAGTATTATAAGGCATGTGATCACTTTGTCAGCACCTTGGAAAACCTAGGAAAAGATATGAAATGCCTTTGAGGCCTATTACTAGTGTAGATCCATTTGAAAAATGGGCAATAGACTTTGTGGGTCCTATTTCCCCAGCCGTGCATAGAACTGGATTACACTACATCATCACTTATACAAATTATCTTACAAGATGGGCAGAAACAACACCTACAAAGGATTGTACAATGGCTACAACAATAAGGTTCTTATGGGAAAATATCCTTACTAGGTATGGATTTCCATTGAGTCTGACAAGCGATAGGGGAACACACTTCTTGAATGAGACAATCGGGATATTATTGGATGAAATTATGGTCATGCACAAAAAAACTACACCCTATCACCCTCAAGAAAATGAAATTGTTGAGGCCTTTAACAAGATATTGAGCCAGAACTTGAAAAAAATTGTGATGTTGGAAGGAAAGATTGGGATGATAAAGTTTTTTGTACTTTGGGCATATAGAATAACCTACAAAAGGTTGAATAAGGCCACACCATTTTAGTTGGTGTTTGGCACAAAAGCAGTTCTTCCCATGGAATTCATGTTACCTTCTTTGTGTATTGTATGCGCGGGAGGTCTAGCTGATGAGCAAGCATTGGAAGAAAGAATTGAAAAGTTAATATAACTAGATGAGAGACGCACCATAACACATTAGAGTTAGAAGCATGAAAAGGCTAGATAGAAGACACGACATGACAGACACATCGGGGAAAAAATCTTGAGGTTAGGCGGATGGTACTTCTTTATGATTCAAAGGTTCTCACCACCCACCCAAGAAATCTTAAAGTTACATTGGTTGGGACCGTATGTTATCACTCACATACTTGAATCAAGCACTTTCCAGTTAGAGGAATTTGATGGAACATGGTTATCTAGTTACTTCAATGGGAGTAGGCTAAAGCCCTACTATAAAGAAGTCTTTTTCGTGTTTGTAATAAGACAATATTTCCATTTACATTAGATTTCCTTTACTATATTTTATTTAATGTATTTCCTTCTTTGTCGTTATGCTTTGTTAATTTATTTTAGTGTTTTGTGTAATAAGCGCGTTTACGCACTAGAAGTTGATCACAATATAAAGTGTTTATATGCATAGAGGACTGCACATACCCTTAGTGTGGGGTGGATAAAGGAGGTATGGAAAAGAGATAAACTTAAGGAGCAAGGTTTCAAAATTCATGAGAATTAGAAAATTGCTAAAAATATAAAACCACACGTAAAGCATTAGGCACTTAGTATAATTTAAGGGAGGTTGCGACATTTGAGACTTCGTATGTGGGGTCACATTAGATAAACTACTTCAGCTTAAGGAAGTGTGGGTAGAGGAGATTTGTGAGAGATAAGTGGTTGGCCACTAGGAAATTATGACTGAGGCACAAAAGTTTGAGGTGTGAGACATTGAAGCACATGATAATGAGGCACACAATGCACTCAAGAGAAATTAATGTTGTGTATGGTTATAGATGGAGAAAATTAATGAAGGGAATTTTTGAAAACTTGGTTTAAAGTTAGCATTTTAAACGTCATTTGATACCTTGTGAACTTGAGAGAAATTGTGAAGTGCGAAGAAGAGCTGGAGACAAAGAGAATTTTGTGGATTGAGTAATCTTGTCACATTGAGAAGAACGGTGTTGAGTGCCCAGTATGAAAGCAATATTTAAGGAGTGGTACATGTGCGTGATGGAAGGGTGACTAGGGTTTTGATTTTATAGCTAGGGTTTTTACGCATTTATAGAATCAAAAGAAGCAATGGCACCACGAAAATCTCCAGTAGTAGAGGAGGTTGATGATCCAATAGATGAATAACTGGTGGAAATGTTGTATTTAGGAGTCATTGAAGGGTGACCATGGACAACACATATTATTTAGTGTAGGGTTTTAGAGATTAACCACCACACTGTAAAATGCATGAAGGACATCGTAGAAGAAGTCTACAGAAGGTTTAACGATGACCGGAAGACGACACTTGGGTTTTGGATGCCTCGATGAAGAAACTGCTTGAGAGCATGGGTGTAATGTAGATCTTGGAGTTACCCTACTTTGGAAATCCAAGAAATTTTACCAGTGGATAATGTCGTGGGTCCATGAAGATTATTTCTATTTCATGGGAAGGAGAATGAGGATAACTACCAAGTTGATTAGGAAGGTAACAGGGCTACGTGACATGGGCTTAGAAATTACTGGAGACTTGATAGATGATGAGGGCATTGATGCCACAATAGCCCTATATCAAGATAAGAAGGGGGGCTGAGCTTTCAAGGTCACTAATATCCTAAACATGGCCACCAAGGTAGCAACGTAGTTAGCAGGGAGTAAGCTAGGGGCCACTGAGTGATGGAACAAGGTGAATATGCGCTGGTTACATATAGTGCACAAAATGGCCAACAAGACCTACTACAATATCATTGGTTACATTGTAGAGATCTTGGTGAACGAGGCGCACAACCAAGAAGATAAAGGTGAGAAGATAACCTAGGGCATAATTTTTTTATTAATTGTGTTAAGTGAAGTTGGGGTACCAGATGGTCCTAGGGAAAATATATGGGAGTTTCCATTGGAGAACAACTTCCTAACCAAAAGATATGCTAAGTACATGCTTTGCATGGAATTTTTTCCAGTACATACAAGGAGCACTTGAATAAGTGGTTCCGAGACTATGCAAGGCATTTGAGGGAGAATGGCACATTCTGTGTGAGTTACCCAAGGTGTTGAATGGGGAGGCTGAATTTGTAGTCTACCAACATTTTAGCTTGGGGTGCTTCCACATGAAGTCTAGAGAGAAGATCCCATGGTGTAAGTTTCCCTTTTCGTTTACCGCAAGGTATTTTAAGGACTCTATAAATAGATTTCATGATGCATGTCAGATCTAGTTCGATGTAGAAAAATGGATGTAGACATTCAAATTCTGCGCAAAACATATGTATGTCTAGGTAAGGAGGCCTATGTTAAAACTATGGAGTCTGATACTATGGACATCACGCCAAAGAGTTTGGTTGTAGGGAAGATTAAACTAGCGCACGTCTACATATACCTCAAGAAAAGGTTTAAGGAAAGAAAGGTGGTGAAGGGCATGGATATGGATCTTCTAGGACATCCTAAGAAGAAGAAAACAATGGGGACTTAAAGGAATGTTGCATCTACACCCCCTGATCGAGAAAACCCGAACATTTTGGACTAGAAAATGTCCTAGAACAAGAGGAACTTGAAGACAACACTGGACTTGTGCACACTAGAAGGATTCTAAGGAAGAGGCACACTCTAGGTGACACTAGTGCTGGAACTTCTCATCCAGATGAAGGAAGTCACCACGCGTGACTCCCAGTAAAGGATGGAGAAAGGAGAAGATAAAGAACATAAAATATATTCCTATATGAGATAGTGAGGGGGAATCCCCACAACCAAGCACGTAGGAAGAGGAGGAAGCTCCAAGAATGAGTGGAGATAGAGCTGAGGCCACCCCTAGTGTGGAGATACATGATGATGAAGAGATGGGTGAGTGCATAGTCTATGAGACTATAGACCCCAGCGTGAGTATTTGAGAAGATATCTCTGGTGAAGGAGAAAGTAACACTTGGTGGAGATACATAAGTCCTCATGTGCCCCACGTAGGAAGAAGGGAAAGATGAGGAGGAAGTCAACCAGGTGGTTGAAGGTGATGTCCCATAGGATGCAGGTGTAGCTAAACAACATGAAGATGACACATCAGCACACGAGGATTTTGGTGAGCATGTAGGTGTGTCTGAAGAAGAAGAAGCGGTAGGTACTCAAGACTTGGGTTATATGAATGACCCTTCAAAATTATTAGAACCCATTTCCAGAGTACACTACCAAACAAATAGTTGTATGGATGGGATTGGATGGACCCTGAAATGGCCAATACATGCACTCACAAGAAGCTATCTTGGGGCATGCAGACTCACATGGATGAGCCTGATTTTGATGTCTGTGAGGAGGCATGCACTTCAAAGAAGATGAGGAAGGTGCCTCATACGCACCATATGACAACCAAGCCAACTTAGTTTTTAGATGAGTAGGTGAGCAACACTTTTATTAAGGTGTTTGCAGAAGTAGCGCATAGAAATATGGATAAGGCAACAAAAATTTGGTGCTAGTGGAGGATAAAAAGGAAAAGGACACATAAATCAAGCACCTTACTCAAGAGCGCAATAATGCAGTCACAGAGGCCCAAAATGTAAAGAAGATGGTGGAGAAGATTGCAGATGAGATTTTACTATAGAGGCCTGAGTTTTAGGAGAAGGTGCCTTAAGACTTCAAGTTTGAGTTACACTATCTACGTACAACAGTTCACCTACTTTTGGATGAAGGACGATGCGACTCCCAAGAAAAAAAATGTAGGGAAGAAAAAGCAAGAGCCAAAGTGTGAGTATTATCGAAAGGTTTAAACTTATGAGGCCTTTCTCTGATAATTAAAGGATGAGCTGAAGAGAGCTAATCAACCTCTTAATTTATGTGTAGCGCCAGACACCATAATAAGGACCATAACTCTGGAAGAGGATAATGAAGTTCTGAAAGTGATGAAGGATGAAAAAATTGGGTACACAGAAAGGTTGGCACTAGTAAAACAAAAGCACGAGGCCCTCGTAGTAGCCTAGGATCCCCATAAGGAAAAAAAATTAATGAGATTGGAAAGCTCATAGTGTAGAAGATGGACCTCATGGAGGGAATGCTATCAGGTATGGCAAATGTTGTCCGGATACTAAAAATGAGAAAGAGAAACTCTCTAAGGATGAATTGGATGACATAGCCATTGATATTCTAGAGAAAATGAGGAAATGTGCTCTGAGTGATTGGAAGACTTTGGAGGTGAGATCAGGAATGAATATCCAGAACTAATCCTTCCAGTTGAAGAAGAGGGTGCTGCAGAATAAACGTCATTATTTTGTATAGAGTTTGGTTCATTATTTTCATTCTTTCATTACTTATTATTTATCATTGGTGACATCAGAAATAATTCCCATTACCAAGGTGGAAATGTACTTTAGTGTGGGGTAATGTTGAGTAGCTAGAAATATTCTAAGTATTGGGCGCGTGAAGATAGGGCGTTAGAAGCGTGCGAAGCTATAATAGTATTGAAGTGCCCAAGCTTAGGACTTAACTGTTTTATGGATAAGGGATATTTTTGGAGATAACATGTGGAGAACACATAGAGATGAATACTTGTGCTACATGCAATGGTATTTTGGGAACAAGCAACTGATAAGCGCCATGCATAGTTTAAGCTAATAATAGGATTTCTTCTTAGAGTTAACTATAGGACATCTATTGTTAGAAAACTTACATGTTGTGCATGCTATTGTAAAGGCGCATGGATATTATCAACATGCAACCTATTTTGAGAAGTACATGGGTGGTGAAGGGCAAGTCCCCACCTCTATAAATATGTATTGAACTATGTAGTTTAGTGGATGGTGAATTATTATAGAGTTATGTTGCTAGTTTTGATGCACACGTGAATCATGGAGATACTTTATAGTGTAATAAGATTATGTGTTTTATAGTGTTTAATGTAATGAAGTATATTGGTTGGATAATGGTGTTAGACATAACTGAATTTGGTTCTTGTATGGTTAATCTTATTATAGTTATTGTTTAGTTCATGATTCTCTGAGATCTAGATCTAGTTTATGCACTATGGAATGTTTATGTTTAGTTATGAATCTAAATATGATTAAACATCATCATGCTAACATCATGTACAAGCAACTCTAAAGAGTGTCCTGGTACCTTTGTGCACTTCGTGAGAATTCAGCTTAGGATAAGTGATGTGCCAACGCACCTGGGTTATTCATGGTAAATTCTAGGTTGCATAAACAATCACGAAACCATCTCTGATACCAAACTGATCTGAAAATGCAAAGTTATACTTTTCAAAATTCAACTATTCAAAAGGATCTAGGGAATCAACATCAATTTTATGGGCTTCAATTACTCCCAAAATTGATTAATTCCTTTAAAAACATGCACCCCAGTATGATTTTCAATCACAACACTGAAATGCACATACCTCATTCCATTGTGAATTATGGATACCTAAGTCCATTTTCCCATTTTTATGATGAATACTTAATCAAATTAATACAAGTCCATTACTGAACTTATCTGATCAAAGCTTCATCAAATAGAAATAAAACATCCACAAGAATGAAATTGATAACGAAGTTCACCCAAATGGGTTGTCTCCATATTCTCGAAAAGAGAATCAATCTATTTAACACCTAATAAAGTACAATAACCTTGTAATAATGAAAAATACATCACAAAACCTACAAATGGGCTGATACCAGACCTCATGAAACTCTGCAATCTATCGAAAAACATTCTAAAGTCAATCCAAAGCCTTTGTAGTATGTTTATAATAAAATTGTGTCATAAAAGCACCTACAGATGGATATTTATAAGTATTACATGAAAAAAATCATATTGTTGGAATCCTCTTGGAAAAATGAACACTTTTCATTTTTACACTAGGGCCTAATTCTACCTCTAAGTGCTCCAAAATGGAGAATTTCCAAAATGGCCATCTTAAGACCTATGGCTCTGCTTTCAGGCTAGAAGGTCTTCTTCCCATTCAAATAAAACGAGCTCCTTTTATACTCTTTTTGAGCTCCTATGGTATGTTAGTAGGTTATGTTTGCTTTAACATGAGCGGTGGGGGTTCAAATCTCCCCACCGAATGCCCTTTTTATTCCACAAATCTTCATGGATTCACCAAATCACACTAAGACATATAAAATGCCTCTTTGCATTTTCTAATGCTTTGCATTTATCAATGCTACCCTATGTGGATTTCCTCCATACACTTCTCATGGTCCACATGGACCTCCATTTTGTAGTGGGGAAACATTTTCTTTGTTGGGACGTGCCACCCAAATCCTTACATCACCTCCTCTAGTTTGGTGGGGGACTGTTTGTTTGTCCCACATGTGTGGGTGTATAAAGTGCACATGCCTTTTCAAAGGTATGGCTGACCAACTCTATCTGTGGCTTGGGCCACGTATCACCCCTTTTTTGGGCCTCACAATGCTACCGAGTTATGTTTATTGGTCACTTTGTGTATGAATGTTTAAAATGCCACGTAATGTGGCGAGCTGTGCTTAAGGTTGTTGGTCGAGCCGTCCAATGTGGAAACTATGCATTGTTTGAACCTACCCTCATGGATAGGGCCGAGCTAGGTGAATGAATCACCTATTGTGTGGTGCCAGGTATATGGGCTGAGCTATCCATCATCTTGAGATATGCATTGCCAAGGTAATAGGGGATGAGTCCCAACTTGGTCATTGTGGAAAATAACAAAAACCCGAACAATGTGGAAATACAATGTGATCAACTCAACTCGATGGGGAGTTGATCACCCCATCGAGCTATTAAAATATCTCATGAGCTCTGCATAATGAAAAACATTACCTGCAATGCAAAAATAAACTCTCCAATACAATAATCCCACATGGGAAAATATTAGAGAGATATATGGCATATATAATCAAAAATTCAATAATGGCAATATGAAATAGATGGAAAAGGCACCCTCCTATAAAAGGGTGTGTCGAACTTGGCTGAGGGTCCCTTGCTAGAAAATAGAAGGACCCCCCCAATTTTTTGTTCGTTGAAGATCGAAGGCGACCAAAATGTGAATTTTCAACCTTTCACCTATTTCCAAATGCCATGTGTCAATGCGTAACTCACCTGTTGACCCATGTTGACTAGTTTTCAAACTTATACTTTGACTGACCATATCTTGAGTGTATGAGCTATGTTTTTCATGTTCCACCTATCATCGGAAATATCTCAAAACACTCTACCACTTGGTCATAGTTTAGGGATATTTAGGGAACTCCCGAATGTCCCAACATGTTCTCTAGATCAAATATGGAATCCTCAAGTAATACATGTAGGTGGTTTACAAGGTACATAAGTCATAATCGACCGTATCAACATCAAAGGTTTAATTCTATGTGTTCTTAATCTTGTCTAGTTCACATCCAATCACAATGTCTACTAAGTCATTTTCTCTTTTTGGATCATATAATGATCATCAATTGTATCTTGTAATAATATCCTAGTATTTAAGTTAATATGTACAACATTTATTTGTTGTAGACTTCCAATATTGAGAGGGATCACCCAAATCAACATGGGTGGGTGAATCAGTCGAGTTGTTTCACTCTTTAATGTGAAATACCTTCACGATAAATTTTTCTTAACAAAATTTTAAATTTAATGTTGGGGCATATTGCACTGGATGATCCCACTTGAAATTATCACCCCAAAACCATGTTAGAAGAATCAACATGAACATGAAAAGGTTTATCCTATGAAGGAAAGAATAAAATAGGTGTATTAGTAAGCCTCTCCTTCAATGTCTCAAATACCTGCTGTTGGGAATCACCCCAATAAAATTTACCTTTAGCTTTGAGTAATTCTTCTAAGGGCATGAAAAATATTTACATATCCTTTGATAAAATTCCTATAATACCCTATATGTCCCAAGAATCCACGCATGTCACTTTGATTGGTAGGTTCTTTTAGGCCCAAGATTATAACTATCTTGGCTGGGTCTAATAAAAATACTTCTTTGCAATTGATGTTCCCAAGTTTAGTTCACAAGGGTGTAGAAAAATGCACTTCTTGATGTTGAGAGAGATGCTCAACTACGTGCACCTCTCAAAAATAAGTATCTTAGACTATCACATTGATCTTTAACTAATCCATACACTCGTCCAACATCCAAATATAGCTATAAGAATTTGTGAAAAAGTCTTGAAAGGCATCCAAAAAATGTGCGAGAACATTATTGATGCATTTTTCAATCCAAAGGGCATAACAATATATGAATTTTTTTCCATTCAATGGTGAAAATTGTCTTCTCCTCATCTTCTTTTGTGATAGGCACTTGGTGAGAACCTAAAAATCCATCTCGTAAAAGAATATATCTCACACCCAACAAGTACTTCAAGGATTTATTATGTGAAATGGGTAGGAAAGGATCTATAACACATGAAACATTAAGATCTTTGTAGTCTACACAAATCCTTATCCTACCATCCTTCTTAATGCTTATGGGGATGACCCATTCAAATTCTTCAATAGGCTCAATAATTCTAGAATTGAGCATTTTATCAATTTCTTCCTTCACCTTCACACGCAGATTATGATTCATCATATAAGGCCTCTTCCTAACTAGGCACATGGCATATTTCATCTTGATCTTCATCTCACCTAAAGAAGGGTGTACTCCTTTAAATCATGATAGCCCCATGGGAATAAGTCCTGGAAGTTGTGCAAGATTTACATTTTATTTACTACTTCTTGTTCAAGTTAGTAATCACCAACAATGGCCTCCATGGGTTCATCCTTAGTACCAATGTTAACCTTATTTTTCTTCATAGAAGAATGATACATGCGTGCATTATCATCTGTAGTTTCCATCACCTTGCATGCACCTTCAAAGTGTGGTTAACATATAAATTTTCAACTTCCTCATCATCAATCATATATACTAGTTTACCCTTTTATTTTTCTTTCTAGGTACGATCCATCAAGAATTTTTATATCTCCTCAAGATCAAGGTGCACCTCAAGATCAGGTTCTCAAAATAGCTCCAGCATAAGCTCTTCTACCTTTGCACTATCCCCCAATGTGACGAGTTTCATTATCTGTAAAACTTGATGGACTGGAGGCTTAGTAGAAAAGTAATCAAAAGTTTGAATCATACCTGCAGTCATCTCTTGCCATTTTGCAGTTTCCCTTTTTAGCTCTATATGGACATACCATGCATCCACACAACCACAATTTGGAGTAGAACTTATGTACCCATAAGAATGGTGATAAAACATCATGGCCTTACACCCATATCCTCTCACAAGTATGGACATGATGAGAAGACAAATTGTTACCATGAAATTCACATATGTGCGTAAGTACATTGCTCTGAGTGAACCTGGTGGAAAAGGAGATTCTCACTTCTCACCATTCCAAGAGGTTATCTCTATGTGTTTCCCACCAACACGCTATTATCCCACACAAGGTATAGACCAACATGTTTCTCCTATCTCCTTCATTTTGCCACTAAGTCTCCATAGCAAGCGTAAATGTTGTAGAAACAAAACATTTACACTCCCCCATCTTCACTTAATTAGCTCGGCTTCACATTCATAATACATAACTACATTAGATTAATTACATTAATATCCCATACCTCCCCATTCTTATTTAATTAATTAAATACACATAATTATCAAACTCCATAATATTATGTATTTTCTAAATCTAATCCACTTAAGTTTATTTATTCCCTAAAATTTATTTAAAATAACTTATAACTATCTTTATCCCGACACACCTATCATAGGAATTTATACACTCACCATTATCTTAGAAAAATCCTATGTATTTATCATCATTATCACAATAATCTTATATTTGTATGTTTGATAAATCCTAATCAAACCACCTAACACCTATCCTAAACAAACTTAAGCCAAATTGGATGATATTTAACTAATTACATCCCTTCCTTGACACGTTCTCAACCACCTCACATCATCTCCCTCAAAAATACAAACAAAAATCTCAAATTAGCAAAATGTTCCAACAATTTACTAAACAAACCCAAACCGATCAAGTCATCAAGGCGATTTGGAAAATCACCATGATTATTTAAACACATTTTCCATTCTCTTTTCGGGATCATATTCTTAGGTTTTCGAGCCTAACTCTTATATCAATTTTCATCATTGTTGTATTACATCAACATCAATACAACAATGATGAAGATGATCGACAAATCACCATCCAATCCAATGCAATTTTCACCACTTGCATTCATTGTCTTCAATCAAGGACTGCCATCATTTTACATTTCCATTTATACATTCATGTACATTAGTATGTTAATTCCTTCATCTCATATTATAATCTAAGTCTTTGGAATATCATATTTTCAATAATAATTGGCTAAATATCTCATTTTTATCAGTCTTTTTATTATCCTCTAGAATCACCTGCACCTGATTTATGTCTTCTTTGTTTCCCTGCAACATCATTCAAATTTCATTTATCAATTATATTGTATCTCCTTTTTACTAACATGTTGTCTAGTATGGCTTGTTTAGATGACACTAGGTGATCAAGGTCATGAAATAACTAACATCAACTCATTACTTGTCATTCATCATCCCTTACATTGGGAACAATATGACGTTCTACATGACCTTGAGTTGTGTACCATTCATTCCTCCCCATTAGATCAACTACAGACCATTTTTGAATCCACTTAGAGGATTCATGATGCCAAAGATGAGTTCTGGGAAGCTTACTTTGAGGTTCTACGTATTCGAGTAGATTTGGCTTGGTTTGAGTATCAATATGAAGTTGAATTAGAAGAATTGAGCTCTAAGACTGAATCTAAAGATCAAACCAATTCGAAATACTCATATTCTGATTCTAATTCTAACACGGAAGAAGAAGAACCAGAATACATCTCAGACTTCTTTGAGGAAGATTACACTGACTACGAGAATTCAGATTACCCTAAAGACCTTGAGCTTACTGAAGAGGAGGATTCACCTTCATCCGAGAATTATGACACTGATTTAGACTCCGAATTTGAGCCATAACTCATATATCTCATATTTCATTATCAAATACATGTTTGTAATAAAATATAAATTTTTCAGAACATTTATTATTTATCCATCATATATCATGGTTTGTTTCCAAAATCACTTGATTGTATAAACAATGGATTGACATCCTTACAAGGAATTCCTTTGACTTCTAGGGACTAGCCTTTTCTAGAAATCCACCTAATATTATATTAATCCTATTTTGTTTAGTGGATATGATTTGTAGGTTTTTTCAGCAGAAAGGATCTTACATTATTTTGTATACGAAGCGCAAAAAATCAAACACCATTCATCCACATCCATGGGTACCTCTAAACCCCACCATATTGAGGTTAGGTAAGTTTTATTCTCTTTCTTATTAGGTTAAGTTGAAGAGGTAAAATTTATTCTTAACATCTTAGCATGCCCAGTGGGACCTGTCCCTTGTCTCTTTGTTCCATTTCATCAATAAAATAACATATTTTTTATTTTTTGATTCTCTATGTGATAATCACTTGTAATTTAGATAATTTTATGTGATAAGGTAAATCACTAGCAATTTTTTTGTGTGCTTTTTTTATAACCCTATAGTTTTATTTTTGTTCCTTGTTTGCTACTTTCTTTTTGCTTTCTATTTTTCCTAACCTCGTTTAGAGGTTCCTATTTCTGAAAGATCATTTTCTATATTACTTTCTTAAAAATTGCTAAAAATAAAAAACAATAGGAGTGTTTAATGGTGAGTCCTAAAAAATTTCCTATTTATTTCCAGTATTGCATTTTTCTTGATTTTCTTCATCGAATAAAACATTTCAATTTGGGTTTTAAAATGAATAGTTCATCCTTCTTATTTCACATAGAATTAATTAGGAAGGTAATCTATTGCATTCACTTTTCTTTCCCCACACACAACCAAACCAATTAAACAAAAACACATTTAAAATAATTCCTACCTAGGTGGATACCTACTTGGATTTGATCACTAAGAGGAGAATCGACTCGGTGTTCTAGCCGAGTATAATCATCTGTCTATCGGTATATATCGGCTAAGCACTTGACACCCTTATCATTGTGGGACCATTGAAGTGAGGGGGTAGGCCCCAATACCATGCATGTATCGACAACAGTAGTATAGAGTTTGGCCTCACATACCTTCGGGTATATCGAGGACTCCACCCTTAAACACACCTGAAACTAGCCTTAGCTTACCATTTCCTAGGACCTTCATTAATTGTTTTACACATTTCACTCTTTTTAATTAAATCAAAAAATCTAAAAATCCATTTTTTCTTGTTTTACTTGCCGTTTATAATTCACCCATTTAATAACTTTCATTTTCGTGTGATTGTGTCCCTTTGTGTGTTTTTTAAAATGGTACAAAATAGACAACAAGCCCACAACCAAACCTCTGAAAACATGTCTCAACCATTATCCACACCCTTGAAGCAAAAAATTCCACTATCTAATCAATTTTCTACCTCATTATCTACTCCTTTATCTACATTATTTACCATGCCATTACAACACCAAATTCCATTTTCTCAACCAATTATGTCTACTCCTCTATCTCATGCTCAACGAACCGAGAGTGAAATAGAAGAACAAGTTAACAAGGAAATGAGAAAACAAATCTTAGATTCTTCACGTAAGTTTCGCAGTCAAAATTTCCACACATCTGAAAAGAAGAAAATGAACAACCATACTCCCCGGATCATAATTAGAATCTTCTAAATCTACCTTTTTGAAAGAGGAGACCCTAATTTCAAGAAATGTTAGATTCAAACCCCATTACTCCCAACACACATCTCACAAATAGAGGTGTTTAACTCCATCCGTTCACACCCGAACCATCCTCAAACATTCCCAATCCTCTATCTAGATCTTCACAAAAACTTGAACCCAAACCAACTTCAAATATCTCCGATCGTTTATCCAGTTCTTCACCCTCTATTGATTCAAACCAAAATCCAAATCTAAACCACCACCATATGTCCCTGATCCTTCATTTGGGGTTTCACATCTTATTGATCCAAAATACCAACATGTCATTCAACAAATACATTCATATCCACCTTTAAGTCAACCTGAAATGTCAGAAGTTACGTCTTCCATTCCTATTTTTAGCCTTCATATGGTTTCCTCTCAAGACACAACTACCCAACAACATACATCCTCACCTGAGCCTTCTATTGGTTCAACACCTCCGCAAAACAATACTAGTGCTTCATCATCTACCCCTCCAATATCCTCGGTTACCCAAACACCTCCAATGAGTTCTATTACTACTTATATTGTATCTCAACCAGTTAGCAATATTCATAATATCACTATGACTATTCCGACATCTAGTCCTTTAATCAATACTAGTGCTATTACCACCACTCACCCTATTTCACAATACATACCACAACAATCACAACCATTAATTTTCATACCATAATCTACTCCTACTCAAAACATTCCACAACAGGCACCATCTTCGCTACCTCTGCTATACCCTTTCAACAACCACCACCTTATTCACAACCTTTTACTACCACATCCATTCCAAATCCTTATCAATATATTCAACCATCACAACCATTAGTGTATCAACCAACTTATGGTATGCCATCACAACAATACATACCAAAAAAAACATCCCAAAAAAAAATATACCACAACAAAACATTCCTACATATAGTATTCCATCATAATAGAGCATTCCTTCTCAACAATATATACCACAAAAAAATATTCCACAATAGAAAATTCCTTCCCAACAATATATCCCTCAACAAAACATTCCACAATAGACTATCCCTTAATAATAAATTATTCCTTCTCAACAATATGTTCCTAAAAATCATTCCTCAAAAAATATTCCACTTCAACAAAACATTCCACTCACTTATAATATCCCACAACAAAATATACCGCAACAAAAAACATTGTTATCAACAAAATGTTCCTCAACAGAACATTCCTTACCAGTAGAACATCCCTCAACAATACCAAATGTACTCATAACCTAACCAAATTTCATTTCAACTTGGCTCATCCTCATAACAACCAACACAACACAAACCAACCCCCTTCAAGCTCTCATGAATCATATATCTAGTCTAGAGATTCCTCATCTACACCTAAAAATGTGCTCTCATACAATCAAATCTGCAACGAACCTATCCACCCCTCGTACTATAAAGCATATCCACCTCATTGGGAACTTCCAAAATTTATTAAATTATTTAGCAAGGAAGATCCTCAACAACATATTCATGATTTTTTCCATGCTTGTTATCTAATATCCCATGATCAAGACCTCATGTTGAGGACTTTTCCCATGTCCCTCGCCAGTCCTACTTTAGACTGGTACAATAAAATCCTAAAATACTCCCTTTTATCCCTCACACAAATCACACAATTGTTTTTAGAACACTTATCTTTAAACATATCCTGAAAAGTCACTATGAATGAACTTTATACTATCAAAAAGTTTAACGATGAATTCATTGCTAATTTGTTTTCCCACTTTGGAGGGGTACAATCAATCAATCAATTATCCTTTTCATTACCACAAGCCGAGTTGATTGAAGTTTTTTTTCGATCATGTGCCAAACATATTTCGTCAACATTAAAAATTCAATCATTCTAGACTTTTAATGACACTTTGACCATGGCCCGTAAATTGGAACTATGAGCTCTAGAAGACGATTGTGTTAAACTTTGTCCTAAGAAACCACAAACTGAGTTTCCTTCTAAGTCATCCTCTAGTCCCAAAAATCCAAATCAGATACTAATGCCATAGTAGTAAAATATTCTCCTAAGGAAAACCCATTACCGACGTTCTCATCCACAATGTAGCTATACACACAGATAGGAGATAATTATAGTGTAGTTTTTGACAAAATTCTCGCTGCAAATATGATAAATCTCCCACCCATTCGACCTATCGATACATATATATACATACATACATACATACACACACACATACATACATACATACATACATACATACATATACATACATACATATACATATCCATATATATATATATATATATATATATATATATATATATATATATATATATATATATAAAACCTCTTGGTATCAAGATAATGACTATTGTAAATACCATAGGGTTAAAGGACATGACATTAAAAGGTGTCATATGTTTTGTAATGTCCTTCAAGATTTGATTGACAAGGGTGAACTTCACTTGGATAATCCAAATGCACCCCAAATCAAAACCTTGACATATTCAAACAGCCATTTCCAAATCATCCCCCATCCACTAATCAACCACAAACAAATGTTTTCATTCTCACCACACCATTAACACTATTACTAAAACATTACCTATTCCTAAACCAACATCCACACTTCCTGAACCAACATCCACACTTCCCAACCAACACCCACACTTCCTGAACTAACACCCAAATCAACATCCACCTCTACTGAACCAACATCCATATCTATTCCACCTACTAAACCAACAACAATACCCACTTTGAGTCTAAACTGTGTCTACAAAATCCTTGTCTGTCACAAAAATGCTACTGAAACTATTTCCCCATCCTTGTCACCTGTCACTACTGAATCTATATCTATGTCTACACCACAATTCTCAAATATAACTATGGTACCTATTGAAACATTCATGACACAACCACCTCTACCTAAACCAACCATGAGCCATATTCGTCCCCAAGACCAAACAATCCAAAACCTACGAAACCCACAAATCCTTCCCGATATATCTAATCAACCACATCATTCAAGTCCCATTTCCATCACCGAAAATTGTCTCTACATCCATACCTAGCTCATCCAAAACCATGAAAGGACCTCACAAAAAAGTATTGTCCAAGTTTTCAAAATTCCTTCTTATACTTTTCCCGAACCATATCGATTCCGTGGTCCTCAGCCTTTTCTCCCACCTCCTCCTAGAAGGGTCATTTCAAATCCTAATAATCATCATGTTGTTCCACATCCAATACCTCCTTATCAATCTTCCCCATTAGGTTCTCATCCCATTCACTATATTATCTAGGCCTCATAAAAACAAATAATTCAATGACCTGTAATCAATGTCTTATTACCACTAGAAGATAAAATACCTAAAACTTCATCCCCATCCACATCAACACCTAAGGGGCATTATGCAACCATTTTAGATGACCTCCTCCAAAAATCACTCATAACATTTCCACCACCAAAATTATCAGATCCACGAGGATGGAAACCCGCTTGGTATGATTACAATGTCTTGTGTGATTATCATAGAACATGAGGTCATTCCATTGAGAATTGTAAAGCCTTCCACTTGATTGCACGAAGCTGGAAGATCTGGCTTCCCTTCCTTCTAAATCACATGCAACATCAACATCAACATTGTCGTCATCTTTTCAAAATCTAAGGAACCCATATCTAAAACTCCTTCCCATCAGGTCGATGCCATACATATCACTACTCGTTCACAGAATTATGACACAAACTCATCTGAACCTAAAAAGGGTAAAAATTTTGTAGTTATACCTCCACCACTAGAAATAACTCCTCCATCAAAACTAAAGAACTATCCCCATATAGCTCCTAAAACAATGGGTTAAACAATGTCACCTAAAACTAAGGTTTCCATCCTCACCACACCACCTTCACCATCCACTACAATGCAAAAGGTTGTCATTAAACAATTACATCAAGATCCCATTAAAATGTCATTATATGAACTAATACAAACATCACCTCTTCATAAAAAATCCATGATTGAAGCCCTCCGATCAATAAAATACCTTCAGATGATCCTTCATCCTTTACAAACTTTGTAGGATCCCTCAAAGCATCTTCCACCATATCATTTGAACCATCCAAAATACCTTCTCTTAAACCAGAAGATCATGACTTACCACTTTTCATCACTGCTCAAATTAATGATGTCTATATCAAAAGGGTAATGATTGATAGTGGTGCCACTATTAACATTATATCCTCCCTCAATTTTGATCAACTTAAACTACCCAACACTTGTTATCACTCAAACTCCAATCTTACTATGATCCTTCAATGACACTATTGCACCCACATTAGGCACTGTCATTTTACCACTTAAAGTCGGTGTTAAAACCTTACCATAACTCTTCTACATTATAGAAGGATAATTTCAATATAATATGTTACTAGGACACCCATGGATATACACCATGTGTTGTGTTCCATCAACTCTCCATCGTTGTCTTAAATATGAACATGAGGGCCAGACATTCACCATTCCTATAGATCCAAATCCTTTCACTGATTGTTACATGATGTATCATCCAAATGATGTACTTGTTCCTAAGTCCACATTTGAATCATCTAGATGAAGCATCTACTATCACGTCCATACCTTCCTCTAAACTACTAGATGATTCCTCCCTCAATGATGTCGTATAATGCCTGATGTTAGGGAATACCATCTTCTCATGCTTAATCACATTCCTTCACCTAAGACTTATGGCCGCCCTGACAAAAAACCCACATATGACCCTAATGTAGGAGATGTTATCTCTTACAGTCCTACCTATCTAAAAAAAAATCTTGTTTATGGGGGAATCAACTATCCTTCATCTCATATTATTAATCAACACCATGCCATGCCTTTTACATTATATTTCAAATCTTTAGATAATCAAAAATTTCTCATATGTATCTTCACCATTGTGCATGGAGAGGTTTTGGCCTTGGCCATTATGAACAGGGAATACATGATGTGGTTATCCAATGTTCCCTTAAAAATTATGAAAAATATGGTTTAGGCTATAAGAAATCCAACTCTAAAACATCCAAGGCCACTACATCCAAACTTGCTACATCCATCCTCATTATTGAATTAGAACCGACGTCACCCATAGCTCCTAAAGATCCTATGGATGTAGATGAAATTGTATCCATCCCGCCTAACTTTTTTTTAGTCAATATTATATCCTTGGGTCCATTGAATTATCAATCCAACCGACAATACCAAACAATTACCTCTTGTTTGGCTAGAAATGGTTGAAGAAGATTCACCTGTCATAAACATCCTCCAATGTCATGATGACCAAGATATCCTTTCCCATATGGGAGCTGAGGATCATTTTATCCAGAAATATTAACATCCGATACACCAAATCTCCTCAATGAATCTACTATCATTATTAACTTGGGAACCCCTTAGATCCTCACATAGTTAAGGTCGGTCAATCATTAAATCTGCAGGAGTTAGATGACTTCACCGCATTTTTATCAAAATATTACCAATATTTCACTTGGTCATATACTGATATGCCTAGAATTGATCCCAATATTTTTTACATAATATTGTCACATATCCAAACGCTAAGCTAGTTAAACAAAAAATCCATAAGATGCATCCATGTATAGCTCTCCTTATTAAAGAAGAGTTACAACATATTTTATCTACTAATTTTATCATACCCATTGATTATCCACAATGGATCTCTAACATCGTTCCCGTAACCAAAGCTTTAGGAAATTTACGTATCTACATAGACTTCATGGATCTCAATCTTTCTTGTCCTAAAGATGATTTCCCTCTTCCAAACATAGATCAACTTGTTGACCTAACATCTGCCATGAAATGCTTTCCCTTATGGATGGTTTTTCTGGTTATAATCAAATTCTTATTGCCACCGATGATCAACATAAAACCTCTTTCATCACCCCTTGGGGAACCTTTTGCTACTTGTGTCATGCCATTTGGCCTTAAAAATGCAGGAGCTACTTATCAACATGCCATGAATTACATTTTTCACGATCTCATCCAAAAACTATCAAATATTATGTTGATGACCTTTTAGGAAAATATAAACAACACAAATATCATCTTGATGTCCTTGAATCCATCTTCACTCATCTCATTCAATATTTTCTTCATCTTAATCCCACAAAATGTGTTTTTGGTGTCCTCACTAGAAAAATTTAGGATTCATCATATCTATTCGAGGTATTAAAGTTGACCCAAAAAAATTAAAGCCATCATTGAAATGCCACCGCCATCTAATATTACACAACCGCATAGTCTCTGCAGGGTAAATTACAGTCCATTTGAATTTTTATATCACAACTTTCCAATTGTTGTCAACCATTTTAGGATCTTCTCCGTAAAGACATAGATTTTCAATGGGATTCTGATTGCCAGAAATCCTTCAATGAGATTAAACATTATCTCCTATCACCACATGTGCTTACTCCACCTCATGAAGGGGAGCCATTTTACCTATACATATCTACTTCAACACATGCCCTTGGAGCCATGGTTTCTCACCACGATAATCAGGGTCGAGAACATGACATATATTATATCAGCCACACACTCTATGAATATGAAACCCATTACACTGAAGTTGAAAAGATATGTTGTGCTTTATACTTTTCCACTTCCAAGTTACATCATTATCTTCTTAATCAAAAAATGTATGTTGTCACTAGCTTCAATCCCCTCAAAACTATACACTCTAAACCATATCATAGTGATCGTATCACTCGATGGCTTATGCTTATGATTGAGTTTGATCTTAAATTTATATCAAAAAATATATTAAGGGCTAGGCCATTGTAGACCAGCTTGTTGACGCTCCCTTTCCCAACAATCAAATTCCTCATGAATATTTTCTAGACGAATCCATCAATAATGTCAATGAATATGAATTCATCCCTATCAAAATGACTCTCTTCTTTGATGGTTCTAAATTCTAGGAAGGGGAGGAGCTGGTGTTGTTATCATACCTCCTTGGGGCATTCCTATTCCATTATAATTAAAATTAACTTCAAATGTACTAATAATATGGAATAATATGAGGCTTTAATCATGGGTCTCACGATCGCTATTCTCTTAGGTGTTCACATCTTAGACATCTATGGAGATTCACAACTTGTTATCAGTCAAGTCAAAGGAGAATATCAATGTAAAAATGAAATATTACAAAAATATAAAGCCAACGTTGACTTTCTCCTTAGTGCTTTTGATCACTTACACCATCCAAACCATCCCATGATCTTCTAATAAATTTTCAAATACAATGGCCTCTTTAGGATCCCTCATCCCATTAGAAACTAAATACTTAAAGGAAAAAACTAAGTATCTGTAGTTGTTCAACACTTAGATCATCCTTCTCATCATATTGAGCTCCCTCCTATTAAAATTTTTTATGATAACCCAACTGATTTTTGGTATACTCAAATTTATGACTATCTTGCCGAATCAAAAATTCCATCTGACTTATCATGTAACAATAAACAATCATTTATTCAACACATCACTCACTTTGTCATTATCAGTGGTATCCTTTATAAACATAGTTTTGATGGTATCCTATTAAGGTGCCTTAAATCACATGAGTCAGCTAAAGCAATCGAAGAATTCCATGGAGTTTGTGGAGGAAATTTTAGTGGAAATTCCATCACTAAACATGTCATACGGTTAGGGTATTACTGGCCTACTATCACCAAATATTGTTGTGAATATGTCAAGAAATGTGTTAAATGTCAACTTCATTTAGATCTCATCCATGTCCCCAGTCAAACATTACAACTCGCTCAGGACTTATGGCCTTTCTCTCAGTGGGGTTAGACCTTATTGGTGCTATCAATCCTAAATCATCTCAACAACATCATTCCATTATCATAGCCATGAATAATTCACTAAATGGGTTGAATTTATTCCTTTAACATCCACTAAATCAGGACCTATTATCAATTTCATATATCAATACATTATATGTCATTTTGGCATCCCATATAAACTTATCATAGATAATGGAAAATATTTTAAAAATAAAGAAGTTAAAAATCTCTGTGATACCTTCAACATCAAACTCATCTTTTCATCGCCATATTATCCCCAAGAAAATGGATAGGATGAGGCCTCAAATAAAACACTTAATAAAATCCTCATGAAAATAGTAAATGATGTAGGAAGGAATTGGCATCTCCAAATCCCATTTTCTCTCTGGCTTATCGAACTAACATCCGTAATCCTATAGGAGCCACACCTTATTCACTTGTCTATGACTCTAAAGCTATCTTACCTCTTGAAATTCAAATTCCATCACTTCATGTATCACTTAAGGAATTCATTCTGATGAAGAATATCGATAAGACCATTTAACACAACTTGAACTATTAGATGAAAAATGTCTAATGGCCCTTGAACATCATCAAGTTTATCAAGAATGCATTAAATGAGCATATAAAAAACATATCAAAGAACATGAATTTAAAATTGGTGATCTTGTGCTTAAATAAAATCAAAATGTCACTCAATTAGAATAGAGTAAATGTGGAAATTTTTCCCCTAATTAGATTGGTCCATACGTTATCACTCACAAGTATGGGTCGGGAGTGTATCGTCTCACTTCCCTTGATGGTGAACCTGAAAAGGAACCTTTGAATGCCTTGTACTTATATCCATTTTACTATTAAATGATTGATCATCATGACAATAGTTATATTTAAAACTCTTTCATTCCATCATATCATCCATCTTGTCATAGTAATGATTTGAAAGCATGTGGTTATCCATCATTACACTCACCTATCAATCAAAAGACATGACATGGGGTACAAATGTGTAGATCATATACACATATTTTCCCCTCCTTGAATGAGTTATTAGGGTCTTTCCCTTAGCTCAAAATATATGTATTAAAATCATTTGGATGCATTTCTCAAAAGTCAAAAATAAATGATAGAATGATCCCTTGAAGGAAAACTATCCATCAAAATCATAGACCAATCCCTTGAAGGATGACTATCTGTAAAAATCAAAAGTAAAAAGTAGATTGATCCCTCGAAGGATAAATACTAGTCAAAAGTGTAGACCATACCCTCGAAAGATGGCTACCCATAAAAAGGCTTCCCGAATTATTAGCCTTCAAAATCAAGACATCAATATCAAAAGCATCTAGGAAAGCTTCCCACATTGATCAATTTTCCCCTCATAAAAACTTCCCACATTGATCAGTTTTCTTTAAAATCAAATGTGTAAAGCTAGGGAATTTCTCAATGAGTTTGGGAAAAGGAGAACCTTATTCCTATCTCGACCTACACATGTTCAAACTCCCTTTCATGTCCTAAAAATAAACATTCATTTAATCCCACATTTTATTAAGTTTTGTGTAACTACCCATTGATGATCTTATTTAACATTCATTAAGGCTACTAGTGCAAGTGTGTTCAATCTTTCAAAACCCATCGAGTATGTATCAAATCCATCATGGGGCAATCATTTCATTTTACTTATTTGATTAATTAAACAATTCAACATTTTATAAAACATATTATCACAACTAATACATTCATCAAAATCCATATAACACTAATACATTCAAATAAAAACATATATTAACACATGAAAGTCAAACAACATAGGTAATAAAACCTCATCATCATCATCATATAAATAAAATCCATATACATCATAATCGTCATACAAAAATGGGCTTCTAAGAGTTGTATATCAAAATATATATCATATCAATGTCATAAAAAAATGGACTTTTATGAGCCATATACCAAATACATCAAACATGATATCAACTAGTAAACTAAAAACCTCTTAGGGATTGGCTCGGAGGGATGTACCACCCTCTCCTCCACGAGCACTTTTATAACTATAATATTAAGTGCATCATAATGTTTAGTTTATAGTTAAATAATATAGAATAGTTTATATTCTTATTATTTAAATATAAAATTTATATTAGGTTTGTTAGTTATTAATTAACTAACTATTTATTAAATCGGGTGTGCCTGCAATCACTTAATATGGACATAACCCTTCAGGTTATTTAAATATGATCAATTAAGTCATATTCATTAATATACATGAATCAATGGATTCCGGGTAAATACATGGAGTAGAAGTGAGGAAGGAGTTACTGGACTGTTGTAAAATGTTTCTCTATAGTGGATTATTCTTCCGTGGTTTTTTACCCATTTATGGGTTTTCCACGTTACATATAGTGTCACTATGTAATTTGTTTTATATTGTTATTTACTTTTATTATGGTGTGCACATTTATATTTCCACTTATTAATGTATGTTAACCTAACATTTAATTTAGTTGGTAAATATACCTTTTCACCCCTCGTCTTGACAAACACCTCTACCTCCAACTACTCCTACACCACCAACAACACCATCCTCTCTAGATCCTCTCTCATTGTCACCTAATCTCTTTGGTCTCTGAGGAGGGTGACCCACACTCGTAACATTAGTACTAGGGCTTGGTGCCTTAATGACCAAGTGATAAACATACAAATTTGCATTAGGATAATCATGTGTAATCAAATTAACATAGTATTCATGATCTTCCCATACTACCTCATAATGAGCCCTAGAAACCATCCTAGACTCCATAGGTTGTCTTTATCCACTTGCCTCTAGTCTCTAACCACTAGCCCTTGGTCCCCGTCCACTAGCCCGAGCTCTCTTCCTGCTAGCCTCGGTAGTCTCATAAACTCTGCACTAGAAATAGAAGGCTTGATAATCCCTAAGGCCTTCCTCATCCATCTCTGTCCCTTATACTGATCCTTATCTACAATGGCCTGCATGCAAATGTATACTGAGTCCATCTTTCTCAGTAATCAAACTATCTCTCTCTGTAATCAAAGTATCCTAAACACCTACTAGGTCATCTCGCTCTCTCGAAGATGTATCTCTCTCTCCCTCCACTACATCCTTGTCATCCTTTGCTACTGCGAATAGCTACAACCAAATAATAATTACCCTCCTCCTCACTATCATCCTCATCACCCTCCACTTCCTCCTGTACTCGGTGCTCCTCCTTCCTCTCGAGCATGTACCATTGTATAACCCTTTGTGTTGTTCTCTATGCAACCTAAGCCTGTCAAAACTCCTCAATGCTCAGTGTCCACTGTGGTTGTATACTCAGGAGTAACCCTTACATCATCAATCAAAACAATCTGACCCTCATCATTTGGGCCCATGGCCCCTTGCTAATCTATATTAACCTCGACTCTCATCACAATTGCCCTTAGAGTATCTATGTATCCATCCTCCCGTGTCTATCCTTTACTGGGATCCTCGTGAACTCCCTGTACAAATCCAAACTATCTCCTCACATGATCAAATGGAGAAACTCATGCTCACCTAGTCGGTGAGCCTGAATCCATATAACCTCTGCTTTGTAAACTAACCAAATGATTAGGAAAATCAAACCAAACATGTAAGTATAGGTATGGCCTCCATACCACATCTCCCACTTGTAATCCAGATAGTAGATCTCGATAATATCATGTCCACCTCCTCTTCAACCCATGACCTGCATCCTCCCTCCATCTCAAAAATCCAGGATGCCCATCACCAATCCCCCAAGGTAGCCCCACTGGTTGAGCAATGACAATATGCTCGAAGGCCCAAGCCTATAATAAGAATCCAATATCAATACCATACCACTTGTGGACCTTCCAGCCCACAAATCTCTGAATGTATGTGTAAGTAGGGTAGGAACCCACTCAAAAATAGTACGATGCTCCATCATCTTGGCCACAACCCCTACCATCATCCATGGAAATTGGCCACCTCCAAAATCTAGAAAAGCATAACAAATGATGGCCATCATCATCATGGTCATCCGAGTATGACCCTCTATCTCAGCTGAATATATTTTTCCATAAGAAAAGACCCTTGACTCAAATATGATATCCCCGCATCCTCTCCATATAGCCTAGTCATCACATCATCTCTCTCTACCTTAGTAATAATATATACACCTCTCTGCTGGATAGTCAATCTCAAGATGTGGTGAACATCCTCTAAAGTGATTGTGATCTCTCCAGTAGGCAACCAAAAAGTATTGGTGGAAGGATTCCACCACTCCAACAAGGCCAACATCAAACTATGACATCTGTGTAACCATCTAAAATGTCTCATGGCACCAAAACCAACAGCCTCTACATGCTCCCAATCATCATTTGACATATCAATCCTCACCTCATCTAAAATCAGTGGTATGTGATCATGGATAGTCAACTTAGCATCCACTAGCAAACACAAAAACACAAAAACAAATATTAGTATCATTGTCACAAAATATCAAAAATATTATCCACAACATATCAAAAATTTATTTACATCAACATCATCTAGAACATCAAATAATCGTAAAATAATTACAATGTACATCACTATCTAAAATCAAAATTCCATATTCAAAAGCAAAAAGTAACTATATAAAATTGTTTGGAAATCAATTTTAACATCATCACAAAACATAATCAATATCAACATCAAAACCCATGGATACTTTGGAACCACAAACACCATGTAAAAGTACAAATGATTTCTTAAAAACATGATAATAATCACAAAAGCAAATTTTCCACATTATAGGTGAATTACGGGCAATTCACTTTAATCGCTAGAAATTGCATGAATCATCGGTTATTATTGCATTTAGGGCATCCGAATGCCCCCAACACGGAAAGAAAAACCTAAAAACTACAAAAATCAACACAAAAATCAACAAAACAGGTCAAAAATGCCTACCTCAACCATTATGGCTTCCCATTTCCTACTTGAAGTCACCATTCCATCCAAGATTCACCTTTTTCTCCTTAAAAACATGTTTTTCTCACCCTATTCGCTCTCCGACGGTTCCTAGTTTACCACAGTAACAATGTGGTAATATAACCTGCGAGTTGGCTATTTATAGCCTATATTTTACCTTGAGGCGAATCACTATTGATTCCCTTAATCACCCGATAATTGCTCTATAATCACGTGACGATTTATACCATTTTGGCATATGTGCCCATTTTTGCCCCAAAACATGATTATCATCACTTTTTCAAAAGTGTGCCCAAATTTCAATGTACCCTAGTCCTTGAAACATTAATTGAAACAAAACAAAATCAATACCAAGATTCACCATTCGTTTATGGGACATGTACCCTTTTTCCCCCATCACTTAGCTTTCTTGCTCTTTTAACCTACTTTTATGAATCATACATCTATAGGTATCGAACCCTTAGTTCCCCTACCACTTAATTCCTTGGTAGAAAATCTTGTTTTGGTATTCCCTAAACTGGGGAAATTTTATGAAACACATGATATGCAAACACTTGGTGTTCCTTGTATTGTGTTGCAGTTGGATCACCCTTACGAATTTTCATTATTTTTGTCTAACATTTTGTCATTAAAACCACTAGACAAAAAGGGGAAAATGTAGACACCGAAAATTTACACTCCCCATATTCACTTAATTAGTTTTTTCACATTTGTAATACATCACTACATTAGATTAATTACATCAATATCCCATACCTACCCCATTCTTATTTAATTAATTAAATACACACAATTATCAAACTCCATAATATTATGTATTTTCTAAATATAATCCACTTAAGTTTATTTATTCCCTAAAATCTATTTAAAATAAATTTTAACTCCCTTTATCCCAACACACCTATCATAGGAATTTATACACTCACCATTATCTTAACAAAATCCTATATATTTATCATCATTATCACAATAATCTTATATTTGTATATTTGATAAATCCCGATCAAACCACCTAACACCTATCCTAAACAAACTTAAGCCAAATTGGATGATATTTAACTAATTACATCCCTTCCTTGACATGTTCTCAACCACCTCACATCATCTCCCTCGAAAATATGAACAAAAATATCAAATTAGCAAATTGTTCCAACAATTTACTAAACAAACCAGATCGACCAAAATCACTCGACGATTTGGAAAATCACCAATGATTATTTAAACACATTTCCAGTCTCTTTTCGAGATCAGCTTCTCACGTTTTTGAGCCTAAATCTTCTATCAAATTTCATCACTATTGTATTGCATCAACGTCAACATATTACTATCCAATATTGGCATTCACATCCATCAAGAAATTTTGGTGATCATTTTGGAGCCTGTCAGGATCGACAAATCACCATCCAGCTACAAGTCTCACCACTTGCATTCATTGTCTTCAATCAAGGTCTGTCATCATTTTACATTTCCATTTATACATTCAAGTACATTAATCTGTTAATTCCTTCATCTTGTATTATAATCTAAGTCTTTGGAATATCGTATTTTTGACAATAATTGGCTAAATATCACATTTTTATCAGTTTGTTTATTATCCTCTAGAATTTCACATGATTTCTTCTTGTCTTCTCTATTTCCTATAACATCACTCATATTTAATTCATAAGTTATACTGTATCTCATTTGCTACTAACATGTTGTCCAGTATGGCTTTATTTAGATGGCACTAGGTGGTCAAGGTCATGAAATAACTAGCATCAAATCATTACCTATCATTCGTCATCCCTTACATTGGTAACAATATGAAATTCTACACAACCTTGAGTTGTTCGCCATTCATTCCACCCCATTGGATCAAATACAAACCATTTTTGAATCCACTTAGAGGATTCGTGACTCAAATATGACTTCGGGAAGCTAACTTTGAGGTTCTGTGTATCCGAGAATATTTGGCCTAGTTTGAGTATCAATATGAAGTTGAATTAGAGGAATTGAGCTCCAAGAATAAATTTTAAGATCAAACCAATTCGAGAATACACATATTCTCGATTCTCGATTCGACACAAAGAAGAATAGCCAAAATACATCTCGTACTTCTTTGAGGAAGATTACACTGACTAAGAGAATTCAGATTACCAAGAAGACATTGAGCTTACTGAAGAGGAGGATTCACCTTCATCCAAAAAATCCAACACCAATTTAGACTCTGAATTTGAGCCATAGTTCATATATTTCATATTTCATTATCAAATACATGTTTGTAATAAAATCTGAAGTTGTTAGAACATTTATTATTTATCCATCATATATCATGGTTTGTTTTTAAAATCACTTGATTGTGTAAAAATTGATTGAAATCCTTGCAAGGAATTCCTTTGACTTCCCGGATTGGACTTTGCCGAAAATCTAAGTAATATTATATTAATCCTATTTTCTTTAGTGGTTGTGATTTGTAGGTGTTCTCGCAGGAAAGGAGCTTGCATTATTTTTTATACGGAGTGTAAAAATCAAACACCATTCATCCACATCCACGGGTGATGGGGTTAAACCATATAACAATGTTGCATAGATCTAATATCAAATAAAGTATACAAGAAATGAATGCAGAAATAATCTAGAAGATAAAATAAACAAGAGAAAGATAACACCGATTTAACGTGGTTCACCCAAATGGGCTATGTCCACCAATAAATGACCAATATTATTATTCAGTTCTTTACAAAGGAAATACAATGAAGATTTTCTATCTTCCAACACCTCACAGGATGTTCAATGCTTTTCCTCACTCGCTATTACTCTTTTCTTGCTCACCAAGAAAACTAACATGCAAACAATTGTTATTTTCTTCTCTCATACCCTCATACAATGCATACATGCATATATACCTATTATAGGTAATTAACTATGATTTTATAATCAAGAAATCATAATTAAATAAAAATATTTATTCTAATTCTCATCCAAAAACAAAGCACCATTACACATGTTAGCTAGTGCCGATCACTTCGACCATCACCTAAGTTATTTCTGACCATCACCGGTTACTTTATGACCCATGTTGGTTGATAATTGATCGGTGCTGGTCACTTCTTGACCATCTCCGCTACTTCTTGACCATCGCCGATTAATTTCGACCGTGTTGGTTCTTATCAAAACTAGCAACATGTAAAAACAAGATTTCTGTGAAGTAATTAAGCTCCATACTTAACAATCTCCCACTTGGAGATCAATTGTTACATTGTACTATGCATCACCATCCTTGGTTCCTTTTCCTTGGCCCATTTATTCCTCTTTAAGACTCAAAATCAAAGAACAACAAGTGGAATGAAGCTCTAACTTATCCCTTACCAATGGCTTTGTTAGCATGTCTGTAGGGTTCTCATCCATATGGATTTTCTCTAAATTTAGTTTCCCATCCTCCAAAACCTACCGTATGAAGTGATATCTCAAATAAATGTGTTTCGTTCTTGAATGAAATGTCATTTTAATTTCCAGATGAATCACACTCGACTATCACTTTATAATCTGCAATCCTCTTGCTCCTTATCCAAATATTCTATGAACCTACTTATCCATATCATCTCCTTGCTAGCTTCTGTAGCTGCAACATACTCTACCTCTATAGTAGATAAAGCCACAACCTTATACAATCTCTAAATCCATCTAATAGTCATTCCACCTAATGTGAAAACATATCTAGTGGTGCTCCTCCTGCTATCTAAATCTCCAGCCATATCTAAATCAACATAAATGTGTAAAGAAGTATATGAACCTCCATAGCATAACTCCATGCCAGATGTCCCTATGAAATTATTGAGAATCCATTAGACTCGCTTTCCTATGTTCTTTACGGATTAGCCATAAACCTTCTCACAACTCCCACTTCTTGTGTAATGTATGGTCTACTACAAACCATGACATACATAATAATTCCTACTGTTGAAGCATAGGGAACATGTTCCATGTACTCAACCTCCTCATGTGATAAAGGACACTAATATTTTCTTAATTTTAAGTGTCCAACCATAGGTGTACTAACAGGTTTTGAATTTTGCATGTTAAACCTTTCCAACACCTTATTGATATAAGCCTCCTGAGACAAATAGAACTTCTTGTTTTTCTTGTCTCGGTGAATTTTCATGCCAAATATTTTCTTTGCAGCTCCCAAATCCTTCATTACAAATTTGTGAGATGACCTTTCTTTGATTTTACCAATGTCTTGCATACTAGATCCTATAATTAGCATATCATCCACATACAAGAACAAAATAACACAACTCCCATTTTCAAGCTTCTAAAAATAAACACAATGGTCGATTCACATCCCATATAACCATGCTTATGCATAAAATCACAAATCTTAAATATTGCCTTAGATATTTCTTGAGCCCATATAGGATCTTTTTCAATTTGCACACAAGTTTATCCTTACCCTTGACTTCATGACCAAGTGATGCTGCATATAAATCTCTTCCTCCAAATCACCATGAAGAAAATCTATCTTAACATCAAGTCATTTCTAAATGCAAATCTTTTATTACGCAACCAAACTTAGAACAATACGACTAGAAGTCATCTTAACTACATGAGATAAAATTTCATCAAAGTCAATAGCTACTTTATGTGCAAATCCCTTTACCACAAGCCTTTCCTTGTACCTTTTTAGACTACCCTCTTCTTCCTTGATTCTATAAACCCATTTGTTCTATAGTGCTTTCTTACCTGATGGAAACTTGACCAAATCCATGTCTAATTTTGTTCCAAGGAGTCCATCTCTCATCCATGCCATGCTCCCACTGCTCATGGCTATCTACCTGCATTGCTTCTTCAAATCTTTCTAGTTCACCACTATTAATCAATAATAAATAAGAAAAGGAAGGTGAAAATCTCTTTGAGGTCTACTTTCCATTTGTGACCTTCTCACCGATATTTGGGGTGTCTGGGCTCATTCTGTTCCTATTACACATTCATGTCAATATCTTTTAGTGGCCAACGCTGGTCACCTGTAATTGATCGCATTTTTATAACCTACCATGGTTCTTTTATCTACCAATCAACTACATTACCTTACTGACATCGGTTTGAGGAGTACCGATGTCAATTCTAGTAGCTATATGTTCTAAATCTGATCTTGTCTGCGATGCCGGTTAGCTTCGACTCATGATCGGTTTTAGTAGAACCGATGTCGGTGTCTGTGGATGTCTGCTTTAGGTCTGAAAGTTGATTTTACTTCAAAATATCATCAACATGTTCATGTTTAGGCACCAAAACTTGATCCATGTACATTATTTTTTCATTCCAATCAACATCATGACTCCTAATAATATTAGAATATTCTAAATCCCAAAATCGATATCTGAAATCACTAGATCCATAACCAATGAAATTACATCTCTTAGATTTAGCATCTAACTTATTGTTATTTTCCTATCAACATGCTCAAAATATTCTGATCTAAAAATCTAAGAAAAGAAAAATCTACCTCTTTTCCAGACTAAGCTTCTTCTAGTATTCCACTATCCAGTGCTTTATTGAAGGCCAATGGTTGATCAAGTGCATTCTTTGTATCCACTACTTCTACCCAAAACTTCAAAGGCAAGCCAACATGTATCCTCATGCTTCTAGCATGTTCCATGATTATTCTGTTCATTATTTTTTAAATCCATTCTCTTGTGGAGTTCTAGGAACCATTCTTTCTCTTCATATTCCATTCACTAAACAATAATCATTAAAATCACTTTGTAGTACTCACCACCATTTTCAGATCTAAGGCACTTTAATTTTAAGTTTGTTTCATTTTCTACAAGGGATTTCCACCTTTTAAAAGTCTCAAAAACATCATATTTATGCTTAATACAATAAATCCATACCTTCCTTGTGGCATCATCAATGAAAGTCACATAATATTGGGATCCTCCAATAGAAGCTACCTGAGCTGGTCCCCACACATCTGAGTGTACAAGCTCCAATTTCTGCTCCTTCTTTGTTGACCCAACCTTGAGAAATCTCACTCTCTTTTGCTTTCCAAATATGCAATGCTCACAAAATTCAATATCTAATTGTTTCAAATCTGATAACTTACCCTTAGCCTTTAAGATTTGCATTCCTTTTTCACTCATATGGCCCAACCAATTATGCCACATGGTTGCATTTGAAACTATAGTAGATAGCACAGAAAAGGAATTAGTAACACAGGTAGACAAATATAAAGTTCCTACCTTCTTACCTCTTGCCACAACAAGAGATCCCTTGGTAACCTTCTAAGAATCAATTGTGAATGTAACCATGCATCCGTTTCACCTAGTCACATTGTATATATTATATTTCTCTTGAGGCTTAGCACATGCATCACATCTTTCAATACCCATGGATTTCCATTTTGCATCTTTAGATGAACATCACCTTTACTAGTAATATTGCATGGCTCATCATATCTTAAATAAATTTGTCCAAAATCACCCCGAACATAATTAGTGAAATAACCCAAGAATATAATTATTATCCAAGGAGAGAATAAAGGCATCTTGTTTTACCTCACTTGTAATGTTTGCCTCTTTACCTTTTTTTTAATGTATTCTCTTTGTTTTTCTTGGACCAACACTCCTTCTTTATGTGTCCTCTCTTTCCACAATTCCAACAAAGTAAATCTCTATACCTGGATCTAGATATGCCATGTCTTGACTTTGATATCCCATTATTCTTTCTTTTAGATGATCTCTCCTTAGATCTTCCTCTATGATCTCTCCTTAGATCTTCCTCTACTTTCCACATTCAAAGCATTTCTAGATGATGATTCTCCCGAGATATTCTTGCATATTTCCTCATTAAGGATTACACTAACCACATCATAAAATTTAAAATCTTTAAGCATACGTTTGATTACTTACAACCATTACCAAGTAATCCCAACTATCCGGAAAGGAACATAAGAATAAAAGTTCTTTCACTTCATCATCAAACAAAATTTCTACCAATTTTAATTGATTTACAATAGACCTAAAATCATTCAAATTATTATATACGAGATCCACCTACTTCCATCTTAGAATTAATTATTTTTTTCATCAAATAAACATTATTCAAGCACTAGAAGTTTCATACAAATTTGCTAAAGATTTCATCAAATCTAGTGGTTTTACATCTGTAAAATTTGAAGCCTTTGATTCTATCAGATTAATGTTATAGATCCTAGAGATTTTTGTCAAGAACCTTCGATTCTTCATCAATCATTGTGTCAAGATGTGCATTCTCATCCAATGGTAAGTATAGATCCTTCTGATACAAATAATCCTCCACTTAAATCTTCCATAGTTGATAATTACGACCGTCAAGTTTATCTACTTGGTATTTTCTATCCTCTACCATTTCTATGCTCCCACTTAATCGAAATCCTCTATGAGTAAATCATCTAAAAAAATACAAACAAATCTCTCGATACCGATGATGGGGTTAAACCATATAACAATGTTACACAAATCTAATATCGGATAAAGCATTCAAGCAATGAATGTGGAAATAATCAAGAAGATAAAATAAACATGATAAAGATAACTCTAGATTTAATGTGGTTCACCCAGTGTGGGCTATGTCCACCAATAAATGGCCAATATTATTACTCGGTGCTTTACGGAGAAATACAATGAAGATCTACTATCTTCCAACACCTCACAGGATGTTCAATGATTTTCACTCAATTAGCTACTCTTTCTTGCTCACCAATATAACTAACATACAAACCATTGATATTTTATTCTCTCATACCCTCATACAATGCATACATGCATATATACCTATTCAGGTAACTAAATATGCTTTTACAATAAAAAATAATCTTTAAAGAAAAATATTTATTTTGATTCTCGGCTAAAAAACAAAGCACCTGCTTTGTCACAAAGTTAATCGACATACAGTCACTACCACGACCATCACCGGTTACTTTATGACCCATGCCGGGTTGATAAATGATCGGTGTTGGTCACTACCTAACCATCGCCAATTACTTCTTGACCACTTCCGGTTAGTTTTTGACTATTTCCGGTCACTATCAAAACCAAAAAAATGTAAAAATAATCTTTCTATGAATCAATTAAGATCCATACTTAACAATAGGTACCTCTAAACCCCGCCATACTAAGGTTAGGTAAGTTTTATTATCTTTCTTATTAGGTTAAGTTGAAGAGATAAAATTTATTCTCAAAAATGTATCGAGGATTTCTTTCACCAACTTATCTTTGTACCTAAGATGAGCCTAAGTGCCTCACCATCTATGAACTGATCATCCTTGTGATTTGTTTGTGCCCAACCATTTCATACATGTGATGCACCCAATCATCACAAGAAACACTAGTAGTGTCACTTACATGACTATATGTCCTCCCACTAAATAATTCCTTCTTTTGATGGTTCTAGATTCTCTGGATCGTGCATCGTCTGTGCATAAATTTGATTAAGCTCTTCTTCACTCAAAGGATCAACATAAGGATCTACCTTCTTTTCAAATAGGGGTATAATCAAAATCTCCTCATATTTCTCAAAACTGATGTACCTCTTATTAAAATGCATATCTGCACTGTTTACGTAGCACCAGGGCCGTCCAAGAAATGTTAGAAAGTTTTTTTCTTCAACAAGTTCCAATACCTCAAAGTCCCCAGTAAACTTGGATCCTTGAATGGTAATCAATGCATCCTTTAGTACCCCAATAGGAAGAGCCTAGTTTTTTTTGCCATATAAAACACATTTGAAGATGGTTATAATGTTGGTCTACCCATATGATTCCAAACATCTAGAGTTAAAAAATACACCTCCGCACTATTTCAATTAGTATGTTACGTAGTAATCACCCATAAATTACAACATCAAGTGTAATCTCCTTGTCAAATTCATGGTTTTGAGGTGGTATATTTTCATGAAGTATTTTTGTATCACACTCAGAGTCCCAATGCATGGTACCTTTTCTCATATCCATTCCCTAGTAAAGGAATGATGTTCTCCGACACAACATCCTACATACCTCCTTTAAGTCATCCACATCCTTCTTTAGGATCTCAACATTCTTTGCTCATTCCTTTTCACATGCCTATTATTTCAAGCTCTATATATATCCTTGAAGGTCCTTGATGACTCCATTGTTTCCTTGTAGACTTCCTTCCATTGCACAACATGTGGATAATTAACACATATTACTTCCTCCCATGTGATGAGTGGTTTAGATTTCAATGGATCGCATGTGTGCATAACCTCAACATGTGTGGTAACCATAAATGTATGTAAAAGAGGATAAAGTGTCTTCTTAGGAATCCGTTGATTAGCAACGGTGCACTATACCTTAATCATTATTGTACCCTTTTCCTTCTTCCGATTCTTACAAATGTGTTCATACAACTTCAAACAATCTTATAACTTGTGTTGGTTCCCACACCATGAGAAAGATGCATTCTAAGGTTAATCACACTGATAATGATTAAGGGAACCATAAGTATAACCAGCTTCCTCATGCGAACCTCGGCTCTACCACCACCACGACCTCAAACTCTATATCCTCCTCAGAAGACTCCATTCTTACTATCTTCATTGTTGCACCCCTCATTATTTTGTCCTTCTTGTTATTTTAACCCACTCGCCACACTAGTATGGTGCAATCATGTCTCGATGGCTTCATGGATGTGATCAATCAATCTACAATCAATGGTGTCATGAGTATGGGACTTATAGATCATACAATAGATGGAAACATTTTTCTAAATCGTGCACAACAAAAGAGGAAAATATCAAACATCATGGTTCAGTGACAAACTTCAAAATATAATAATAGTGCACACACCGAATTTCATGGGCAACCATCCTTACTATGTATTTTAACCTCACAATTTGTACACCATATACCACTACGTATCTCATGTGTGGAATTAGCGAAAGATTATCCAATTGTTTCTCCATGGATGAAATATACACCCCTAAGAATGGGCTCCTCGGTGTGAAAAATTAATTCTAAATAATTACACAAATTCACATATGTTTTATGAGATAAGGCTCTACGGAATGAAGTCAATCCTCTTACAAACCACCGCATATGCTAACTAGGATGAATGCCATAAGATAATTTGGAAAGAAATGTATTGAAACACATGTCATAATCCCACATGCTTTTGAATAAACCTTGTTTAATATCTCGTGACAATTATCCTTACGATGAATCTGATCAAAGTCATGGGATACATTAGGTTAGTGGGAAGTGTGCCCTAAGGTAACCTCTAGATTTTAAAGAAAATGGATCTTCTCTGCTTTGAGTGAGATAGGGTTAGAATAAAGCGTGAAAACTAAATAAGAATTAGCTAAGGCAAGGTGCACTAGAATATATTTATTTAATCAATAATCCAATTATCTCAAATGGGGAAAAGGTGAACAATGAAAAAGGGTGGATGAAATGCACCATAGTCAGAAAAGATTCACAAAAACACCACTTCAACTAGTCAAACACAAATTTTGAAACCAATAATAACATTATAGACATGCACAACATACCAACATTGAAATAAAGTCTATAAGAGATGATACAAATACAAAAAGGATGGAAAAAATGCACCACATGGCATATTATATTACTCCAAAAGTATGCATAGTACAACAACCGATAAGAGGTAAGAAGAGTACTATTAAAAGTTCATATAGAAGGCTAGAGCTCTAGGCCTTTTCCTTTTACGAAGAGGAATTGAGATAAGAAATAAAAATTGATTATCTCCCGATCCATTTTATGAAACCTTATATTACAATATATAGGATGAGAAGAAGATAAGAAAATCATTCCTAACCATCTTTCAACTACTTTATGGTAAATGGTGTGAAGTGATAGAAATAGATTTTGAGGTCTGTCTCACACTTCCCCATGATCTATTTTTAAGGAGTGAGAGCCATACCCATTTAATACATCTTTAACTATTTTGTGACCAAATCCCTTGAAGTGGACTTGCCTTTTGAGGAACATCCTTTCAAATATTTATTACATATCTGAATCTCTCAATCATTTATGCATCGGGTTCTGGGCTCATGATTCCGGTGGCACCTATTTTTATGTTGTTATATTAAAATGACCTTTCGAGTGAAGGTGAAAAAATTGAGTATTTTCAGGTTCACACTCTTCACACTTTTTTAACTGCATTAACTCTATTACTTGAAAAGACAAGCCAAATGACCTTTCACCTCTTACTGTTTAAAATATCTCGAGCGTTTGAAACTTGTAGATGGGTTCCATAGTTTCCTACACATGGTAACTCGACCTATCACCAATATTTTGTAACCTGATTCGAACTTGGAGTCCATTTGTAGCGAGATCCACGTGGAATCCAAGTGCATCTCTAGGACCTCTAATTTTCTTCATAGCTTTTAGAAGTGTGTTAAGGTCGACACACAACACCTTCTATGAGCCTGCTACTTTTTCTTTGGGTAAGTAATGGACTTGCCACATATTAATGTGAAGACCTTTTTTTTGGGTAGGGCCCTTGTAGTTAACTCCACATATAAGCCTTGCGGGATTTTGAGGCTTCATTTCCCCCTTTGATTTCTGGAATTTCACCGGACTAACACTTGGCACCATCTGCGATCCTACAACTCGTTCTAGAGTTAGCTTGTCTTGACTTATTTTTTCATCATTGATTTGATAAGTCTTTTTCCCATATTGTCAAAGTCTTGACCCTTGGTGGGACTCAAATTTGTAGGAATCTCAGAGCTTACTTGGTAATTAAACAAGATATGCTTGTTATCTAATTTTAAAAGGTGATGGAGAAAATTAGATAACACTTCAATGACTCACGGGGGACCATTAGCCTGCTAAATGAATGAACTAGCTTTACGTATCTATTTATTGGGCATGGAGTCCATATCATGGGCTGATCTCGAATCTCGATTCTAGAGAATTTGAAGTGTAGATGATTTCTTCTATAGGTACTAGTTGATTCTTGCACCTTCCTAATCTCATAAGGAAACTCTACAACTTGTTTTTATGAGAGTAGAAAATTGAAGAATAAAAAAATCTCCTTGACTACTTTTAGTTGCTCTGCATTTTTTTAAGTGATACGGCATGGGCATGTACAAAGATAAATCATACATGGCCTCAAGTGATACATGTAGTGTGTGCAAAAGCATTTTTCTACCGAAATCAATCTACTCATACTCCTACACTAACCAGACTTGGGAAAAGCTAAAAAAAACATGAAACAAGTAGGGATAAATAACTTCCTTTCTTATAAAGTGTGACCATGCAATTAAATCAAAAATAGATATGGCCTGTAATAAGAGTGAAAAATTACCTTTCACCCTTCCACCCATGGTATCAACAAACATAATGAATACCTCCTCAAGATTCTCATCATTTGGTTGGAGGTGTTGTAGCTGACCCTTGGGGCATTGAAGATCATCCTCATGCTCTGAAGTGAGCATGACTAGTGTTAGCTTTCCCATTGGCTCTGGTGTGGCCAAAATCTTGATGGGGTGAGGTTAGATCTATTGTGTTTACCCGTTGCTCTGAATTTCAACCTTTGAGATGAGGCCCTCTTGAAGACATTCCTCAATGGTGTCATATTTATCTTCTTTCTCCTCCCCCTTTTTATCACTTCACTAGAAAATCTAGGATCTTTGATTGAAAGAAAAAGATTTCAATGATACTTCTTTCTAGAGCCTCTGAATTTGATCCAGAGGAACTATCATGAGAAAGCAGACTATTTTTTTGTTGTGGGGTTGATGAAGTAACAAAGGTTATAATTTCCATGGGATTTTCTTCATCGAGGAATTCCTCCAAATTTGATAAGCAATAAATCTTATCTCCTTCCTAATGTGCCAAGATCTTCCCTCTTGTATGATGGTTTTTGAGTCTACAAATTCTCCATCATGTATAGCTCCATCTTGAAACATGAAGCCCATTGGCCCAAACTCTTCCAGAAACTCTGATTTGTGGAGAGGATGAACGAGGAAGGGATCTATAGTCCATTGAGCACATGTCTCATGATTTAGACCCCTTGAATTCATTTTACTTCCCATCATATGCTCCTCTTATTTTGGATTTGGATTTGTTCCTTATTGGTATGTGGGGTATAAATTCTCAAAGAAAAGGGGGTGGGATGGATGGCTTGAAATGGAGAAGGGAACTCGACATTTGGAGCGGTATGATATGGTAAAACTTGGGGTGGGATGGGAGGTGAATCAAGAGTTGGTGATTGACCTACCCATTGACAAGGTTGTCTCATGCTTTTCCCATATGTTTCAATACCTTCAATCCACTGCATAAGTGAAGGTAGTTTTTCTTCTAAGAAGCCAAGCTTCTCCCCGTGAGCCGCAATGCGTAGGAATAGGGCCAACCCATGGAAAAGGTGCCTTGCATCCTGTTCTAAATGCCTCCATTTATGCTACAACCTAAGATTGAACCATGCTTGCCTATATTTGTGCTATCATCTCTAGTAGACCAACATCCTCCAATTGACCATAGTCACCAAATGTGTACCCATGTATTTGATTGGTTTCATAGCCAAAATTATCTTGGCCTTTCTCATCTGGGTTGGAATAATGACTTTGAAATTGGTTATGCTACTATTTTGGAAAAGGCGTAAAGCTCATTAGATACTAATGATAATACTGAAAATGTTAATTCCAATGCGGAAATATAGTCATAATTACACAACTTCATAGGATGGAGGGAAATGAAGGACTGGAAAGAAAGATGGATGGATGGATGAAATAAAGGATGACTTGATAAAATGATAGGATGCTCCGAACTGTCCCACCCACATGCTAGGAATTTTTTTGACGATTATCCTTATGGATGAAACTTTAAAGTCATGGGATACCTTAGGTTAGTGGGATGTGCGCCCTAAGGTAACCTCCATATTTTAAAGAAGTGACTCTTCTCTGTTGAGTGAGATAGGGTTAGAAGAAAGTGTGAAAACTAACTAAGAATTAGCTAAAGTGATGTGCCGAGAATAGATTACTTTAATCAAGAATCCAACTTTCTAAAATGGGGAAAAGGTGAACAATGAAAAGGGTGGACAAAATGCACCATAGTCCGAGAAAAGATTCACACAGTAACACCACTTCAAACTACTTAAGCACATATTCTCAAACCAATAATAACATTATATACATTCACAACATACCAACATTGAAATAAAGGCTATCGAGATGATACATATACGTAAAGTATGGAAAAAATGCACCATAGGGCATATTATATTACTCTAAAATTATCCACAATACAAAAACTGCTAAGAGGCAAGAAGGGTGCTATTACAAAGCTCGGATAGAAGGCTAGAGCTCCAGGCCTCTACCTTTTATAGAAGAGGAATTGAGACAGAAATAAAAATTGATTAACTCCCGATCCATTTTATGAAACCTTCATTACAATATATAGGATGAGAATAAGATAAGAAAATCATTCTAGAACCATCTTTCAACTAATTTATGGTAAATGGTGTGAAGTGAAAGAAATATATTTTGAGGTCTATCTCACACTTCCTATGATATTTTTTTAAGGAGTGAGAGCCATACCCATTTAATACATCTTTAAATATTTTGTGACCGAATCCCTTGAAGTGGACTCACCTTTTGAGGAACATCATTTCAAATATTTATTACATATTTGAATCTCTCAAATTTATGCATCGGGTTCTTGGGTCATGATCTTGTGCAGCACCTATTTTTTTGTTCTGTTAAAATGACACTTCGGGTGCAGGTGAAAAAATTGAGTATTCATAGGTTCACACTCTTCACACGGAACGTGCATTAACTCTATTTCTGAAAAGACAAGCCAAATGACCTTTCACCTCTTACCCGTTGAAAATATATGAGTGTTTGAAACTTGTAGATGGGTTCCATAATTTCCGCACATGGTACCCGCCTATCACCAATATTTTACAACCTGATTTGAAATTGGATTCCATTTGTAGCAGATCCACATGGAATCCAAGAACATCTCTAGGGCCTCTACTTTTTTGTTTGAGCGTTGAACCTCGACACATGACACCTTCCATGAGATCGCTTTTTTTTTGGGTAAGTAATGGACTTGCCGCATATTAATGAGAAGAATGTTTCTTGGGTGGGGCCCTCTTATTAGAATCCATGTGTAATCCTTGTGGGATTTTGAGGTTTCATTTCCTCCTTGATTTCTTGAATTGTATCGGATTGACACTTGACACCGTCCAGTGAGCCTACAACTCATTCTTGAGTTGGCTTATCTTGACTTATTTTTTCATCATTGATTTAGCGAAGTCTTTTTCCCATATTTCCAAAGGCTTTACCCTTGGTGGGACTCAAATTTGCAAGAATATCAGATCTTACTTGGTCAATTCAATAGGAATCTGCTTGTTATCTAATTGTAGTGGGCGACATGAAAATTAGATAAAAATATCCTTAAGCATGTTTATGCTCTATTGCTCAAATTCCAAAACTTGAAATTATGTCAAAAACACGGTGCATAAAGAATTGTAATCAACCTTAGTATGATATGAGTCATACTTCCTATACCAACTATGCACGTACCCTTAAAGAGTTGTACGAAACTGACTTACTTTCCTATCTAAAGCTATAATTCCTTTAACATGCCATAACTAATGACACTTGTGCACATGCTCTGCTACATCTTTAATACCTATGTATTCTAGAAAGTGGAGATACATATCATAATATACATGAGGTGTCTACTATGGTTGCTAAGGTTGATGTGGTGGTTGCTGGGGATGTAGGCCTTGTCCACCAAATCTAGAACCATAACCTCCACCAATATTTCCTCCTCCTAATCCACCTGATCCTCCTGATCCTTCCATGCCCCTACAATAGGATGATCGGATATTTGACATAATCCCTTGTGTCTCAGTTGTCATATTGAACTGGAAACCCATGGTCTGTGTGGTCATAAAACCTAGAGAAGTGATCCCAATATTCATCACACTAACATTCTATCCTGATGACATGTCTGAAAATAACCCTGTAATCAAACTTCCAAACAACAGTTCCGACTACGTTGTCATAGGTATATGTGTTGTATGATGCACTTCTAAATTCACCATAAAATGATATCTACTATCTTTGATTTCTTACCTACACTCACCTTCTTCTCAATGACTACTGGATTTGAAACACCAAGTGCAAGTGCTAGGTGGTTAGGTGGGATCATATGAATGCATGTGGTCCTTAAGCCCTCCTCTAACACGTTCTCATCCAAAGCCAAAGGGGATTCTCTATTAGGCTACCCAATGTGGGGAGTACCGATTCTTCAAAACCTTTATGAGCCATCATTATCCTTAAATCCAATGACTCCTCAATCTCCAATTTTTGTGCCATGTCCTCTCTCATGGTTCATTAAAATTGAGTCATTTTTCCTCTCTCTATCTTTCTCGCTAGGTCCATCATCTTTCACCAAACATGCTCCCACCCCTATGCGTGGTGGGGGTTTAGTTAGCCATATGGAGGCTCTCTAAACCTAGCACTATAATCAAGATCTTAATCACCAAGGGCATAGTGCACGAATACAATCCTCTAGGCTCACACAAAAACTAAAATTCAGCTTCCTCTAGGCACATATAAGTAGAAATAATGTACTCTAATGTATAACTGTGTAACACTCTAGCCCACAAATGATCTACAAATCTTGTCCACTCCACATCAGCATCATACAAAGTATGGTAATATTCCTTCATCCAAAGCCTCGGCCTATGACCCCATAGATTCTCTAACGCATATGCTCTTAGCCACTCATACAATTCTACTAGAAAGAAGATAAAAAACATCTCATAGAGCTTATGATAGAGATTATTTTCCACTCATCACCATCCATTGAAATCAGGTCCAATACTATACCGTTGTGTAAACTTGTCTTATCCATCTTCTAACCAACTTTCAATTCTCTCTAGAGCTACTCGATATGCCATCTATATGCAACATCATGGCAAACATTTTGGGAAGAGGTCCTGCAACAGAACCAAAATGTAGTATTTTATTCCCACTTTATTTCTATATGCACTATAACCTCATTCAGACAGATCTAAATATAATGCATGCTCAAATTATCCATGCATTCATCCAAAAAAACATAAGGTGTGCATTATTTTATATCAATCTTATAAATAAAATCTTCTTTAATCCTATTATTAGATTGCCTTGTTTCGTAGTCTCTGCATGTGATTTTACCCAAAATAGAATTTCCTTGGCTATCATGTCTCTTTGATTTTCTCTGGATCTGAATCATTGCTTGATCGAATCTCCATCTTTGCCTTTCTATTTTTATCCCATGGTTAACAAAATTGGCTAAGTCTCGGAGTTACCTATTCATGCACAAACCTAGGCATACTATTCCCCTTTACCCGTGTGTGTCCCTTCGCGCCTTCCTCATGTGTGTCCTAGATCCTCACCCATGGCATGGACTTAGTAAAAATAGCCTTGCAACATTTCTACATTAAACTATTTTGATAAATGAAATCCTTATACTATGGGTATGGGGTTAGGAGATATATGCATGGAATAGTTTCATGAGGGCTTCTTGTTTTCTAGCCAAAAAAGGTCATGGTTGGATTTATTGAAATTTTTATTATTTTATTTCTCCACATAACATTATGTTGTATATATTTATTGATATGTAAAGAAGATAATTAATAATAACTAATTTTTTAAACCTTCTTGCATATAACATTAAACACTCAAGGAATTGAAATATAATGTGAATTTTAATGTAACTTTTTGTCTATGTATTATTTCTACAATAAGCATATAATTATGAAAACAATTCTAATTTTAAATGGATAATGATGTTTATTTGAGGTATAAAATTCACATTGGAATTAAAGAGGTTAAATTAATATCCAATCATTTAAAGATACTTTCATTGGATTTTAACTTAGTGTTTGAAATGTTTATTCATGGAATTAGGAATCAATGATAGTTGGAGTCATACAAATATTGGAAAAATACTTAACCCTCTCAAAAAATGTAAAAAAACATCATTGTATATATTTGAATATTAAATCTTGTCTTAAATCTTGTTAAAGATACAATATTCGATTTATATTACATATGTTCCATCCTCTCGTTGAAAAAATAAATAGGTAAAAGTGGCATGTTGGTTTGATGAGTACCTTGTCACTACATTCCTAAATATTGTTAATTAATTTGATCTTTTTCTTGAAAATCGATGTGATATGGAAGGAATAATTTAGAAAATGAGTCTTAGGTGTATGATGGTGGTGAAGTGTTTCACCTAAGGATGAGAGAAACCATAGACTAGACTCGAAATCCTACATCTAGTCCAAGAAATTAATCAAGTTGGTTCTATTGAATAAGTTGCACCATGAAATATAGGTATATTGTGGTGGTAGTCATATTAATAAACTATATATATTTATCACGCATGACAAGTAATGTCGTATGTTATATTTGACGTGAAGACCTTATTACAATTAGAGAAATCATATATGATTTGAATATAAAATAACTTTATCTCTATATGAGAAAGAGTACTCCATATGGGAAAATAATATGACTATAGGAAATCTTACAACATTATATATTACCCTAAAGCAAGTAATTTTGTTTCTAATATATCAAATAACCATGTTGCGAATGGAGTAATGGTTATTAAACTGAGATGATAGGGTTATACATGTAGAGTATTACATTTTCATGTACTACTAAGTTATAACTATTGGAAGCACAATTACTGGGGGTGAATCAATCAATTAAAACTTTCATTCAATTGTATTTAACTTGTGTGAACCATTAACCATTCAACATGCATCAATGTGAGCTTATTAACATGAAACAACCATTCACAAGAACATAAACCAAGAGAGTACACAAGAACACAAGATATAAAGTGGGAAAACCTCAAGGGGAATAAAACCCACTGAACCTTTTCATATATTACACAACACAAAGGAATTTAGTGAAGCACCCACTTCATAAGGAGCACCAACCCCTACAAATTTAGTGAGGCACCAACCCCACAAGGAGCACCAACCCCTATTTAGTAAGGAACCAACCATATAAGGAGGCTACAACTCCTTAAGGTGACTAAGAAACCACCTAAAAACCTAAAATGAATGATCGCATGATGTCTTTGTTGCTTGAACAAGTGACCGTGATCTCTTTTTCAAATCTTCTCACCCAAAGCCATCTCAAACAACTCCTTCTCCTTCGCTAAAACTTACAATAACATGTGCTGATTAGGTCAAGTGAAATGTATTTCCTTATTATTTACCCTACTTAGATTCTCATACCTCTTCCTTTATCTATTCTTGACCCCTCATAAAACTCTCACACTCTCCTCTAGTTCAATCACCACTCTCTCCACTCAACTAGTTGAAATGAACGAACATAACTCAATTTATATACATGACACATCTCGAAACACTTCTATCTCAACACATACTAATAAGGTTGGTCATATCAACATTAGTAAACATTACATGACACTAAAAATTACATGTCAATACCTCATTACTGTTTGTGAAGGCCTTACACACATGAACAAGCTAAACACTTGTCAAATAGGCCCAAAACACACTAGTCATCTCCAACAGTCAAAATATGAAATTCAAGGGAACAATACATCATTATCACGACTCCTACAACTTTGGAAACATCTTTTACACCTCCAAGACACCTTCACCATACAAAATATCCTCTACAACCTTCATCTTCATCATTGAGTATACTAATTTGTAAGCATCTCATATTAGGTCTCAAGCACCTAAAATTCAGTCTTCAAAAACAAGAAAATTCACACCATAAATGAAAATATATCAATGTATTCTGGCTCATAAAACTCACATCAATTACTAAATCAAGGCATAAGGCTCCATAACACTTGCATCTCTCCGAAACCGATCCAACTCCGCTTCAATATCTCTACAACTAGTCTTGAAATCAACATGCTCTAACACCTCAAATTCAACTTACATACACTGAAAACACTTGGAAAAATTCAAGAGAATCATTAAACACCTCTCTAATAACAAATAATCATAGGTCACATAGATAAAACCTCACTTGGATACTCCGATTCACAAGATTTCTTTACAGGCATAAATAGGGACGTTTAGGTCGATAAAGCTTCAACATGAAAACACTTCACTTGATAAAAATAATAACTTTAACACATCATAAGGGACCATACCAAGTTATTAATGCTCATAAAACACTCCTCCACCATGAAATTTTATCAAACTCACCTCAAACCACCATGACTAGTTTTAACCCTTCTAGACTTCTAGCGGTGGGTCACATTGTGAGACATGTTTCTCCAATTTTACCCAATGAACCTGAAAATAAATTTTCATGATCATGTATCATACATCCATAGTTTTCTATATATATATATTTTTGCATCATGACTTCTGCAAATCAGTTACGTAACAATAAATATTTACAAAACTAGGGTTTTTCTTCAACTTACCAAAACACTTGGAACATGAAACCACCACTAAAATGATCTCTTAGAAATTATCTACAACCCTAAATCCTAAAATTTAATAACCCAAGTCATTTGGAGACCATACAATTCATATTTCCCCTATCTCTCTAGAAATAGGGTTTATGGAGGGTTTCAAACCCGTTACCTTCTTCTTAAATTTTTTTCATAAAACTCTAATATTAAATTTATCCCATTCCAATTGCTAAATATTCATAACTCATTGCCATACCATAACTCAAATGATTAGGACCCCATGAAAAGTGTACACTTGTGAGTGAGCATTCAAAATTTCCTGTTGTGTTGGGAACACGTGTTTTTAAAGCTTAGTTAAGCTCAAAACAATTTTTTTTTGCTTTGTATTCACTCTCTTTACCTAAAACTTGGAACAAAACATTGTCATGACATCCTTAATGATGTCAAAGGGCTATTCATGCCTGAAAACTCTTGAAAATTTCCATACACCATATTTTTACTTGTCTTTCTAGTGTTGTCTTAAAAGATCTTCTTCAAAAGACTTTAAACATACATCATACACCTAAAATGTGACCTTTGACATCTTCCATACATGCCTTGTAACCTCAAAACAATCCAATCATGCTTTAATTAGTCTTCCCTTCTTCATATTTCATGCGTCCATACTATCTGCTTGTACCAAGTTAAGAACAAGACCTAGAATGGCTTGTTTCACCACATGATATACAAAACTTGGCATGTTTTCCTCCTTATAGACTTCCTATCACGTCTCGAAACTTCATATTGAACATGTTAGACATTATAAAAACCTTCATAAAACTCTTGAAGCCCACACAACACATAGTTTATCTACCATGCCTTAAGAATATGGATGTGCACCAAGATACCATTGTCACAACACACTTCATGATACCAAAAATGGGACTACTAATCAACCTTCATCTTATCGATGAATGGCATCTCTTACCAACTCCTTTGAAACCTAAACACCCTTTTACATCAATGTGACTTGACATCAATGAAAATAATATTAAAACCACACAAGTAAGGTTATCTATACCCCAATATTCTTGTTTCTAAGAACAATCCGCCCTTTGACATCTATGAAAAAGGATACTATAACATCTTACTATGTAATCAATAACAATAATGCCTAAACTCATACTTACTTGTTCCTACTTGGTCTATGTACACCTTTTTTTTGAATTCAACAACTACATATGATCCATGGACCTGGTATGTACATGCAAATTACTCCCCTTAAACTGATACACACCTCATTTAGAATTCTCCCTAGTCAGACATAATTTTGGACTTGAATTTCTAACTCATATGCACCTTGCGACCGCATCAAGGATTTTCACAATCATATATGTTTGAAACCATCTCACCCAGAGATGATGCACTCTATATTTGTTTTTGAATTTGTGGAATAGGTATGTCTCCTCCTTGATCAACCAACTAAGTGACTTTTCTTCAATAATCGTCTCCTTGTTTTTATGGAATTTTACAAAAAATAATTGAAAGTACCAAAATTCCCTTCTTGGATGAAATAATACTATACATAGTCTTGCACATCTTCTCAACTATATTCAATGGTTTGGTTTCACTTTGTTTCAACCTTTCTTGCTTCTCAAGGTCATCTTCATATTTTAGCACTGTCAAATGATCTATTTTCTTGTTTTATTTCCTTACTCTTCCTTGTAATAGACCTCGTTAACCTACCTCTTGGCACACCTTATTAGTTATGACTAAATTCAAAATATTCAAAAAACTACCCCTGGGTTATATTCTTCATTCTGAGCACTTTGACAATCTGAATCAACTAGATCACAAGCGCCTTCTAGGACCAAATACCCCTATACCTTGTATTTGTTACTATAAGGTCTTACATCACATATCAAACCACTAACATAACTGAGAACTCTATTTTTGAGTATCAATGGACATGTTAGGTCTCCATACAACTTTAAATAAATCATGTTGAACATCACATACCTGAGTGAGAGCTTGAAATACTATATTCATACATGCTTGACTATATTAGAATGACTCGAGACAAAATTAAGGTCTTTAAGCACACATTTAGGTTCTAATAATCATAACACAAATATTCAAAACACCCTTCTTGTACTTAAGTGTATCCTCCAAGTTAAATAACCTTATTACAACTTAAAAAATTAGCAACATACCTTATGAATCCATGAAAATCCTTCATTATACTAATATGAATTGAAATATTAGAACATGACCACCTTGCTTTGATAAACATGCATAATAAATCAAGGAGAAATTTATCGGACTTCTGCAACCTTTTTTTTATTTTCAACCTTGCTCATTACTTAGGAAATCTTCATGACTCAAATTAGCTTAGGAATTTGTCACTACAAACCTTAGACATACTCAATCTATCTCTAACTTGGAAGAATGTTGAGCAACATATTTACTACCCCCGAGACTAAGCTTAATTTTGTTAAGCATAACAAAAAAATCCAACAATATTGTCACCATATTTCAAACATCATCAACTTCACCTCATACTTGGACACCACTGACATGACTTTGACCTTCACAATGTAACTTCTAATCTTGAATATCTCTCTATTTCAAAAAATATATAATTACACAAAGGACTACATAGTTCAGGGCACCTTATAATTTCTTGTTAATATTAGAGCTTCACTACACATGGTATAGTCCTAACTCACCTTCACATAACCATGATGCAATATACAAAGAAAAATAACCTTAAGACATAACTTATGTTAGAAAACCATATACAAGACACCAGACCATTGGCTTTACAAAAATAACTTTGTCACACAAATCCACTTCTTCATTACATTTATTCAAACTCCCCATGTCACCATGCTTCATGTAGATGATGAATGTCTCTAAGAATATTAGTAGAGACATCCCACAACATGGGGATATAGAATAAAAAATTGAGGAGATTCCATGACCTCCTTGGTTCATGTGTCTTCATCTTTCCATCATCCACCTGGTAATATTATTGTGATGATAGAAGAATTACTTGAGGATCTTAAACAACAAACATGCTTCTTTGAGTAGTAGGCTCATCATGGTTAGGTCAATATGCTTGAGGTTCTTCCTCTGATTTCTCAACATGGTCAGATTTCACACATGTCTTTCTCTCATAGTTATTCTTGCTCAATCTACAATATTTTGGAATATGTCTAACTTTTTTGTAATTAAAAGAAAAAAACAAGATCCTTACCTCTAGAGGCTTTATATCTCCAAATTTTCCTAGGTGGCCCATGATGGAAGTATCTAGTAATGTGTCCAACATAGTTATAGTTGAAAAAAACATGATTAATAACTTCACTTTTACAATTTTGACTAGGTGGTTCATGAAGACAATATCTAGTAATGTGACCCTTCTCATGATAGTTATAACAAGTAATGTTTCTTGAATATTCATTTCTATTATCTCTCCATGGATGATCATTCTATACTATCCTTATACATTCCCTAGCTCTATGAACAAAACCATTCAACTGTAATAATAACCATTAAAATTTCTTTCATACCTTAATACATTGGTATGCCTAACTAACCTTGACCTCATGATGATCTTCATATGATCTTCTTTGGAACTTGAAATTGCAAGCTCCTTTCTTGGAGCATTATCTTCTAACATTACCTCTTTCCCCTTAAGATTCTATTTTAACCCTAAACTAGTCATATCTCTTGTAAAATTTTGTTTGTCTAAAAGATCATCTAGATCCTTGGAGCTCTTCTCAAACCTCTGGAATGACTTTTCCTTTCCAACAACTTCAGATACCTCTACTCTTAGAGATATAATTTATTTTTCCTTGGCTTCTATATTTACTGAGCCCATTTCAAGTTGATTTTCAAGATGTTTATTTATTTCTTCAAACTCTTTAGCATCCTTTCTTAGTATATTTTCAAGAATATCAATTTTTATTCATATTCCTTAATTTGTGATCTCAACTTCTTGTTCTTCTTCTCAACATGCTTCAACTATTCTTGAATGCACATTAGTTCAGTCTCAAGATCACCTTCTTCTTCAAAATCCATGCAAGATCCTCCATATATGGAGCCTTCAATTTTAGAGCCCTCAACAGATTTGGCCATGAAAAAGAATTTATCACCTACATCATCGTGTTCGAATCGATTCAAAATCGAAACACCATCATCACTATTTACCTTTAACCAACAACAATCTTCCTTGGAGTAGAATCTCTTCTTGGTTTTCTTCTTGTTTTCAAACTTCTTGAACCTCTTCTTATTCTTATCAAACCTATGAGATTTCTTATCATGATCTCCATCATTCTCTTCATCATCTTCATCATTATGCCTATGAGGACACTTGATTGAAAAATTCCCAATCTCACCACAATTGAAGCATTTGAAAGGAATATTACCCTTGTAACTTCCCTGATCTAGTCTTAAAATTTATAGCAAACATGGAAATCAACTCATCATCATCAAAATTAGGAATATCATCATCTAAAACTTTCTTACTTTTTTTCTTCTTCTAAAATTTGAATGGAACCTCTTTCTTGATAGGTTTAATATTCATGGTCCTCATTTCATAGGCAATTAAAGTGCCATGGAGCTCATCCATCAACATGGTACTCAAATCCTTGGCTTCTTCAATTGACTGACACTTTGGCATCAAACTTGGGAGTGAGTGATCTCAACACTTTTTACACCACCACATCTTCTTTCACCTCTTCACCTAAACCTTTGATGATGTTGACAACTTGATCAAATCTGAGTAGGTATGCAACAATAGTTTCTTCTTCCTTCATTTTCAGGATTTCAAATTGATTCTTATATGTCTGGATATTTTCATATTTACCTTAGAATCACCTTCATGGATAACCTTAAGCTTTTCCCACATGGCCTTTACATAAGTACACCGTATCAATTTGAAAAGTTTATATTATCCCAAACCAGACAAAATGATATTTATGGCTTTAGAATTATCATGGTAGGATTTATTACTTGTTGCATCTGTTGGAGGAGTATGAGGAATAATATACCCATCTATTATTGATTTCCAAACATAAAATCCCAAATAACTTATGTAATCTCTCATCCTGATACTTTAAAAGGAATAGTTGGTCCCATCAAACATAAGTGATTTTCTAGAATAAGAGCTACTCTTTTGACTCACCATTTTTGTGCTTCAAAGGATATCCTTTAAGCGGTTAAGCTTGCTTCAAAAGGATCTTCTCTAATACCAATTTTTAGAAGCACAATGAATGAAGGGGGTGTTGAATCAGTCAATTAAAACTTTCATTCAATTATATTTAACTTGTGTGAACAATTAACCATTCAACATGCATCGATGTGAGATTATTAACATGAAACAACCGTTCACAAGAACATGAACCAAGAGAGTATAAAAGAACATAAGATATAATGTAGGAAACCCTTAAAGGGAAGAAAACCCACTAAAACTTTGCATATATTACAAAAATAAAGGAATTTAGTGAAGCACCCACTTCAAAAGGAGCACCAATCTCTATAAATTTAGTGAGACGCTAACCCCATAAATAGCACCAACCCCTATTTAGTAAGGCACCAACCCTAAAAGGAGGATACTTGATTAAAAAATAAGGCTTCACCTATATGGCTTGAAGGGATATCTAGGGTATTAATGTAATCTAATTAGGAGGACTCAAATGTTGTAAATAAACTAAAGAAGTATGAAATAAATGTAAATAAACTATTCTAGAGGAAATGAAACACTAATGTACAAAATAAGAGTAAGGAGAAGAATCGGGCGATAACAGGGAGACTATCACACGTGTCACGGATCTAGAAATAAAACATGGAAGTGAAGAAAAACCCTTAGAGACCCTACGAAGGGAAAATATGGAATGCATGAGATGAAACAGTGCCTGGAGTCTATCTTGGGCACCCGAGGTGCCTTGGTATATAATCTAGGCACTCGAAACACTTTGTAAATCCTTAGAATTTAAATCTGTAAGGTCATTAAATGTCTCTGAGTAATTCCCATTGATCATGTTGGATTATTCGGATGAACTGGTGAATGACCCATAATTCAAAGAGAAGTGTCAAACCCTAGATAAATTAAAGATGCATATGAATGGGTTAGAATGACCTCAACTGCCAAGCTAGTGGACTTATCACTTAGATTTGCACTACATTACGGACCTCTGATGTAGTTCTAGTGTGTGTGTGTGTGTGTGTGTGTGTGTGTGTGTGTGTGTGTGTGTGTGTGTGTGTGTGTGTGTGTGTGTGTGTGTGTGTGTGTGTATGTCCCCATAGGTGCTCCGTGTCGGTCATGCTTTATGAAGTAGTGAGAAATGGTATCTATAGAAATGTAAGTAGCATGTTTGTATGGAATAGAATGGAATCCATCCCCTACGAAGTGTGTGTGATGTAGATATCCTAGCTTGAATGCATGACACTATGTGGATGCAAGTGATGTAATGGATGAAGCCCTAGATGGAGTGATAGTAGTGATAAGATGTAATGAACTAGGACCCTCATTATGGTCTTATAACTTTATATTTATAGGGATCTCAAGCTTAATTTCATAATTAATCCTGACAAGGAAAACTGAGAAGAAGATAAGGATGACCAAAAGCTAAAAATTACCCAAAAAGAAGTGGAAGAGGTTATACATAGACCGGGGTGCCCAGAATGGGACTAGGGTGCCTCAGTATAGGCTATGATGGGGTGCCCCAATATAGGTTGTGGTGCCCTAATTTTAGCTAGAATGTCGAAAGGTCACTAAATGGGATGATAGGTATTGGTAAATATGTGGGAAAACAAAATAAAATATAAGAACAAGGTGGAAAAAGGTGGGATTAATTAGTACTTTGTACACTTGAGAACCTTCTAAATAGTAATATAAGACAAGGCTAAATATTGTCTAATGTGTAATATTTGTGTCTCTGAGATACAACCCACTAAGATGAATAAGCACCCACATAGACACCTAAAATGAATGGTCATTTGATTCCCTTTTTGATTCAACAACTGATTGTGATCTCTTTGTTAGCTCTTCTCACCTAAAACCCTCTCAAACAACTCCTCCTCCGCTCAAAATTGCACCATGTGCTGATTAGGACAAGTGACCTATAGTTAATTTTTATCTAACCTAATCATCTTCTCATACCTCTTCATTTCTCTATTTCTTGAACCCTCATAACCGTCTAACACTCTCCTCTAGCTCGTTCACCACTCTCTCCACTCAACTAGTTGAAATAAACAAACATAACTCACTTTATATACATGTCACATCTCATAAACACCTCTTGGTTGAAACAGATGAATAAGATTAGTCATATCAACATTTATAAACATTACATGACAAGAAAAATTACATTTCAAGACCTCATTATGTCAGAAAATGTCTTACACACATGAACAAGATCAACTCTTCTTAAATAGGCCTAAAACACTAGTCATCTCCCACGGTCAAAACATGAACTTAATGGGCACAATACATTATCATCATGAATAATTTATCTTTGAAACATATAATACACCTCCAAGACACCTTATCCATGTAAAATATCCTTAGAAACCTTCATCTTTATCATGGACTATACCAATTTGTAAACATCTCATATTTGGTCTCAAACACTTAAAAATTTGTCTTCAAAAGTAGTAACTTCACACTTAAAATATATTTTCCAAGGAACATAATACACATAAATGGAAATATATCAATGTTTTATAGCTCATAAAACTCACACTAATCATCAATTCAAGGAATAATGCTCCATAATACTTGCATATTTGAAACTACTCCAACTTGCTTCAATGTCTCAATAATTAGTCTTGAGATCAACATGCTCCAACACCTAAAATTCAAATTACAGAAATGGAAAACACTTAGAACAATTCAAGGAATCAAGAAACACCTCTTCAATCATAAATAAGCATAGGTCATATGGATAAAACCTCACTTGCATACTTGATCCATAAGCTTTCTTGACATGCCTAAATAGGGAAGTTTAGACCAATAGAGATTCAACATGAAATCAATTCACTTGATAAAAATAATCACTATAACACATCATAAGGGACCATACCAATCTATTCATGTTCATAAAATACTCATCCACCACATAATTTTATCAAACTCATCTCAAACCACCATGACTAGTTTTTATTGAGGGTGATAATGTCAAGTGGGATCAACCACCGCAAGATATGCCCCAACATTAAATTAAAATTTTGTTCATCAAACTTTATTGTGAGGGTATTTCACATTTAAGAGTGAAAAAACCTAACCAATTCACCCACCCGCATTGATTTGGGTGATCCCTCTTAGGATTAGCTATCAGAAACATTTACATTTGTATAGTCCAAAGATTAAAGACTCGAGAGCGAGAATGTAAGACATGATAGAAAAATGTAAGACTTCATAGATGATCATTGTATTGAATGATCAAGTGATATAGCTCTGCAGAAAAATATGAAAGACTAAGGAGAAAATTGGAAGTTCTAGGTTGAAATCTTGTAAATTTTTAATATAGAACATGCTTTACTGATGAAGTTTTTTTCTTGGGGTTTCTCCACTTAAATCCGGTGTTATCTGTCTCTACTCTTGTTCATTATTTTCTTTCAATTATATCTCGCTAAGCTATGTTATTCTCTATCTATTTCAAGCTATGTCTTTGTCTAAATCGACTACATACCATAATCTATAATCTTCAACTTTAATGGTGGATATGTAATCTATGGATTATTTATCCCCTACTAAATATAACATGGTATCAAATCTTGGTGATTGTGTGTGTGCAGGATCGATCTAGAAGTTTTTAATTTTCTAGAGTGAAGAAGTTTGAAGTTTGTCTAATTTGATAGTTCCCGCATAAATAATGTTTTAAATTTTTGTTAAATATGCACTAAATGGTTGTTTAGATCATGTTTGAAGCTTTTGTATGCTTAGATATTTGCTTCTGCATCTAGTTTCAGTCATTTACAGTTTAAATCCATCATCTACAAGCTTATTTTAAGTTCTTGCATCATTTATAGCCATTAGATTTGTTTTTGAATTTGGATCTGAAATATTTATTTAGATCTAGTTTGTTCGGGTTTTTAAGTCCATTCTAGAAGTAAAAATATTTATATTTCACTAGTTTTATCTTTGTGAAGCTTGGGCCAATCATTTTTGCCATCTAGTTTCAAATTTTTAGTCTTTCTATTGTTATTTTCAGTTTTGAAAATTTTAGACCAATAATATTGCTCCACGTAGCTTTCTTTGTTGTTCTTTTTGTGTTTGTGAATCTGTACCCACTCTTACAAGACTAAGTGGCTTCAATTTGACATCCTTTTGTCTTTGCAAAGCTTGGGCCAATCCTCTTGTGCCATCTCGGCTTTGCCTGTTAGACTTATTTGACTTTCCATGTTTTTACGAAGTTTATTTGAATACAAATCTCAAGCCGAGTCATATTTGCTCCATCTAGTTTCAAATTTTCAGTATTTTTTGTGAATCTTGATCCAATCATAAGGCTTCATCTTGCTTTGCATTGTTAGTCATATTGTCTATCTTATCGTCAATGAGAAACATGAGCCAATAAGGGCTTTATGCATGTATTTGCATTGTGATACTTGGATTAGCTATCCTCTATCATTTATGAAATACAGACCAATATAATTGTTCCATATTTCACATTATCTATCCCTTGTTATCTATTTCGACATTTGTGAAATTTAAGCCAATAATATTGCTCCATTTTTTACTTTTTCACTTTTTGTGACTTTTGTGAAATTAGAGCCAATATATTCACATTTTCACTTTTCTTTTTTTAACTTTCTTCTCGAAATATATGAAAGAAAAACATATAAAATTGCTCCAATTATGTTTTATTTTGCACTTGTCAGATTTATGAAATACGAGCCAATAAATTGCTCCACATTTCACATTTACTAGTATTTATTTTGTGACAGTATTTATCCAATAAGGACTAGCCATCTTTTTGCATTTTTCGTCTTGCGAAAAGCAAGCCATTTAAAAGGATCCACGTGTCCTCAGTTTTCTTTAGTCATTTTGGTTGCACTGCGAAGTGTGAACCAATAGTGTTTAGACATGTACATATATTTTTTGTATTTTTCAGTCTCTCTATCATTTGCAAAGTGCAAGTCATTTAAAAGGATCCACGTATATTATTTTTTGACTTGTCTTAGTCAGATTTGCAAAGAGTGACTCAATTACTTTTTGACACATATTTTAATTGTGTTAGCCTTTGCAAGTGTCGGGTGTCAGTCTTTGCTTTGGATTAACCACTTAAATCGTGAAACTAGTCTTGTACCTTTTTTGGACCTGAACTTTACTTTAAGTTTGGTCTATTCTATGGACCTTAAGTTTTCCTAAGGAATTTTTTTAAAGTTTGGTGGAAAGCTACCAAGTTTCAATTTTTTAGCCATTAATTTTTCGACAAGTGGCTCTGTTTGACTAAGACTATGTTCGCATTGTGTCAGAATGTGAAATAACAATCCAATTAATTTAAGACACGTGTATATGGTTCTATTTTTTAAGTAATTGTCTTTTTCTTATTAGATGCATTGCGAAATGTGAGATAATTGAAAAATGACACATATATTTGTTTTTTTTGTTGTCAGTCTTGTCTTAGTTTTTTGATGTGTGTCTATTTTTTTTATTGTCACAAACCCAAAAAAGAATTATATATATTTTTAGATTTTTGCATGCACCCAAGGATCTATTTTAAATATGACATGTTCCTCTCTTGGTATTGTTGATCTGTGCCATGTGTCACCCCCACCTTGGCTATTTTTAACTTGTTTTTGTTAAGTAGTTCATTTTTGAGCTCACCCCCACCGAGTTGCTAAATAACTCGTTGAGCTACTCTAGCTCGATTCAGTCCGAGCTCGGTTAGCTCACCTGTAAACTCAACCCTGACTAAGCTTTGTCAAATTGATCTTAAATTCAATCAAATCAAGCTAATTTTTGATTAATTTAGAGTTTTTTGCATTCATATAACTATTAAAAAGATCTATAGCTAGTTTTTTTGTCTTTGTTTGGATTCCTTGATTTGTTTTTTTAGTCAGTAATTATCTCTATTACCGTGTGAGCATTAAAAATTGATAGTTATGCAAATTTTTTTGATGGATAAGTCTCAACTCTTAAAAGGAACAAATTATAGCATATGGAAAGTTTGATTGAAACCTTGTTTTATGGCTAGGAAGCTTTGGAATCTTGTGACTGGTGTTGAAAAATGTCCCACAGGGAGACAAGCTACCCATGAAAACTAGAAGCCCCTAATTATGCTTATTCATGATGAATTTTGGTAGTTGCATGATAATCATACATCATGAACCCCTATAAAGAGTAATTAAGAAATCTTGAACCATGTCTAACCATGAACAAGTTTCTTGTCACAAAGAAAGAAAGGATTATCACAAAGGAAGAATAGAAGTTGATATCATATTTTGTAATGCATCAAGTGCATTTATACATCATGAAATATGTACCTAGAGGTTACAAATAATATGTGCATGTTCTTGAGAAACATTTTTGTAAATCTGCCTCTCTGCCCCTTCTGAGTATCCTAAAATTGAAACTATTTTGCAAGTTTTTTTTTTTTTTTCAGTTGCCTTTTGATATAATGGATGTAGACATTGAGGGGGAGATCTTTCAATCCTTGAATTTGACTAGGATTCCTATGTCAGGTGATTTCATGAGCATGGTTTCTCTAACTATTTTTTTGTTGATAATGATTCTTTTGTCAAAACAGTCATGATCTCTTAGTAGTAACAAGAATATAATTCTTAGAATCAAGAGAATGTTTTTTTACTTGTTAAATCATGTTTCTTGGCATAAAAATCTGATCATATATGACATGTCTAAGCTTAAATTTTGCTTACATGGTCATTTTATTCTATGAATGCTTGATTATTCTTGAATAATCTGATTATTTGTTTAGATGTGTTATCTATCAAGTCTTATCTCATTATGTAAAGACTTAGAATATGAAGATATACATATGTTGTTAAATCATTTTATGTGATTAGTGAAATATTATTATATGCATATCAAATGACACTTGGGGATGACTTTGTGTTTGTATTGGAGACGTCCAATACTCATTGTATCTAATATATATTTTACAAAGTGTAATATGTTGGAAGTCTTTCAACATATTTGGTAATTGTTAAGCATAGTGATATGTTAGTTGTTATATAACTAGTGTTTAACCTTTATACTTGGTTAAAAGTGAAAATATGTATGATTTATATTATGCTTATTATGATATTTTTTGATGTTGTGTTGGATATATAGCTGGATTTGTGTTCAAGTTTTGATGTAGGAACCATCACTTGAAGTAGAAAAAGAGCCATGTGGCTAAAGAGGCTGCTTGGTAGTGATACACATAGGAGCTAAAGGAAGTATTCCTCCTCTATGTGAAGGCCATATTTCTCTTGATAAATAATATAGTTCAAAATCAGAGATTATGTTGCAAATACCTTCCCCAAGCCATTGTGTGTTGGGAACTACTAAAATTTTGTGCCTTGTTGGGCCTATCAAAGTTTCCCTTGAGGGGGAGTGTGTATGAAAATTCCACCTCTTGATGGCTTATTATAAAAGACCCAGTCGGTATTTTAAGAGTGGATCATGACCACCCACTTTGTATGTAACAAAGTGATCCTTTAGGGATTGGTTACACATGGTTGTAACATTGTATGTGAACTGTAAGTCTCATGAGAAAATGCATAAGGTAGTTCATTGTAAACTTCCAATACTTCCTCCATCTTGTAATAAGTAAATGTGTCACTCTATGTGAAGTTACTTGTAAATCCTAGAAAATCTTCAGTTATGGGTATGCCTTAGTTTATAAAAGGCTCCATAGTTTGATGTAAGTCTTCATATGTAAAGCATTAGTCTTAAGAATTTCTATATGGGAAGATCTGTGGATTTCCCTTGTTTGCATGCTATCTTGAATCATTGTTTCGATTCAAGGATCTATAAATCCTTTTGTGTAAAAATCTAAATTTGGCATGTCTGATTTTTATTCCCACTTAACATTAAGGGGGAGTGTTGGGGTGATAATTTCAAGTGGGATCAACCACTTGTAGTACGCCCCAACATTAAATTAAAATTTTGTTCATCAAAATTTATTGTGAAGGTCTTTCACATTTAAGAGTCAAGCAACCTGACCGATTCACCCACCCACATTGATTTAGGTGATCCCTCTCGGGATTGGCTATCAACAAATTTTACATTTGCACATTTCAATATTAAAGACTAAGAGCATAATGTAAGACACACTAAGAAACTACAAAAATACTAGATGATAATTATATTAAATGATCAAGTGATATAGCTCTGCAAAACACTATGAAAGACTAAGGAGCAAAGTGGAAGTGCTGGTTTGAACTCTTGTAAATTCTTAATATAGACCCTACTTTACCAAGTGGAGTTTTTTCCTTTAGATTTCTCCCCTTAAATTTGGTGTTCTTTATCTCTACTCTTGTTCATTATTTAATTTCATCTATAGCTCGTTAAGCTCTGTTATTCTCTATCTATTTCAAGCTATATCTTTGTCTAAATCGACTACATACCATAATCTATAATCTTTGTATTTAATGGTGGATCTTTAATCATGTGGATTATTTATCCCTTGGTAAATCTAACGATTGTAATCCTTATAACCTTCTAGTGGTGGGTCAAATTGTGAGACTTGTTTCTCTAATTTTATTAATCTTGAACCTTCCCAAAAATTTTCATGATAATTTAGCATACATCCCTAATTTTCTGGAACACTTTGTTTTACACCATGACTCCTATAACTTATCTTTGTAATAACAAATCATTACAAAACTAGGGTTTTTCTTCAACTTACCAAAACACCTAGAACATGAAACCACCACCAAAATGATCTCTAAGGAATTTTACGCAACCTTGAGGATTAAAATTTACTATCATAAGTCATTTGGAGACCATACCATGAATATTTTACCTATTTCTCTAGAGCTAGGGTTTATGGAGGGTTTCAAACATGTTCTACTTCTTAACAATTGTTTGTAAAAATATGACTTCTAATTTACCCCATTCCACTTGATAAATATTCTTAACTCCATGCCATAACATCCCTCAAAGGATCGCGATCTCATGCAAAGTTTACACGTGTGGATGAGAATTCAAACTTGCCTATTCGAGTTGGGAGTGAGTGTTTTTAGAGCTCAGTTGATCCTAAAACCACGTTTCTCACTTTGTATTCACTCTCTTGACCTGAAACTTGGACTATAACACTATCATGAACTCCTTAATGATGTCAAATTATTATTTATGCCTACACACACCTGAAACTCATCCGAGAACCATGGTTTTCCTTGTCTTTCTAGCATTGTCTTCAATGAATTTCTTCAAAAAGACCTTAAACATGCATCATACAAATGAATTGTGACCTTTGACATATTTCATACATGCCCTATAACCTCAAAACACTCTAACCATGTTTGTATTGGTCTTCCACTTCATATATTTATGCTTCCATACTATACTTCTTGCACCATGTTGAGCGGAAAATGCCTAAGTATGAAGAGTGTGTAGAGGTTTGGTTTATGCAAGGGTGGTACGGAGGCGTGTAAAGGAAATATCAAAAAAATGCACAATAGGTTCACTCCAAAGAAAAAAAAATTAAGGACTTAGCTGATTTTGTTGATTACAAGGATAAAAATAGAAAAACAAGATGGAGTGTCGACCAAGAAAGAGATAAAACATGATGACTTGGTAGCCAAGTAAAGGATATTTTTGAAAAAGAACATACAAATCAAGAACATGCATGGAGGCCATTAATAGGATTAAAGTGAATTTATTTATAGGATAATTTATTATTAGTTGTTATGTAAAAGCATGCATATATAGTATACATGGCTATTTTTGGGCACACCTATTATTAAGAAGTGCATAGGAGGTGAAGGGAAAGTCCCAACCCCTATATATATACCTATTGTATGCCACTGATGTAGTAGTTATGATAGTTGTTATGTGTTAGTTTTATGCTTCCTTGACATGGTTGCGTGTATGACTCTATGTTCACATGTACTGAATGTTATGTATCAACTTCTTATTATGTAGTTGGTTATGAAGATTAATGGATAATTGTGGCTGGATTATGATCATTGATGTAACTAAGTATGGAGATGTGTTTATGAAATTTATCTTTGTTATGGTTTATTTGTAGTCATTGTTTCCTTATTACATGTGTTTCCAAGATGATATGAATGAGTTGATTAAGTTTTTATGAATGGATACTTGATTGAATATCATTATGGTTATGCATGCTAACATCTTGACAAGAAAATACAAAGGAGGGACCTAGTAGCTGCACGTGCTTTAGGTGAGCATTTAGATATCTCTGAATGAGGTGCTAGTGCGAATAACACTCTAGTGAAAACAAGGGATACATTTTGGTTCATTCATCGGGACCTCTTTTCAAAATGTCTACCAAGATGTTGCATGCAGATGGCATATCAATTAAATTTTGAAATAATTGAAATTTGGGTAGACTATGGAAAAGATAAGTTTGCACGAAAGGTATAGCACTGGACCTGATTTCAATGCATGGAGGTGGGTGGAAGATAATATCTATCACGAGATATATGAGATGCTATTCAATTTCTTTCTAGTAGAATTATATGAGTGGTTGGAAACGTACGTATCAAATAAATATTGGGGTCATAGGCCAAAGCTTTAGATGCAAGTAGATTACTAGAATATTTTTGACGCAGATGTGGAGTGGAATAAAGTTGTAGATCATTGGTGGGATGGTTGTGCAATTATACATTGGAGTACACTATTTATACGTATTCATGTCAAAATGAAGATGAATTTAAGTTTTTACGTTAGCCCATAGGATCTTATCTCGCATATTATACTGTTAGCAATAAAGATATTAATTATAGAATTAGATTTGGAGGGATTTCTTATGTCTAGCTAAACCCCACTACATGCGGGGGTAGGAGCAGTGTGGAGAAGGATGGTGGTGGAATGGGAAGAAGATAGACATAGAGAGGAAAGAAAACTCATGTTTAATAAAGCATGAGAGAGGGACATGGAATGGGAACAGGACATTGAAGAGTAACTCAAGTTGAGGGGAATGATGACTCACGAAGGTTTTGAAGCTCTCATGGAAGACGAGGAGCCACAACATCAGGTTATCCCAACTTTGGGAAAGTGCAGTAGAGATTCCCCTTTAGATTTGGATGAGAGTGCATTAGAGGAAATAATGAGGACCATGAGCACACATGTGATCCAGCCTAGCCACCTAGCCCTTGCATGTTGAAGGGAAGTCTAGTGATGGTAAGAAAACAAAGATGGGAAAATATCATTTTTTGTTGAATCAAGAAGTGCACCAGACTATAAATACATCCATGGAAGTGCATCAAAACCATGATTTAGAAGTACGCTTGGAAGATTATTTTCGTAAGTGTCATAAGGATAGAGTATTGGCACATAAACCGTTGGAAGCATTTTTATGGGTGTTACGATTGCGTAGATAGTAGGTTTCTAGTTCGAAGTACTACAAGTAGAAAACAAGGGAGTAAATCAAATGGGACCCAACCCACAGTAGGGTACGAGAGTTTTAGGAGGATCAGGTCAGCCACCACATGGAGTAAACCCTGGTGGAGGTTTAGGATCTAGATCTAGTGGATATGAACCACAACCACCACCACATAAACCGCAATAGACACCACTTGAACCAACCTCTATAACGAAAATAGACACCTCAAGCTTACTATGAGACATATCTTTACTTGTCGGAGTATATAGGTATAGAAGATGTAAGAGAGCATGTGCATAATTATGAACTATTATGCCATGCTAAGGTAATTATAGCTTCATTTAGGAAGGCAAGATAATTTTCTACTACACTTTAAGGGTGCATGTATAATTAGTATCAAAAACATGATCCACATCGAAAATGGCTGAATATAGTGCTTTATGCACTACATTTTTGGCTAAGTTTCACATCCTAGAGTTTAAACAACAAAGCATTAACGTGCTCAAGGATATCAAGTATGGCTTATCTAAAGTGTGAGAGATTATGATGCATGTTTTAAGAATTTTTTTCCAAATTGTCTTATGATATTCATCCAAGTTAGCATTCATAGTCATTCGTTGGAGGATTGCTGACCTCATTCAGAAGGGATTTATCTCATAAGACATATGTGGATTTGCGCGAGGCCTTGGAAGAATCTTTGTGTATAGAGGTGGTTGGAAGTGTTGATACTGGGGTAAGCCCATTCTTACAAGTGCATATCATATCCATGGTGAAATAATTGGGGAACCTCTCTCTCGACTCAAAGACACGAGATGCACATCGATATATGGTGCACTAATTTTAAAGTTGAAGGACATACTAAGGATAGTTTTCCATGCAAATCAGTGCACACGTTGTTACTAGATTGTTAAATCTTCCAAAAGGACCATGATGTTTAGAATTGGCATCTTTAACAAAGTATGATTTAGAAGAACGCGTGCATATATTGTAAGATTTACAATGCTCATACCCACAATACCATTGATTATATACTGATTGATCATATCCATGAAGCCATTGAAGCAAAAGTGCACAAGACTAGTGTGGCAAGAAGATAAAAAGAGTAATGACAACATAATGAAGGGTGCAAAAATGGGGATAATAGGAATAGAAGATTCCGAGGAGGATATCGAGGTTGAGGTCATGGTGGTAGAGGTAGGTTCGCTGATGCAGGAACATCAAATCCATCCTTGTAAATAGATCAAGATGATATCAATTTTGTCTTGTAGGTGCGTTTTTAGGTCCTTAGGGTACATCTAAGTCATTTTGAAGTGATAGTTAATATCTAGGCTTTTCAAATTTTAAATAAAAAATTTCCCTCCAAAATGTAAAATTTGAATTTAGAGGTCAATTTTTGGCTTGTCATTGTTGATTTCATGACTTCATGGGCTTGTAACTTGTATAAAAGGTGGAATGGGATAACATGAGGAATTAGGACCTTTAGGGTCATAATTTATGTAAGGGGCTAGCTAAGTCATGTTGAATTTAAGTCATTTTAGGTAAATATAACCCCCATTTTTTGTTAAAATTTCATGATGACTCATGATTATAACTGATGGAATGAGAAAACACCTCAAATGAGGGTGTGAGAGTAGATATAAAAGCAAGGATGTAAATTTTTCTACCCATTCTACTTGGGGTATGAATCCAAGAATGGAGCTTGAAGGAATATAGTAAAGGAGAAAAAATCAGATTTTGATAGTTTTCTTTGCATGATTCTAGTATTTCTTGATGTATTTGTATGTGTTTCTTGATCTCAGAGGTGTTTTTGAGTTCTTTCATAGTGATTTACAAATAATAAATATGTTTTAGTATGTTTTCCTTAGTTGCGGGGTTGTACTATCCTCCGGATGTTGTGACTAACATGAATACATAAAATTAAGATTAAGTTTGATGAGGTAAGATTTTTAGTAATTTTAAAGTAATTGTTGATTCATAATACTGATTCAAAGGGCCTTGGTTGATGTTTTTGACTCCACATTAAAAGATACTCTATTTTTAGAACTTGGTCATAGAGAGTTTGTGAATATAGTTAGTCTACCAAAGAGAAGTGTGAGTTAGAATATCCGAGAATGGCTTGAGAAAGCTGATACTCTTGACAACTTTCATATGTGAGGAGTATACATAGGTATATAGAAAGAAATCCTTTTGAAAGTAGATCATCTATGTTGATGTAGCCTATAATTCATTGTAAATCACCCAAGTGCTTGGCACATCACTCAAATTTTTAGCCGAGCGCTCACCCAAAGCACGCAAAGGCATAAGGCCCCTCTTTATGGTTGTTTATTCAATATGTTAGCATGATGGTGCATATAGGTAGCTAAGTCATGTTGAATTTAAGTCATTTTAGGTAAATATAACCCCCATTTTTTGTTAAAATTTCATGATGACTCATGATTATAACTAATGGAATGAGAAAACTCCTCAAATGAGGGTGTGAGAGTAGATATAAAAGCAAGGATGTAAATTTTTCTACCCATTCTACTTTGGGTATGAATCCAAGAATGGAGCTTGAATGAATATAGTAAAGGAGAAAAATCAGATTTTGATAGTTTTCTTTGCATGATTCTAGTATTTCTTGATGTATTTGTATGTGTTTCTTGATCTCGGAGGTGTTTTTGAGTTCTTTCATAGTGATTTACAAATAATAAATATGTTTGAGTATGTTTTCCTTAGTTGTAGGGTTGTACTATCCTCTGGATGTTGTGACTAACATGAATACATAAAATTAAGATTAAGTTTGATGAGGTAAGATTTTTAGTAATATTAAAGTAATTGTTGATTTATAATATTGATTCAAAGGGCCTTGGTTGATGGTTTTGACTCCACATTAAGAGATACTCTATTTTTAGAACTTGGTTATAGAGTGTTTGTGAATATAGTCAGTCTATCAAAGAGAAGTGTGAGTTGGAATCTCTGAGAATGGCTTGAGAAAGCTGATACTCTTGACAACTTTCATATGTGAGGAGTATACATAGGTATATAGAAGGAAATCCTTTTGAAAGTAGATCATCCATGTTGATGCAGCCTAGAATTCATTGTAAATCACCCAAGTGCGCTGGCACATCACTCGGCCTTTAGGCTGAGCGCTCACCCAAAGCGCGCAAAGGCATAAGGCCCTCTTTATGGTTTTTATTCAATATGTTAGCATGATGGTGCATATAGGTTTTCAGATTCATAACCAATAATAAACAACACACGGTGCATAAACCAGATCTAGTTCTTAGAATATATGTAAGATGAACTAAACAATGGAAATAACTAGATTTAGTCATGTTCAATACCATTATCCAGCCAATATGAACCATTGTATTAAATATTGTAAGATGCATAAGCTTATTAAATTACATAAGTATCTCCATGATTCATGCGTGGGAAAAAACCGACATGACATAACACTACAATAATTTGCACACCCAAAACGTGCAAATAAATTCATATATATATATATATATATATATATATATATAAGGGTGGGAATTTCCTTCACCACCCATGCACTTTCCCAAAATAGGTCACATGCTAATAATAGCCATGTGTCTTTACAAAACATGCAAGTATTCTAACAATAGACTTCCTATAGATAACTTAGAGAAGAAATCCTATTATTAGAATAAACCATGCATGACGCTCGAACTGATGCTTGCTCCCAAAATACCATTACGTACACTACAAGTCTTCCTATATTTGTGTGCCCAGCACACTAACTCCAAAAATAGCCTTCACAATAGAAGTGGCTAAGTCTTGATCTTGGGCATGTCAACCTTACTGTAGCGCCGCACCGCATGTTCGTCCCATACCCTACATTCACGCGCCCAACACTTTAGATATTTTTGTCTTCCCAACATTACCCCACACTAAAATGGATTTCCTTCTGGAAATGGGTAATCAACTTGTCTCTCCAAATAATATAGGATAAGAATAATGAATGAAGAATAAAGAATAAATAATATGTTAAGTCCTCTATTTTGTGCCATCTTCTTCGTTTGGTAGAATAAATTTAGGATATTCAATTTGGTTTTCACCTTCAAAATCATACCAATCCTTTATTGCTGCATTTGTTTTATCAGGGATGTTTTTGAATATACCATCTAATGCATCTAAAGTCATGTTTCCATCCTCACTCTTCAAAATTATAAGGATGTTAGTCATAACTAATATCATTCCTTCCATTACATCCATATTTGTGGCAATGAGCTTCCCAATTCTCTTGATTCAATCCATATGTTTTTTCCTTGCAACATCTAGAATGTTGTGCTTTTTTCTACCAGGGTAACCCGTTCTATGCACTCGATTGTTTCATCATTTGTTGCCTACAAAAATTCATTTTACTCGATTTCATTCTTTCCCGAACTAAGTTATCAAGGACAATGTATATATAGTTTTGACTTGACCCTAGATGGTTCTTCTACATCATATTTTGGTTTAGGGAGGTGTACTAGTTTGTCTTCTAAAAGAAAATGAACTATTGTGCAGAGGTAATGTAGTTCCGACTTGAAATCCTTGGGAACCTTCTCCTGAAAAATTGGGCCTTTTTTGTAAGATTTCATTTGGAAATTTTCTTGGCCATCTTTTTGACATTCTATGCCTCGGCCACTATATTATCCCACTCTTGGGTGAGTTGTTTAATTTATCTGTCTTTATCTTTCTTATCTCTAGGATCACCCGTCATTGTTGTTACCTTATCAATATTTTGACGCGTTACTTTTTAGTGGACAAGAGTTTAGCTAATGTGTTACTCAATGGTTCATTAGAAAATTGCATGGGTTTGATGGTCATATGGTTCATATATGGCACCTTCCTCATATTATTTTAGCTTCATGCATCCTTAAAAACATCATAGTTAGGATCATGTATGTGAGTCTATATGCTCCATGATAATTGCTTGTGAGTGTGCATATTGGCCATCTCTGGGTCCATCCAATCCTAACCATATAATTGTATATTGGGTAGGGTGCTCTAAGTGGGTGCGAATGATTTTTGCTTGGTCATCCAAGTAGCCCAACTTTTGAGTTCTCACTTTGCCTATTCACCTCCATACTTGACATGTCTATTCCCCCACCTCTTCTTGAACATGCATGATTTACCCTTGTGGTTCTTCATCTCCTATGTCTTGTTGTTCTTATCCTCCCACATTTTGGCTTACTTCCCCCTATTTCTCTTCTCCTTCAGGCGTGGGGAGTTATAGGACTTTTGTATCCTTATCGGTGCTACTTTCCCCTTCACTTGAGTGCTGCTCATGGGTACTCATATTGTCATCAATAGTTTTATATATGACCGGGTCCCAATATCTTTATCCTCCTATATCTCAATGCTAGGATTTCCTCATTCTCCTATGCAATTTGATGAGGGGACTCTTCCTCCTCACTATCCTTTACAAGAACATATTTTTGTAACTTTCTCCTCTCTTCCTCATTATTTACAGGAGTGACACGTGATGACCTCCTCATAGGATGTGAAGTCCCTACACTAGTGTCTCTAGTTTTGAGCCTTTTCCTCAAGAATATCTTTATATGATCTAGTCCCATGTTGTCTTCTTGTTCCTCCTACTCCAAGACATTTTCCAACTCTGTAGCCACTAGATCTTCTGAGTTGGGGGTGCAGAGGAAAATTACCTTGATGTTCCCACTATCTGCCCCTTTTTTTTAGAGGTTTTGGGAGTTTCATATATGCACCCTTCCAACTTTACATCGTTGAACCTTGGCCTTAGATAAATTTACACGTGTCTTTGGTTAAATTTGTCATACGTCTAGACTCTCTTGCGTGATGTCCACATTTCTTGATTCCATTGTTTCCACATAGGCCTCTTTCCCTCGCCATAGATAAGTCTTGAATATAATATGGATATTTGTGTCTACTTTGTCCACATAAAACTATATATTCCATGCATCATGGAACATGTTCACTGACTCCTTGAAATATATGGTAGTAAAAGAAAAGGGAAACTTACACCATGGGCTCTTACCACTGACTGCATATGGAAGTGCCCTAAGCTGAAGTGCTAGTAGACTGCAAACTTAGCTTCTCCATTCAGTACTTTGGGTAGCTTGCATGGAATACACCATTTCCCTTAAAACGCCATGAACATCCTCTTGAAACACTTCCCTAGGAACTCCTTATACACGTTAGAAACAATTCCGCATAGAGTGTATTTGGAAAATTTCTTTGCTAGGGATTTATTCTCCAATATAAAACTCCCGATGTCCTCCCTTGGTCCGTTGAGTATGCCAATTTCACTAAATACAATCAACAATAGGATGGCACCCCAAGTTATTTTCTCACCTTTATCTACCTAGACACGCACCTCATTTACCAAGCTTTCTATAATGTACCTACAATGTTGTAGTATGTCTTGTTTACCATCTTATGCTACTATATGTAACCAGTGCATATTCACCTCATTCCACTTGTTTAGTGGCACCTAACTTTCTTTCTACCAAGCGTTCTGTAACCTTGGTGGCCATGTCTATAATGTTGGTTACTTTAAAGGATTAACCCTCCTTTTTATACTTGATGTATGGTGGCCATTGTATCAATACCCTCATCATCAAATAAATCACCGAGATATCCGAGCTTGAGTCACGCAACCTTGTCACCTTTCTAATTAGCTTGGTGGTGATCCTCATTCTCATGCCCACGAAGTAGAAAAATTCCTCATGCACGTGTGACATGAGCCACTGGTATAATTTCTTGGGCTTCCTAAAATAGGGCAACTCTAGGATTTGTATGACCCCCACGCTTTCGAGTAACCTCTTCACAGAGGTGTCTAAAACTCTAGTTTCATCTACTAAACTTCGGTTAGTTTTCCTATAAACCTCTATGAAAACGTCCTTTAGGAACTTCTTGGTTCAGTGGTTAATGTCAAAACCATACACTATGTTATTTTTGTCTCCCATGGCCACCCCTCGAACACATATTTTTGGTAAAGAATTTCTATGAGTCATTCCTCTGTTGGATCATCAACTTCCTTCTCCACAACTGGATCCTTTCATGGTGACATTGTTCCTTCCAATCCAAAAGTTTGGAGAAACCCTAGTTGTTGCAGACCCAAATCATGCTTAAACCCCTTCATCATGCACCCATACCACTTCTTGAGTCCTTCATGTGCCTAGATACTTAATCAATGTTCTTTGAATCTTATTAGGTACAATCAATCTACAGAATGTTCCTCGTCTTTAGCTCTTCTTCACACTTCATAATTTTCTTCAAACTCGCAAGGTAACAAATGTCATTATAAATGAAAAATTTATTACAAGTTTTAAAAATCCCCTTCCTTAATTTCTCCACCTACCACCATACACGTCATTAATTCCCTTTAAACATGTTTTACACCTCTTTGTCTTGCGCCCTAATCTCTTGTGCCTCAAAATTTTGCACCTCAGTCATAAATTTCTATCGCACTAATTACTTCTCCATCGAGATCTCCTCTTCCCATGCCTCCTTACACTAAAGTATTTATCCAATGTGACCTAAACATACATAGTATCAAATGCTGCAAAATCCTTTAGTTATACTGAGCGCTCACCGCCTTGCACGTGGTCTTTAACTTTGAGCAATCCTCTTGAATTTTTCATCAATTTTCAAAGCATGTTCCCTTTATGGTCACTTGTGAGTTTATTTATTTTCTGCACTAGAATAAACTTCTTTATCCACCCCACACTAAGGGTATGTGTAGTCCTCTGCACATAAAAACAATTTAGATTGTAACAATATTCCGCGCGTAAACACACTTATTACACATAACACCGAAATAAATTGACAAAAGCATAAGCGACGATGAAGTAAACACATATAAAGGAAATATAATAAGGGAAATCTAATATAAATGGAAATAATTCCTTATTCTAAACACCAAGAAGACTTATTTATAGTAGGGCTTCACCTACTCCCATTGAAGTAATTGGGAAACCATGTTCCATCAAGCACCTCAAGATGGAAAGCATCGAGTAAAGTATATGAGTGATAAAATACAATCCCAACCAATGCACCTTAAGCTTTCCTAGGTGGCATAAAAATTAAAATCATAAAGAAGTACCATTTTCCCAACCTCAAGCTTCTTTCCGATATGAAAATCATGCCATGCCTTTTTCCCGTATTTTCTTTCTTCTAACCCTATCATGCTATTACGTGCCTCTCATCTAGTTGGATCAAATTGTTAATTAATTCTTCCAATGATTTCTCATCGACATTCCTCCTACACACGCAATATGCAAAGAAGGTAACATGAATTCCATGGGTAGAATTTCCTCCGTTCCAAAACCAAACGAAAGTGTGTTTCCTTATTCAACCATTTGTAGGTTGTTCTATATACCCAAAGCACAAAAAAATTAATCATCCTAGTATTTCCTACCAACATCAATTTTTTTTTTTCAAATTCTTGCTCAATATCTTGTTGAAGGCCTTATCAGGTCCCATTTTCTTGAGGGTGATAAGGTGTTATCTTATGGTGTACAACCATAAATTCATCCAATAATATCTTGATGGTCTCATTAAGGAAATGAGTGCCTCTATCACTTGTCAAACTTAAAGGACATCCCTACCTAGTACGAATATTTTCCCACAAGAACCTTGTTGTTGTTGCTGCTATACAATCCTTTGTAGGTTCCGCTTCTACCCATCTTTTAAGATAATATGTACAAGTGATGATATAGCGTGATCTAATTATGTGCGTGGATGGGGAAATAAGACCCAAAATTCAATTTCCCATTTCTAAGAAGGTTATGCACTAGTATTAGGCCTCAAAGGAATTTCATCTCTTTGCCTAGGTTTTCCAAGGTACTTGACGTGATCATACACTATAGAATAGTCTTTGCAATCCTTGTACAAGGTCTCCCACTATAAACCAACTAGTAGAATCTTACACGTGGTGGCATCACTTGGATAGTATCCACCTACAATACCACCATAAACCTCCTATATGATTTTCATTTTCTCATGTTCCAGTACACACCAGTGCAATACTTCATCTCATCCTAGTTTGTATAAGTCACCACTAATCAACATGAAAGGTGTGGTGTGAATTGTAAGTTGTTTATTTTCCAAGGCCTTCATTCCTTTGGGTGCCATACCTGTTCATAAAAATACAACAATATCCTATAATTCCAAGGGTGCGTGGTTTAACCTATATAACTGTGCATCCAAAATTTTATCTTCAATACTCTGCATGTCCTCTCCTGATTGAATCCTTGAAAATTATCTGGACTAGAATTGCTTTTACCTGGCTTTACCACCACTATAAAGTCAAAATCCTGGAATAAGAGAACCCATCAACATATGCGCCCTTGTAAAATAGGCTTGTTCACCAAGTATTTCAATTCCATGTGATCTATATAGAAAATGAAGGGAGTTTCTAGCAAGTATTGTCTAAACTTATGTAATGCGTAGATCATTGAAAAAGCCTCATGCCTCGTAGTTGTATAATTCTATTATGCAGGAGTCAAATTTCTGCTAGTAAAGAAAATAGGATGATCTACAATACCTTCTCTAGGCTAAGCTATAACTACACCAATGGCCATGCTAGAGGCATCCACATGTACGTGAAAAGGTATATTCCATGAAGGAAAATGTAGAATAGGCACATAGTAAGCCTTTCCTTCAACACTTCAAATGCGCGCTGATGTGGTTCTCCCAAATAGAACTTTCCTTTACCCTTTAATAACTCCTCTTTGGGCACAAAACTATTAGTATATCCTTTGATAAACTTCCTTTAATACCTCATGTGGCACAATAATCCACACACTCACTCGAATAGTAGGATCTTCCAAGCCTTAAATGACTACAACCTTAGCTAGATCTACTAACAAACCATCCTTGTAGATGATATGCACTATAAGAGTTCCAAAAGGTGTAGCGAGATACACACTTCCTAACATTTAAAGAGATGCTTAACTATTTGCACCTCTCAAAAATTAACCATAAATTTTCATAATGATCCTTGATAAGCCCATACATGGTCCAATCATCCAAGTAAACCTATAAGAATTTGTGAATAAAATCTTGGAATTCTTGAACAAAAATGCGTGAAAATATTGTAGGCACGTTCTTTAATCCAAATGGCATCACCGTATGTAAACACTTCCCCATTTAGTGGTGAAAGTTTTCTTCTCTTGATCTTATTTAGCAATTATTACTTGATGATACCTAGAGAATCCATCTATAAAAGAGTAAATTTCATGCCCTGCAACGCCTTCCAATATTTCCTCAGTGAATGGTGTAGGGAAAGGATCAATCACACATGCAACATTCAACTCCATGTAGTCCACACAAATCTTGATTCTTCCATATTTCTTTATGTTGATTACCATAGGGATAACCCACTCTAATTCCTCTATGGGCTCAATAATGCCAAATTCCAACATCTTGTCAATTTCTTCTTTAAATTTTACACATAGGTTAGGGTTCATCCTGTAAGGTCTCTTCCTAACCAGGCGCGCACCTTCCTTTAACTTAATTTTCATCTTGCCCAAAGATTCATGCACTCCTTTTAGCTCATGGTAGACTCTAGGAAACAATTCCTAGAAATCACATAGCAACTCAATTATCTTATCCACTTTAGAGTTAGAACAATAATATCCAATTATGGCCTCCTTAGGTTCAACATCCATTCCAATGTTTACTTTATTCCTCTTCATAGGTTCACGGTAGGCACGTTCCTTTTCATCCACACTGCTGTCTAAGACCTCGTGCATACCCTCCGAATGATATATGTCTAAATTTTCCACTTTTCATCATCCACCATGTAGACCATCTTTCCTTTCTCCTTCTCCAGAAAGCGATCTCAAGCGCTTCTCCATCTTTTCCAAATTACTTCAAAATGTGCTTCTAGGTATGATTCACCAAGCAACTCCTGAATGATTTATTCAGCCTTTGGACTATCTCCCATAGTCAAGCACTTCATAAGATGTAATGCCCCTTTCACCAGAGGTTTAGTGGAGAAGTAGTCAAAATTCTAGATCATTTATGTAGTCAAGTCTTTCCAATTTGTAGTCTCTCTATGAAACTCTGCATAAACATACCAAGTACGTGTGTAGCCTCGAAAGGTAAAATAAAGTTTTTGCACCCATAACGAAGGTGGTAAAGCTTCCTGCCCCTTTGTCCAGAGTCTCTCGCATTGCTGAATGTGGTGCTGAATAAGATTATTACCATGATATTCACAAATTTGAGTAGGTGCATTACTTATAAGAAACCTTGCTGATAGGGAAACTCTCACCTCTCTCAATTCTATGATATTATCCATATGAACCATCCACCGGTCTTACTGTTGTCTATTTCGCTCTCAGGTATAAAAATTCCTTCTATCCAAATTATCCTTCCATTAGAATTCCATGGCTTGTAGGAATACCTCAGGGTTTCCTTCACCATTGTACTGAGGTATAAGGTTGTTGCCTAACTTCCTAACACAACACAACTTACTTACACATGCAACCGTGCTTCTTTACCTCATGCCCAACCATCTCATAAGTGTCATGTGATCAATTTTCATAGGAAATAATTGTAGTATCTTTGATGGACTATGCATAATCCCAATGGAGAATTCCTTCCTTAAGGTCTTTTGGATCTCAAATGGTGCGCACATAAATTCTATTAAGGTCTTCTTCACTTAAGGGCTCAACATAAGGTGCATATTTCCCATATATAAAAGGGATAATAACTTGTTCTTACTTGTTATCAAACTGGTATATCCATTATTGAACCGTAGATAAACATTATTTTCATAGCACTAAGGGTTCCCAAGTAGAGGTGGAAACTATCCACTTCTGTAAGCACTAAGACCTCAAAGTTCCTAGTGAACTTGGCCCCATGTATAGTAATGGATGCATCCTTTAAGACTCCAATTGGCATGGCCTTAGTCCAATTTTCCATATAAAATACATTGAAATATGGCTGTAATGGAGGTCTGACCATCTGAACCCATGCATATAAGGTAAGCACATTCACTTCTATGCCATTGTCAATCAAAATATTTCTCAAAAGCCATACGTCAACAACAACATTCGAATAATGTCCTTGTCATAATCCAAGCTATGAGAAGGGAGATTAGCATGCAAAATATGTCGTCCATTCTTAATATCGACACAAAGTGTTTTCCTTTAAACAACTCCCTGGTAATGGAATAATGTTCTTACTTACACAATATCTTTCATAATTCCTTCGGATCATCAACATTTGGATGGAAAGTCTCACTACCTTCTTCTCTGTTCCAACTTCCATGACTGTTCCTTTAAACACTGTATTTCACCCTACAGATTTATGAGTACCTCCATGGTTTCCTGATAAACCTCCTTCTGATGTGTAGGGTATGGATATTTTACATGTAAAACCTCCTCATTAGTAATGGTAGGCTTCTATTACAACATTTCTCTAGTGTGTGTAGCCTTAGCATGTGTAGTAATATTCATAGGTACCACCTCAAGATATGATGCTAACTTCGGCATCTATTGGTTTTCCAGTACAATGTGTTCTAACCATCCCTGCACCTTTGTTCTCCTATTTTTTCTTCTTTCTTAGATGTTCATATAATCCAAGAACTCTTCATAGTTATGATTCTTTTCGTAAAAATAACAAGTAAACTTATGAGGACACTCATTCCTGTAATGGTCAAGAGAACTTCATATAACATGTTCCATGAGGGAACTCACCTCATCCACCATCGTGTCCTCGGCCTTTGAATCCACCATGGTATCCTCGACCTCTACCACAACCTCCCTCAAAGCACCCTTCATTATGATCATAGCACCCTTGAGTGTGATCATGATCATGTTGCTCAATTTTATCCTTAGAGTTATTCACAACTCTAGTTTGTCGTACACCAATATCAATGGAATCATGGATCTGATCAATCAACCTACAATCTTCGTGTATTATGATTTATGGACTAGAAAATATTATAGTAACAAGACACATTATTTCTTATCGCACATTGCAACAATGGACAATAACTCACATCATGATCCAAATGACATATCTCACAATCCAACAACAAGGAGTGCACCGATCTATGAGGAAAACTATCCTTAGTATACCCCTCTACTTCACAATATTTTCACCAAATTCCACTACGTGTCTCATGTGCTATATTGGATGATAGTTTCTCCAACTATTTTTCCATTACCAAAATCTGAGCCTCCAAGAATGGGCTCACTCTAGTGTCTATGCTCTTGAATTCCCAAAGTGCAAATTTGTTTCAAGTGCCTCGTGTGGGTCCATATAAGTCTTATGTGAGAGTTCCCTCCTAAAATGTGTGACTAGGAATCTGACGAATCACTGTGCATGCTGACTTGCATGGATATCATATAATAGTTGAGACAAGAGTGTATTTAAATGAGCATCATATTCCGGAAACTCTCAGTAGTGCCCTACTTGATATCCTTGAGTGCACTTATAATTTTCTACTCGAACTCAGGGATATAAAATTATTTAAGGAAAACATCTTGTAACACCGTATAATCTACACAAGTATGATCTAGGTAAAAATTCTTGTACCAGGTGTGCGTATGTCCCTAAACCTAATTGTAAACTAATCGGCCTTGCGCTAAAGCTATAATTTGTTTCACATTCCAAAGTATCTCAAACATATGGAATACTCAGCAACATCTTCTATTCCCTATACTCTGGGGAGATGAAGGGCCATCTCCATGTAAATATTCAGGGGCTGATGAGGACTATACCCACCGAATCCGTAACCTTCTATGTTACCTCCGCCTTTAGATCCAGCAGATCCACTAGATCTCGAGCCACTTGTTCCACCTAATCCTCCCCCTATAATAGGAATTGGACCAAAGGATGTACTGAATTGATTCCTAATAGTGGTGCTAAACTAAACTCCTATAGTTTGTGAAGTTGTGCTACTCCCAGATGTGATTTTGAATTTCTACGTGCCTATGTTATGTGCTAATGACGCATGTGAAAAAGTATCTCCAACCGGACCTCCAAATAATAAGGAAGATGTCTTCCCAACCATAAATGTACTTGCTATCTGATTTAATCTTGATCCTATTGATAAGTCAAATTTACCTCTTGCTACTCTTCTGCCCAAACTAGATTGTTGAGTACTCGGCTATACTAGAAACCTGGAAACCAAGTATAAGGGATAGGTTTCTAGGTAGATTCGAATGCACTCCCACTACCCATGTTGTCTCTATTTACACAATCTCATAAGAGGCCGATGAGGGTTCCCTATCATGGTTTCCCAAATGGGGGAGTTCTTGATGCTCTAGCTCTATGTCCTCTGTGTGATCTCTAAATCCTTCACGAGCCATCTCTCTCCACAACGTCATCCATTATGTAACCACGTGTTGCTTCTATAAATCCCTCTCGCACACCTCATTGAACTTAAGCCTCCTTTCTTCTCTTTTCCTCTCTCTGTACTAGGTTTGTCATCCTTCACCACACCTACTCCTACCCTTGTGCATGGTGGGGTTTAGCTAGCCATCATATTCTCTTCCAAATTTAGGGTTACCATCAAGATATTGATCACCAACAGAATTATGTGTAGATATGATCCTCTAGGATAACGTAAAAATTGAAACTTAGCTACCTCTGGACAAGAGTAAGTGTAAATTGAGTACTCTAAAATATAACTATTTAGAGTACCATGAAACTAAGTATCCACAACACACATCCAAATTAGATCAACATCATAAACAACCTAAAATTCTTCTTGCATCTAGAAAAGTGTGTAAAATCTCCAATTCCTTTTAGACACGTAAGCAACTAGCTAATCATATAGCTCTATGGAGAAGATAACAAAGAAGATTTCATATAAAGAGTCATACAAATTCATCTCAACCCACACGTATGCATCAAACTCGATCCAGCTTCGAATCTCTAAGCGTACTCTTCTTCCAAATATAATCTCCACCCCTTAAAACTTGCTAAGGTCAACCGATACATTTTCATCACGCAATATCCCGAAAACAATGAAAAAGAGGACGCTGTAATAGAACCGATGATGCAGCCTAGAATTCATTATAAATGACCCAGAATTCTAGCACATCACTTATCCTAAGATGATCACTCAACCAAAGTGTGCAAAGGCACCAAGTACCTCTTTATTATTGTTTATTCAAGATGTTAGCATGATGGTGCAAATAGGTTTTCAGATTCATAACCAATAGTAAACAACACATACTTGCATATAAACAAGATATAGATCTTAGAATATATGTAAGATGAACTAAATAATGACTATAACAAGATTTACCATGTAAGAACCAGATTCGACATGTTCAACACCATTATCCAGCCAATATGAACCATTTTATTAAATACTATAAAACACAAAAGCTTATTACATTACATACGTATCTCCATGAGTCATGCACGCGAAAAACTAGTAGCATAACTCTATAATAATTCACACACCCAAAACCATGCAAATCAATCCATATATATATAGGGGTGGTGACTTTCCCTTCATTGCCCATGCACTTTCCCAAAATAGGTCACATGCAAATAATAGTCACGCATCTTTACAAAAATTCAAGTATTATAACAATATAATTCCTATGATTCTCGGAGAGGAAATCCTAATTACTAAACCATGGTGCTCGAACCGATGCTTGCTCCCAAAATACCATTGCGTGCGCTGCAAGTCCTCCTGTCTTTATGTGCCCAACACACTAACTCCAAAAATAAACTTCACAATAGAAGTGTCTAAGTCCTTATCCTAGGCATGTTAACCTTCTTCAGTAGCACTTTGACCGCATTTTTGCCGCGCCCTACATTCGCGCGCCTAAAACTTTAGCTATTTTTATCTTCCCAACATATGTTATGAAGAGGATACACTAGGTATTTATTGGTTGAGTTTCTCACTTGAGAGAGAAGAGACATTATAATTGTCAAGACAAATGAGAAACATGTATATAGAAGCATATGTCAATATATGGAGTTAGTAATACTTTTGTGTGGATATGAAGAATAAGGTCATCTTTCTTTGAAAAACCTAGTTACCTTTATAAAACCTTGCATGCACAGTGGAACCTTGTTAGGAAAGAAAAAATATAGAAGAATGAGAAAGGTTTATGAGATACTTGGTAAGGAAGGTGTATAAATCCCTTAGCGATAAATATTATCCCATAATATTGGGTTTTGAATCGATTCAAAAATAGAGTTATAACCAAAATAACCCTCTCGTGTAAACTGTAACTTATAGTCAGGTTGTTGTTAAGGCACATGTTTAGAAGCATACAATCATTTAATATTGTCTTAAAACTTTCAATATTTCATGGTATGGAGTTTTTATCAAGGTTATTGAAGGAATTTCTCGCAGTTTTAGTGGTGATTTTTGGAGTTTTACATGAAAATTAGGTGGATACAAATCGAAATGTATAGGTAAGACTTAGTGTAAAGAACAACATTACAAAGGAAGTATTAGTTATACTCAATGTTGGCTCTTGAAATTTTATACATATCTAAAATCCTCTAATGGGTGTTCAAAATTCTACTTCTCTCATATTGAAGTCTCCTAGAAGAGGTGCATGTACATGATAGTTTTTGTCAAAGACCTAGTGAGGGTTTGAACCAAAAATACAAACAGTAGGTAAAAGGAGTTAGATAAGGAGTTAAACCCTAAAAATGTTCTAACATATAAGTGGTGGTGGAAGGAGCCTAATGAAGTTGATAAATACTTTTGGGTAGATCTAGAAGAGGATAATCTAGGTGTGAGTGGAGTATATGTTCTCAAGGAATTAAAGGGTTAAGATTGACAATCATGGATAAAAGTTGTTATCTTGATGTTCGAGTCCATTTTGGTGATCTAACTAATAGTGGTTTGGATGTATGATGAAGGAAATATAAGCACAAAGCTAAATGGAAGTTTGAAACCAAGGTTGCACTCTTAGGCTCAAGACCAAGGAATCCAGAACAAGAACAAGTAAGGTAGGGACAAGAGTAAGTGGGGTTAAAAGTGATAGGATTTGTTTAGTGAATCACATTACACTGTTTGTAAATAGGATGTAGGGAAAGGTTCATGAGAATATCATTTCAAGTTGTTATTATATTAGTTATTCAAGATTTGAGCTAATATAGCAAAACTTTAGCCTTTATAAACTTGTGGGTCCTCATAAGTGGAAGAAAGTGAAAGTTGAGGTTTTGATATTCTTGATTATTATTTATGCATGATATTAGTATGTGTCTACATCATTCACTTGAGGAACTTGTTACACTTTTGGGTCCTTTGATCATTATCGGTGTGATTATCCCCGAATATAGTTTGCTCATTGTGTTGGAAGAAACATAAGCTAGAATATTTCCGAACCTATATAAGAACATGAGTAAAAACAAGAAGGAAAAGGGTGCGGGGATGATTAAAGTACAACGTGTGAAATCTATTTAGTGGATTCCTAAGAAGATGTCCAAAATTAAGTTACAAACCATGTTGGTCACAACATATCTTTGAGGTAGCACGCGCATGCAAGCCTCTTAAGGAAAAATCAATCCTCATAAGGGAGCAAGTAATACATGCCAAGTATCTAAACCCGGTGTATTAAAAGCAAGTCTACCAAGAGACTATGAGATTCATCAGAGATATTTAGGGTGAAATATAATGCTTAAAGGAGCAGGTGCATGAGAGAGAACATGTAAAGAATATTGAGCTCCTGCAGAAATATGTAGATGACCTAAAAGAGGTCTCAGAAGATATTGTGTCGGGATAGTATCATCCTAATGCTAGGGTAATGGCTATATGAGAAAGTATCATGAACTCTAATTGAGCGTGAGTGCTAGATACTACATAAAAACTTGCCACCACCGAATCATGAATTTGATAAGGAGATTACACTTTATGCGGTTGTTGGGTTGAGTAAAATATTATCAAAGTGTTGAAGATGTAGAAGTAGGGCGCGTAGGTAGGTGTAAGAGTAGGAAAAATTTCTACCCCGTAGTTTCACACCTAGGGAAGTTAGAGTTTGGGACTTATCCATTTTACATACATGGGCTAAGAATGGATTGAGTTTTGAACATGATTTGATAGAAGACTTGGAAGACACATAAAGATATTTTGGGACCAAGTGGAAGTTGAATAATTAAGTGAATTTCGAGCTAATAATAGGATTAGAAATAGAATTCTTTATAGGTAATCTATTATTAGGTGAGGATTTCATGCTTCCTTAGTTGATTTTATAGCGAAACATGTCTTCCGAGAATGCAACCTACTTTTGAGAGTGCATGAGTAGTGAAGGGTAAGACCTCACTACCTATATATATGTATTGATTTCCATGGTTTAGAGACACCATGAAGATTGTAACAGAGTTATATTCTTCGGTGTACTTGCACACATGAATTTATGATGGTAATTATGATGTATTCAGCTACTATGTGATTTGATGGATTAATAATATGGATTGTTATGGTTGGATATTGATTATTGATATCTCATGTTACTAGTTATTGTATGGTAAATATGATATTGATCCTTGTTTGATTCATTATGCACTATGGTTTGATGGTATGCCTTACCATTAAATTACTTGCTATGTATATGGAATACTTATATGATCATGCTAACACCTTGACAAAGTTGGTATTAAAAGAGGGACCTAGTACCTTTGCGCACTTTGGGTGAGCACTCAAATATTTTTGAGTGATGGGCCAACACATATAGGGTTTTGAGTAAGAAAACAAACTACATTTTGGTTCCATTTCCAAGACCTCTTTTCAAGTTGTTGCAAGGATGTTACATGATGAAGATGTATTAGTTGACTTTGGACAATATTGAGAGTTGGGTTGTGGATTTGGAAGACCATTTTTCTCATAGATATAATACTAGACCTAATTTCGATGCTCGTGCGTGGGTTGAAGAACATATATATCATGAAATCTATGAGATGTTCTTTTGCTATTTTCCTATAGAGTTATATGAGTGGTTGGTAGCATATGTGTTGAATCATAATTGAAGGTATAGATCGATTATTTAGACACAAGAAGATTACCAATATCTGCGCATGGTACTTGATTTGACTTGGACATGCACTTGTAGATCATTGGTGGAGTGGTGTTTTTAATAGTTACACATTGGAGTACATTGTTTCTACTTATTCTTGTCTAGAGGTTGTTGAGTTCTAGTTCTTGCATGAACCCTAGAGGATATTATTTGCACACTATCCCTTTAGAAATTAAGATCTTGATTGTAACTCTGGATTTGGAAGAATGCCCTATGGCTAGCTAAACCTCCATCGTGAGCGGGGAAAGAGAAGGTGTGGTGAAAGATGGAAGAATTGATGAAAGAAAGGAAGAGATAATAAATGTGGCTTAAGTATAATGAGGCATGGGAGAGGGAATTGGTGAAGAAGTGCGATATTGAGGAGTATGTGGAGTTGTGGAGGATGATGTCTCATGAAGGATTTGAAGCTCATGTAGAAGATGTGGAGCCAAAGCATCGGGCTCTCCCTAATTAGGAAAGTGTAATAGAAATCCCCTCTAGCTTCTTATTAGAGTGCATCTGATGAAAAATATTAAATACCATGGGCATGCATTTGATCCCACCTAGATACCTTCCCCTTACACTTGGTGTTCCAGTTCTGAAACAATTGTTGAGAAATAGGCTAGTGTTGGTTATATAATAACGAAAGGTAGATTTCAGTTTCTATTGAATACGGGGAGTTCATCGGATAAAAAATCATCTATGGCAGCGAAGATGTCATCTTTGTTATTTGGGGGTCTTTTGGAGGTATATTCTATAATGTGTCATCTACATAGAGCTTGGGCATGTAGAACGCTGGTAATACATCCGGAAGGAGCCCAAATTTGTAAACCGTGGGAGTTCAATTTAGTATAACAGTTGGAATATTTATTAGTTCATCCTATGGTCCGGTGCCTACTACAAGAGGTGGATCAGGAGGGTTAGGAGGTTTGGGATCCAGTGGATCTAGTGGTTCTAGAGGTGGAGGGAATATAAGGGGTAATAAAAGTTCTGGATCTTGTGGGCATGGTCTGCACTAACCATAACAAGTTTATTAGAAGATGTTTGTTTTCTTACCAGAGTAGAGAGGCATTGAAGATGTAGATGAACATGTACACATGTGTGAAATAATATGGCACACTAAGGAATCACATCTCTTGAGTGTAAGGAAAGTCAATACACTACTACCTTATAAGGGCACGTGCATAGCTGGTATAGGAATTATGATCCAAACTAGACTGTGAGACTACAATGCGCTATGTGATGCTTTCTTGGTGGATTTTCATATACCTGAGTTTGAAAAAAAAAGCATCAATGTGCTAAAGTAAATTAAGCAGGGCATGGCTGAGAGCGTAAGGGAGTATGATGCATGCTTTAAAACTTTTCTATCAAAGTTGTCTTATGATATTCACCCTAGTTAGCATGCACAATGGTTTTTGGTGGATTGATCACACCTTTTAGAAGGGCGCTATCTCATAAGAATTTTAGAGATCCGCATGAGGATTCGAAGAAGCTCTTTGCACAAGGCCATTGGTAGCATAGACACTGGAGTTAGCCCACTCTTAGAAGCGTAGATTACATCTATGATGAAATAGTTGGAGAAACTATTGGCCTATTCAGGTCATGAGACATGCAACATTATTTGGTGTACATATTGCGAGGTAGAAGGACATACCAAGGATATCTACCTTCGTAAATAGATGCACGCCATGTTGCTAGATTATGAGATATGTCACTTGGATCATTAGTCGAGTAGGTTCCCATTTTTCTAGCACGTGATCGGGAAGAACATGTCTTGTTCTTGTAATGTTTACAAGTCCCACATTCATGATACTGAGAAATTGTAGATTCATTGATCGAGATTCATGAGGCTATTAAGACCGGTGTACATCGGACCGGTGTTGCAAACAATTATAAGGAGAAAGGTAAACATTATACTCATAATCACAATGAAGGGTGATCTGATGGAGGTGGTAGAGGTAGAGGTTACCGTGGAGGATATAGAGACTATGGTTGCAATGATGGAAGAGGTGAAATCCTTCGTGGAACCTATTTTACTTATGGATCCCCTAACCATTATAGATGTGAATGCCCTTAGAACACTATTTGATCATGGTGCGGAAAGAATCACAAGTTTGAAGAATGCCCTGAGTTAAATGATCACATGAGTAAGAACTATAATAAGAATGATAAAGGAACAATAATGGTTAGAGTACAATGTGTTGTGGAAGATCAGTGGATGCCAAAGTTAGTGCTGATAAACTATGAGAAGTAGCTAACACCTAGTAGCCTAAAGTTTGTACCAAATTACTCAATAACCATCATGATAAGAGGTAAGCAAATAAACTTCAAAAACATGCATTATGAATCAAACAAGCAACATACTATGTTTACTCTACTCTTTAGAAAGCTTAATAAAAATGAACCTAATTAGACTCTAAGAAATCAAAGTTGATTTGTTGTTTTCTCCAAAAGATGAAGAGATCTCTCTAAGATGATTTATTAGACCATGCTTAGATAACTCTTACTAATCTAAAATGGAGGAAAGATGCAAGATGAAGCTATTTCAATGGTGGATGGCTTGGCTAGTGCAAATGAGCTCTTTAAGCTAGATAATCAAGATGTGATATAAGATCAAGATCAAGATGTCAATAAGGTGTTGAGAGATGTTTTTACTATGTAAACAAGTGTAAGGTGTAAGGTTGAAAGGGAGGGGTGACCCCTCTATTTATAGATTTTGGTTTGGAAGGAATGTGAAAATCTAGTGCATGTGGGACAAATGAATAAGCCAAAATAGATCTTTTGGAAGTCAAAGTACCTTTTTGACTAGGTTAGAAGCTAATTAACCTCTTAAGATTAATTAGGGACTCTAAACAAGCTTAGGAAGCCTTCTAAGAGTTCTTGGAGGAATTTGAATTAGATTTTGGAAGCATTGGAAGTGGGAGATAGCCAATGATAAGGTTCATTAGTTAAATATGAGATAGAAGACTTAATCAATATGAAACTAGCTGATTAAGAGAATTATCACCAATCAACTTGTCATAAAATGGCATCCTGAGTGAGTTGGAAGTAGAGTTAGATAATGAAGTGTCGTTATTTGAAACAAAGTGAAAGGAGATGAAGATAGTCAGTGCAATGTTAGAATAAGATTGCTTTGATCAAAATTTAGGTGTCTACATTTTCCCCTCTTTGGGGTGACATAAGCAACGTCACTCAAAGATAGTAGAAAATTTACAGACAATTTTTTTGAAGGGGTAGAAGAAAAATTAGTAGAATGAAGGATTCCCCCTCGAGTGTCGATGGGGTGATGAAAGAAGGTGATCAAAAATAGAAAAGATGAAGGGAATAGATAGATGAATGAGGGGGAGAAATGCGGGTAGTGTTGTTGAGTGCAAGAGTTACTTTTGTTAACAATCCTGTTAGAAATGTTGTAAGAGTGAGTGGTTGAAGAGAGAGATACATAATTATCCAGTTGTCATTTGCTTTGCTCATCTTCACATCATACTAAATAATTGAGTAGATGAGGGAGTTTCTCATTTTGACGGCGATACACCAAAATATTTGGTATTGAATTTGAGAGCGGTGTGCGATGTAGAAAGAAAGGGGATATAGAAGGGAACATTAATATGAAGAGAATAGAAATAGCTTACATCCAGCTAATGTAAACAACTATATTTTTCATCATATTGCTTAGAATCTATATCATCGGTCTTTATTAAAAATGTAAGCATACGACATAAGTGTAGAATGACATGAAAATCCATAGTAAAAAAAAAATTCCCATTGCTAAAAATACCAACTCCATGCAACATACAGAATGTAATGCAATACGAGAAGTAAACAAGCTGATCTAACAGGAAACAAGTACAAACACACATACTCAAACCAACAACAATCAAGATAGTTACACAAATGTTTTGTTATCTAGCTGCAGTTCCCAAATGTTTTTGATAAATGACATGGGTTAAAAGATGGTGCCCTAAGAAAAGATGTATGCGAGGGGAAAAATGGTGGACACAAGGGTCCAATGAAAAAGTTGTGTGCACTACTGAAACAAATAGTATCACAACTCATTGTGCCCCAAAGTATAGATGAAGCATGTAGTTTAGATTTTGTAAATGATTGTAGATCCAAATGATCCATGAGTCATTGTTTCAAAAACACGTGAAAACACAGTAGGAGAGATATGAGATGAATACCATGTGTGTGACACAAATTTCAGCTCGTATATAAGCTATTTACCAAATTTTGTCCATTTTTGAATTTTTATGATGTTTTGAAATTTTTTTGAAAAATTTATAATGTTTAGGAAGATTATGATTTTTTTCAATTTTTAGATTTTTTGATTGATCAGTCAAGAATTTAGAAAGTGGAGGATTTACCTAAAAGCACACGAAAATGCCCCAAGGTGATGAAATGAGTGTCGGGTAGCAAAAAGATGCCCCCCGAGAAGAATGAAAACAAGTCAAAAATAATTATTTAAATAAATAATTATTACGATGGTTAATAGAAGAAGGGAGAATGAAAATATCACTGAAACAATAAAAATTCCCTAGGGAGAAGAAACAAGTGCTAGGTGGCAAATAATGCCCCAACATAGTGAAAATTGATTAAAAATAATTAATAAAAATAATTATCACACGGGTAGAAGAAAGTGTTAGAATGATCACGATGGTCAAAACATGCCCAGGGGCATCACGGTGGGTTAAAATAGGTTAATATACCCCTCCAAGGGGGTAAACCATCGCAATGAGTTCATTTGTTATCGGAGCTCTGCTAATTTTTACCACGAGTGATTTGAGAGCTACGAGAGAGATGGCACAAGTTCAGAGGCACGTTAGGAGAGATGACACTATTTGAGAGTATGCACGGGAGGAGGATCCTCCATTTGTGAGTGTCCTAAACTCTTCTTGTCAAATTTTGCATTTAATAGCTTTTATTTAGCATTTATTAGCTTTGAATAGGGTTAATTAGGGTAGGTGAAATCATGTAGCACGTGCACCGAGAGGGTGAGCGTAGGCATCAAAAGGCGTAAACATCAATTTTACATGTACACGTATGTTTATATATCAAAATATGTGTACACACCCACATCAGGCATAAAAATGATGCGTACATGTGCTTAGGTTGAAAAATGTATGTATTGCTAATGCATACACACAATCCCACGTGTATGTGGCATAAAGGGCATGCATGCATGAAGTATAGGTTAGTTAGGGGGCACACATACTTATATGGGTGTTTATAGGCATCCATGATGGTGCATATGCATATTGGGCAAATGCACACATAGGAAGGGAAATAAAGTACCTAGGTGATCATACATTCCCAAAAGGGAGCACACATGTAAAGAGAGGAAAGTTTGATACTTAGAAGAATGTTAGTGTGATGACTAGGATAGTGTAGATGAATTTGGACTTAGTTTTTTAGAAGATGAGAAGAATATAGAAGAAAAATTAGTTCTAACACTTGTCGTTATTTTTTATAGAGAGATGATTGTCATCCCTACAGATGAGGGAGCGACGTGGCCGCCTAGCGGCCATAGAGGTGAGTTTTCATCGACGTGATAGATAGATGATGGATATACTCCTGGAGGTGACTTGACTTAGCCCATGTAGCTAGGATGTCGTTGATCACTTTGGACCATGGGCTTCTTACAGCCCTGGCGGAGAGATGGCATAGTGAGAGCTAGTGTTTTTAGCTTCCTACAAGAGAGATCATAGTGACTCTAGAGGATGTCTGGCACATTCTACATGTGCCTATCCATGGAAAGCTGATTGAGTATACTACACTGATGCTGAGATCTTAGACTACATTATGGAGGTCTTTGGACATGTTGATATACCTCACCGAGGTATGACAATCTACTTACATCGATGCATAGCTGATCCGAGATTTCATCACATGCCTTTATACTTGATGGCTCTTGTTAGTGGGTTTTTGCTCACTGACAAGACATGTTCTACATTTCCTCTTGGCCTGATTAGCATGATACAGGTTTATTCCATAGGTGAGAGATATTGTTGGGGCCAATGTATATTGCACGCATTTATACTGGGATCTTCATCTTATTACATACCATGGTCAAAAGACCATGGGTCCCGCTACATTACTGTAGACATGGGCATGGGACCATATAGCAATTGATTAGTCACCCCAAAGGTGTACTTTGAGTTCGAGATCTAAAGGAGCCTTTAGTTATGGGATGGGTCTCTATTGGAGATGATGTCCATGGTCATATGGGTGATACCTATCATTATCGCAGGGAGTTGGATGACATTGTACAACATATGATAGTGTGGAGGCCCTATCCATCATTACCAGTGGGCCAAGGATGTAGAAAAGCTCATCATAGCCATGGTTGAGAATTTTTGATTGAAATTAGGGTTATATCACAAAGTTCTATAGGGTAGACCGATGTCAGAGATAGTTTGGCATAACATATGATGTACCTCATCCCGATATGTGGTACACACATGAGGGGCTGCTGAGAGATTTGATATGGGGCCACCTATTCAGCCAGACAGGGCTCGAGCTAGTTTTGATGGGATGGTGCCATAGCCATGGGTCCCTTTTAGATAGGTCAGAGATCCCAAAGTTACCCTGAGTATGGACCTTGGTATTTGATAGTCTTACTCGCGCCGCCTCACTATTCCACAAGCTTTATGGGATGTTGGAGTTAGGCCAGCCTCCAGGTGATTTTTGATAGTGATGATGATGAGGATGGTGGAGATGATGATGATGGGTTTGATGGCCAGGGTCATGATGGTGGTGGTGGACAGGGTCCTCCACCCTTATAGTAGTAGGCACCGGGGTAGGGGCCGAGACCTAGACAGAGACATGTACCCCTTGTTTGCTAGATATACAGATGCCCCAAGTGGGCTTAGTAGTTGGTGTCGATGTTCCTATACAATAGGTGTGCAAAAATAAAGAGATCAGCACCATAGGGTCCTCTTGTAGGAGGAGTACCACAACAGGGGCTAGTTCATAGCCCACCACATAGTCCCGAGAGGTGGAGGTGGTGGAGATGATGGGGGACAGATAGTTGCACTACACAACAAGTTGCAACATGTTATAGATTATGCAACTCCGTGGTGATGGTTGAGAGAGATCGGGAGCTGAGGGCATAATTACAGTTATTACCACTAAGTGAGACTAGGCTAGAGCACAAGCTAGCCAAGGAGGTGGTGGAGATGGTGCCACCTAGTTTCATGAGATTCAGTAGCTTGGATTCCCATAGAGTTCATATATTATGAGCTTATTACAAAGATAGTCATAGGAACATGTGCATGCCATTACCACAAAGAGAGACTGATTGGTGACTGAGAGGATAGTGGGCCGAGGCTGAGCTGGTGAGATTACAGGAAGAGGTGGCTTCATTTTTGAATGGACTGATGGAGCCACCATGACACTTAGGACATACATGGACTTGGCTATGGCTAATGGTAGGGCCTCCTACTACAAGGCCCTATATTACAATGTCATTCCGAGGGTCGAGAGTACCTATTTTGAGTGAGCATTCGATGGTTAGGTCACACAGATCATAGAGGCTAGAGACATTGGCTAGATCGTGGAGAATCCATGAGATCACTAGACATGGGCAGTAGACAGGAGAGTAGGGTACACAGGCGATGCACCCTCCACTAGATCGTAGACCTCGAGTCCTCATGAGGGATCGATTCAGACATGACTTGTTTTGTGATCATATACCTATGTATGTATTTATGATGTATGCCTCTTATGAAGGCTCAATTTTGATCGATGATGTATGATGTATCTTTTTTGGATTATGCCTCCTGATGAAGGCTTTTTTGATTCATGCCCTTGATGGAATATTTTGTATCGATGATGTATATATTTTGAGACAAACATTATATACATGTTATGGACATTTGATGTTATATTTTTCATGTATTTATATGACTTGTGATGATGATTATATCATGATGTTGTATGATTTATTTCTTGTGTATGTATCATGATTGATTTTGATAATGCATCATATGGATATGGATACTTGAATTTGTTAGGACATGATGATTGATGATGCTTTTGGATCCTTATATGATGATGTTTATTGCATAAGTATCACATGCTTTTGATTTTATGATAATATCCTTAGATAATATCATTTTTTTTGGACATGAGATGCCTTGGATTAGCTCACGGGATGATATTTATGATATTGGTGTGGGGGGATAGATTTGTGATCATGTGCAACCCCTCTTTCCCCATTGATGATACGGTATATGATGATTAGCTTAGTATACATTCTTGATGTAAAACTTAGCATTTTTATTGATATATGATGTATAGATGATGTTAGATGTGATGATATATGGTAAATGATTTGATAGATATTAGATGATGATAAAATGTACAATACAATTTACAAGCACAACTTAATCAAATCTAACTAATACAACACAATTATTTACAAGTATGCGAGATAAAAATAAATCCAATGTGGATGCATAACAATTGTTAAACTAAGAAAATGAATTCAATCTAAACACACAACACATGCAATGCCATCAAATCTAACTAATACAACACTAGTATGAACAAGTATGCAAAAGGATACAATGCCATAGTTAAGTAATACTCAACCAAAGTAAGAAATTGAATTTCATTTAATACACACAACAACAACCAAAAATGCAAAGCAATCAAAACTAATGAAAACATTACAAATATGAACAAGTATGCAAGATAAAAATGAACTAAATGCAATAGTTAAGTAATACTCAACTTAAGAAAATGAAGTCAATTTAAAGCACACAACATGGAAAGGAAATGCAATCAAAACTCTACAAACCGACAACTAAAAGTAAGAAAATCACTACTTTGTTTTTGCGGGACAATTTTGATTCATTTTCTACTATTTTTGGTGTCATCTCATGAGATAAATTTTTCAAGGCTACTATTCACATTGTTTTCGGGGTTTCCTTTAAGACAATGTTATGTTGTTTTTTGTAGCGTCATCCTCTTTAGGGTTTTTCCAATGTTTAGGAGTTTTCCAATATTTTGAATGTTTTTGTGTTTTTGAAAGTTTTCAAAGCTATGTACAGGAAAAGAAGCATGGATGCCCCTAATGATGTGGGAATATACAGAGGCAGAATGCCACACAAGTATGTTTAGGAAGGTGTAGATGTGAAAGTGCCCCCAACATTTAGATGGGAATATACAAAAAGTAACTCCTTCACATATATGCAAGAATGGATCAGCTAGATCAAGGCCATGGAAGACATATGCAAAAGGATACTCAACCTAAGAAACCTAGCCCTAAACCAGGGTAAGTGTACTCCATTTTAGATATGAGAAGTGCTTAGGAATAATGAATCCTCCCAAGGCTCCAAAACTAGTTTTCACTCGAGGACCTATCCAAAGTGCCACAATTGCGTGGTTTTCACACTTGGACGACCTATTTTTTTCTTTACTATTTTCTTGATTTTTTTATTTTTTTGCTTGTTTTTTTCTTTCTTTTCTAAGGAAATTATTATTTAAGCATAGAATTACTTGAGATGCATTACATTCATTGGTTCCTTTAATTCTTTTCCATTTGAGTGAGCTAGTTTGTAAGCCCCTGATCCATATTTCTCAGTGACCACATAAGGTCCTAACCAGTTAGCCTCAAATTTTCCTTTCTTTTCTCTATCTTTAACAATATTTTTCTGGTTCTCCTTCAGAATGAGATCACCTACCTCAAATTGATGAGGTATGATTCATTTGTTGTATCCTCTTGAGACCCGATTCTGATAAACTTTCAAGTGATTGAGGGCTCTCATTATTTTCTCATCTAATAGCTCCAATTCTATTAGGTGAGAAACTTTGTAGTCTTCATCTTTGTCTAGATAATATTTGAGGGATATTCTTAGGGAAGGAAGCTCAATTTCTAGAGGAAAAATGGCCTCGATGTCATAAACTAGTAGTAAAGGGGAGTGGCATAGTAGGGTGTGAATGGAATTTCTATAATCCCAGAGGGCAGGATGGATTTGTAAGTGCCAATTACAACCTATTTTACTTACCATTTTCTCCATGATTTGAAAAAGGGTTTTATTGGTGGCTTCTTCCTATCCATTACCTTGAGGGTAATAGGGGTAGACACTTTAAACAAATGTGGAAGCATTAACACATGGATTTTATTGTCTTGTTATTGAAATATTTACCATTGTCTGCTACAATGGTGGAGGGAATGTCGTAATGGCAAATGAGGTGATTCATGATGAATTTATATATTTGCACACCCATGACATATGTGAGAGGCACTATCTCTACCCATTTGGTAAAGTACTTGGTGGCAGTAATGATGTGGGTATGACCATCTGAGGATGTAGGAGTGAGCTTCCCTATGAGATCCAACCCCATTTTGAGAACAACCATGGAGTTATTATTGGATGTAGAGTTTGTGCTGGTGCATGGATTAGGTTTCCATACTTATGGCATAGTTCACACTTCTTAACATGTTGAAAACAATATGCTTCCATTGTAGGAAAATAGTAACCCATTCTCGTAGTTTTTATCTAGTATCATCCCACTTATATGTGATCCATAGAATCCTTCATGTTCTTCCTTGATTGACCAGGATTGATTCAGCCATATTAAGACAACAAATAAATTCCCATCATAGCCTCTATGGTAGAGGGTGCCCCTAAAAGGGTATAATGAGCTATTCGGTGAATGAGGGATTTCTTGTCAGTATGGGTAATGTCTAGAGGGAAAGTGTTGTCTTTGAGGTAGGTATAGATGGAATCATACCAGGGTGAAAGAGGACCAATGAATTCACACACCGGACATGATACCGGCATGTCATATGTGGTTTCATACAAATGTTCAATGAAAAATGGTATTTTATTCATCTGATGTAGTATTTTTAGAAGTTCCCCAATCGTATCCATAGCATTTGCTAACTTGTTTTGTACCCATGGCATTTTTCAAAAGTTACCCATACAAAGTACTCCTTTAATGTCTCAATAATCTTTTTATATAGGATGAGCTTCTCATCCTTAACTCTGTACTCATCATTGACTTCTTTGATGACAATATACGAATCACCCATGACTTTGGGTTGTCTGATATCCCATCAATGGAATTTTCATATTCGCCTCATATCTATTGTTTTTGTACATGAGAAGCCTATTCAAAATGCATGTGAAATAAAATCCCTATTGGAGTGATGAGCACTACACCTTCCCCTGCACCCTGATAGTTGAATGAACCATCAAGCTACATTTGACATATGCTGGATTATTCAATGTACATTGTAGATGCATCCAAAAGATCTAGACATAATGGTTCCATCCCCAGTAGGGGAGCTTCAACCAGTTTATCGGCAAGAAATTTTCCTTTAAGTGACTTTTGGTTAACAAACTCAATATAAAACTCACTTATGAGGATGATCCAATTAGCCATCCGTCCGTTCAATGCGGGTTTTGATAAAGGTATTTGAGAGGGTCAACTTTGGAAATTAGTTTAGTTTTGTTGTTAAGGAGATAGTGGCGTAGCTTCTGGAAAGCAAAGACCACTACTAGGCATGCCTTTTCTATTTGAGGGTAGTTCAACTCATAGGAAATTAAGGTTTGGCTTAGGTAATACACAACTCACTCTTCTTTGTGGTTTAGGTTGTATTGGGCAAGTAGTGCACCAATAACACATTGGGTAGTTGAGATATATAATAGGAGAGGTTCACCTGGGGTAGGTGGCATGAGAACTGGGGGACATACTAGATATTTCTTGAGTATTTCAAAATATTTTTGGCATTCAAAACCCCAGTTGAAAGTCACATCTTTCTTTAAAAGATGTGTCATAAGATAACACTTATATACAAGTTGTGATATAAATTGGTGGATTTCTTGGATTTTCCTTACAAACTATGTAGTCATTTGAGATTCTTGGTAGTATTTGATTAACAACTTATCATCAAACAAGTAAATAATGAGTACAAAGTTAAACATGAGAATCTAATCCCATATAAAAATATTATCAAGACATTAAAGGAGTACTTTGTGTGGGTAACCTTTGAAAAAATGCCACGGGTACAAAACAAGTCAGTAGATGTTATGGCTATGATTGGGGCACTACTTAAAATTCCACATCGATGAATAAAATGACATTTTTGTTGAACATCTGCATGAACCCACATATGACATACCAGAATCATGTTTGGTGTGTGAAGTCATTGGTCCTCTTTCACCCTAGTATGATTCCATCTACACCTACCTCAAAGACAACACTTTCCCTCCAAACATTACCCATACTAGACAAGAAATCCCTCATTTTCTAAATATCTCATTATACCCTTTTAGGAGGCACCCTCTACCATAGAGGCTATGATGGGAATTTACTGTGTTGTCTTAATATGGTTGAATCAGTCCTGACAATCAAGGAAGCACATGAAGGAGTCTACAGAGCGCATACAAGCGGGATGATACTAGCTAAAAACTGTTGAGAATGGGTTACTATTGGCCTACAATGGAAGCAAATTGTTGTCAACATGTTAAGAAGTGTGAACTATGCTAGAAGTATGGAAACATAATCCATGCACAACACAAACTCTATAGCCAATAACAACTCCATGGTCATTCTCAAAATGGGGGTTGGATCTCATAGGGAATATCACTCCTACATCCTCAAATGGTCATACCCACCGAGTACTTTACCAAATGGGTAGAGGTAGTGCCTCTCACATATGTCATGAGTGTGCAAATATCCAAATTCATCATGAATCACCTCATTTTCCATTACGACATTCCCTCCGCCATTGTAGCAGACAATGGTAAGTATTTCAAGAACAAGATGGTAAAATCCTTGTGTCAACACTTCCACATCTGTTTAAAGTGGTCTACCCCTATTACCCTCAAGGTAATAGACATGCAAAATCCAGAAATAAAACACTTATTAAAATCATGGAGAAAATGGTAAGTAAAACATGCCGAAATTAGCACTTACATATCCATCCTACCCTCTAGGCCTATAGAACTTCCATTTGCACCCTATTGGTTCGACTCCTTACTCACTAGTCTATGGAACTCGAGGTCGTTTTCCTCTTGAAATTTATCTTCCTTCCCTAAGAATATACCTTAGATATTATCTAGAAAAATATGAAGATTATATAGTTGCTCTCACTGTAGAATTAGAGCTATTAGACAAGAAAAGAATGAGAGACCTCAATCACTTGAAAGTTTATTAGAATCAAGTTTCAAGAGGATACAAAAATTGAGTAATAGCTCATCAATTTGAGGTAGGTGATCTCGTTCTTAAGTAGAACCAAAAAAATTACTTGTTAAAGATAGAGAAAAAAGGTAAATTTGAAGTTAGCTGGTCGGGACCTTATGAGGTCACCGAGAAATATGGATCGGGGGCTTACAAATTGTCTCACTTAGATTATGAAAAATTAAAGGACCCATGAATGCAATGCATCTCAACCACTTATATGCTTGAATAAGAATTTCCTTGGAAAATAAATTAAAAAAAAAGTAAAAAAATCAAAAAAGCAAGAAAACAGTAAAGAAAAAATAGGTCGTCCAAATGTGAAAACCACACAATTGTGTCATTTTGGATAGGTCCTCGGGTGAAAACTAGTTTCCGGTGCCTTGGGAGGATTCATTATTCCTAAGAACTTCTCATATCTAAAAGAGTACACTTACCCTATTTTAGGGTTAGGTTTATTAGGTTGAGTATCCTTTTGCATATGTCTTCCATGGCCTTGATCCGTCTGATTCATTCTTGTATATATGTGAAGGAATTTATTTTTATATATTCCCATCTAACATTGGGGGAACTTTCACATCTGCACCTTCCTGAACATACTTGCGTGACATTCTGCCTATATATATATATATATATATATATTTCCACATCGTTGGGGGCATCCACACTTCTTTTCCTGTACATAGCTTTGGAAAACTTTAAAAAACATGTTGGAAAAATCCTAAGCACTAGAAAAAATCCCTAAAGAGGATGATGGTACTTAAAAACATAACATTATCTCAAGGAAACCTCGAAAAAATGTGAATAGTAGCCTTGAAAAATTTATGTTGAGATGACACCAAAAAAAGTAGAAAATGAATCAAAAGCGTCATGAAAAACAAAGTAGTGATTTTCTTACTTTTAGTTTTTCCGTTTGTAGAGTTTTGATTATATCTCTGTCTATGTTATGTGCTTTAAATTGATTTCATTTTCTTAAAGTTGAGATTTCTTAACTATTGTATTTATTTCATTTTTATCTTGTATATTTGTTCATATTTTTAACGTTTTCATTAGTTTTGATTGCTTTGATTTTGTTGTTGTGTGTGTAAAATGAAATTCAATTTCTTAATTTTTTTATTATTACTTAACTATGGCATTGTATCCCTTTTTTCATACTTGTTCATACTAGTGTTGTATTAGTTAGATTTTTTTGCATTCCAAGTATTGTGTGCTTTAGATTAAATTTAGTTGCTTAATTTAACAATTGTTATGCATCAACATTGGATTCATTTTATCTCACATACTTGTAAATAAATTGTGTTGTGTTCATAAGATTTGATTATATTGTGCTTGTAAATTTTATTGTACATTTTATCATCACCTAACACCTATCAAATGATTTACCACATATCATCACATCTAACATCATCCATACATCATATATCAATAAAATGCTAAGTTTTACATCAAGAATGTATACTAAGCTAATCATCATATATCATATCATCAATGGGACAAGAGGGGTTGCGCATGATCACAAATGTACCCCCCTACACCAATATCATAAATATCACAAATCTATAAGGATAAAGTTGGAAAACTATGAGAAGTAGACTAACACCTAGTAGCCTAAATTTTGTACCAAATTAATCAATAACCATCATGATAAGAGGTAAGAAAATAAACTTCAAAAGCATGCATTATGAATCAAACAAGAAACATACTATGTTTACTCTACTCTTTAGAAAGATTAATAAAAATGAACCTAATTAGACTCTAAGCAATCAAAGTTGATTTGTTGTTTTCTCCCAAAGATAAAGAGATCTCTCCAAAATGATTTATTAGACCATGCTTAGATAAATCTTACTAATCTAAAATGGAGGAAAGATGAAAGATGAAGCTATTTCAATGGTGGAGGGCTTGGCTAGTGCAAATGAGCTCTTTAAGCTAGATAATCAAGATGTGATATAATATCAAGATCAAGATGTCAATAAGGTGTTGAGAGAGGTTTTGCTTTATGTAAACAAGGTGTTAGGGTGAAAGGGAGGGGTGAACCCTCTATTTATAGATTTTGGTTTGGAAGGAATGTGAAAATATAGTGCATGTGGGACAAATGAATAAGCCAAAATAGATATTTTGGAAGTCAAAATACCTTTTTGACTAGTTTAGAAGATAATTAACCTCTTATGATTAATTAGGGACTCTAAAAAAGCTTAGGAATCCTTCTAAGAGTTCCTGGAGGAATTTGAATTAGATTTGAAGCATTGGAAGTGGGAGATAGCCAATGATAAGGTTCATTGATTAAATATGAGATAGAGGACTTAATCAATATAAAAATAGCTGATTCGAGAGGAATATCACCCATTAATTAGTCATAAAATGGCATCCTGAGTGAGTTGGAAGAAAAGTTAGATAACAAAGTGTCGTTATTTGAAACAGAGTGAAAGGAGATGAAAATAGTCAGTGTAATGTTAGGAATAAGATTGCTTTGATTGAAATCTAGGTGTCTACGAAGGAACAATCACGAGAAGATGGAGTAGGTGAAGATAGTTGAGCTTCCTCGGAAAGATGTTAATGACTTGAAGGAGGTTTGTAAGATGTTGCACTTGGAAAATATCATTATGTTTTTATGGGAATGGATGAGGGAGAAGGTACTACTGCATTATATATGAGTGCGAAAGACAAATATTGCATGTGAACTTACCTCATCACGAGTCTTGAATATGATAAAGAGATCACTTTTAATGCAGTTGTTGATGGGTGGCTATTGAGTAATATACTAATTGATACAAGTACAGAAGTAAATGTACTCACTTTGGATGTGTGGAATCATATGGGAAGACCACCATTATAGCACTCTTTGAATGTGTTGTATATGACGAACATGACTAGAGTCATGCCAATTAGAGTATTGAAATATGCCACTATTACTATACAAGGGTCCAATTTTACTAGGGACTTTGAGGTCTTTGCGGTGGCGAAGAAGATAAGTTTCCAGCCTTACTTGATCACCCCTAGTGTTATGTGACTAACGTTGATCTACTTTTTAATAAAGGTTATATCATTTTTTAGAACAAGGAGGTGCACATCATTATTCCTTTAATAGATGGAAAATATGCACGTTATGTAGAGCCATTAAGTGAAGAGGATTTAAAGGATATATACACGAACAGTTAGGGATCCTAAAGAGCTTGAGCCATCTAAAGAAGGAATTATTTAGTGGGATGATGCTTCTTCTATGAGTGATATAATTAGTGTTGCTTGTGATAACTAATCACATTGAACATATGAAATGGTTGGGTGAGAGATAAAGAACACAACTACACACATGATCGGGCCACGTGTTGTTCATCATTTGAGTCACAACCAAGTACCTCGGCACCTTTGGTGAAGGAAACCCCGACATATTTTTGCATGCCATGGAATCCCGATGGATGGATGAGGGTGATAAAAGAAATATGTTGATTTATACCTTGTGTGAACCAAGCGCACGTTGGTGAACTACACACGAGGTAACCTTTTGGAGTGGTGAGAAGTGAGAATTGCCTTCTCTACTAGGTTTCTTAGGAGAAATGTACCTTCAAAGATATGAAAATTTCATGGGAAGGATTCTACTTCGCATCATGTTTAGAAGTTTTAGAGACTCTGGTTAGATGGGTAGGAGGCCTTTCTGCTATCACTCTAGGAATATAAGTTCTACGCCACTTTAAGAGGTTTTGTGTGTGTATGGTATGTTCTTGCAGAATTAACAATAATAATTAATTTGAAGGAGATGAATTCATGTATGATTAATAAATCGACTATTTTTATACTAAACCTCTGGTGAATGAGGCATTACAGATCATAAAGCTCCTTACGATGGGGGATAGTGCAAAAGCTGAGGAAATCCTGTTAGATATGTTTGGAGAGTTAGAATTGGAGGCACACTTTGATGAAGAGGAGACAAGTGAAAAATAGGTTGGGCATGCCTGGTTAGATAAAGAGAAGGGTAAGATAGTTTATATGATTGATGATGAAGAGATAGAGAATATGGATGTTTACCACACTATAGGTATGTGTGAGGTCTTGGATAGTGCTGATCGGAAGGTATGTGCATACCATGAGCCTATGAAAACAAAAAAGGTCAATATTGGGATAGATATAGAACCTAAAGAGGAAATTATTGGTGAGTATTAATCTAAACAAGAGGTGGCTAATATTATTGAGTTGCTTCCAAACTTGAAGGATTTATTTCCCTGTGCTTTCAAGTTAAAGGAAGGAGAATACCCGATTAGGAAGATGTCGTACAAAATGAATTCTAATATGTGCATCAAATTAAAGGAAGAGATTGATAAGATGTTGAAATTTGGAATCATTTATCTCATTAAAGAATCAAAGTGGGTTAGTCCCATGGTGATAAGGATAAATAAATATGGTCGATAATATCTATATGGATTATAGATATTTTAATGTTTCTGTGTGATAGATCCATTTCCCACACCATTTACTTGAGGAGATCTTGGAGGGTGTTGTAGGGCACGAGATTTACTCTTTCACCGATGGATTCTCTGGTTATCATTAGGTGTGAATAGAAAAGGAAGACTAAGAAAAGACAACTTTCACCACCGAGTGAGGAAGTTTAACATACGTAGTTATGCCCTTCAAGTTGAAGAATGCACTGCGATCTTTGTGTGCATGATTGTAAAGGCCTTTCAAGACTTTATACACAAGTTTTTACATGTTTACTTGGATGATTGGACTATATATGGGCTAGTAAAAGACCACTATGATAATCTAAGGATTATATTTGATAGGTTCCGGTAGTTGATCATCTCTCTTAACATAAAGAAGTGTATCTTTTCTATCCCCCTTGGGACTTTGTTGGGAAATATCATATATAAGGAAGGCTTGTTGGTGGATCCTACTAAAGTTGTTTTTATTTTGGGCTTAGAGGAGCATACTAATCAGAGTGAGGTGCATAGGTTCTTAGGACACACCAGGTTATTATAGAAATTTCATTAAGGGATATGCAAAATTGCTACACCCTTAGAAGAATTACTTGAGTAAGGGAAAGTTTCATTGGGATGAAGCGCAATAGATAACATTTAAGACATTGAAGGAAATATTTAATTTTTCACCCATTCTACACTTTACTTCTTGGGATAAACCATTTCATGTACATGTTGATGCCTCTAGCATGACCATTGGTGCAGTGTTATCAAAACCTAGTGATGGGATTATTGATCATCCTCTTTGTTTTGCGAGTAGGAATTTGACACTAGATGAATAAAATTATACAACTATGGAGTGCGAAGCATTTTCCATGATTTATGCATTGCATAAGTTTAGACAATACTTGTTGGCAACTCCATTTATCTTTTATACAGATCACATGACACTTAATTACCTATTTAATAATCTTGTTTTGCAAGGGCACATAAGTTGGTGGATTCTCTTGTTTTAGGAATTTGAATTTACAGTGGTGGTAAATCCAAGAAAGAGAAATTCTAGACCAGATCATTTATCAAGGATTAACTTAGGTGAGGATGTGCAGAGCATTGAGGATCAATGTTAGATACAAATTTGTTCATATTGAACCACGTGCCCTTTGATTTAGAATACATTGTTATATTTTTACGTACTAGTGTGTCACTAAAGAGATGAAGAGCTTAGAGAAGAAACAACTTTCCATATGTACCACACTCTATATGTTGAATAGTGGAGATTTATAAAAGTTAGGTCATGATGAATTTTTACGCCGGTGTGTACTCGGCATGAACGTGAAGGTATAATGGAGGAAGATCATGGTGGTATTTCTAAAGGAAATAATGCAGGAAATACTACCGTACGCAATATTTTGTTGGTTGGCCTTTGGTGGGAAACACTATATAAGGATTATAAAGAGTATCTTAGGGTGTGTGATAATTTTCAGTGCCTTGGGAAGCCTAGGCATAAAGATGAGATGCCCTTGAGGTGTATTATGAGTGCAGAACCTTTTGAGAAATGGGTGATTGAATTTGTAGGGCCTATTTCACCACTGATGCACAAGACTGTGTTGCACTATATTATTATATTATAGATTATCTGACAAGGTGGGTAGAAGTAACACCTATAAAGGATTACGCGACATCTACATTAAAAATATTCTTATGGGAGAATATAATCATCAGGTATGGATGTCTATTCAGTTTGACAAGTGATAGGGGTAGTCATTTCCTTAATGAGACTATAAAGATATTATTATCATAATTTATGTTAGAAATCCATAAAACAACCCCTTATCACCCATAGCCCCATAGGAATGTTGAGGCTTTCAACAAGATATTGGGACATATATTGACAAAGATTTGTGATGTTGGAAGGAATGATTGGGATGATAAAGTCTCTGTTGTCTTGTGTGCATGTAGGAAAACCTACAAGAGGTTGAATAAGGCAACACCCTTTCAGTTGGTGTTTATTGCAGATGTTGTTTTACCGGTGGAATTCATATTACCATCCCTACGTATTGCACACACATGGAATGGATGATGAACAAGCACTTGAAGAGCACATTGACAAGCTGATGTAGTTGGATGAGAGGCACGTCATCCCATGTTACATCTAAAAGAAAGAAAAACCTAGGTAGAAGGCATGGAATGATAGGCATATTAAGAATAAATAGTTTGAGGTTGGAAAGATGTTTCCTCTTTATGATTCTAAGTTTTTGCGCACCCTGGGAAGTTCTAAGTGCATTGGTTGAGACCGTATGTTGTAACTTATATACTTGATTTAGGTGCTTGCGATTCTGAGGTGCACTAGATGGAACTTGGTTTCCCTATTATTTCAACATGAGTAGGCTAAATCCTTCTATAAATAAGTCTTCTTGGTGTCTTTAATAAGGTAGTATTTGTAGTTAGATTAGATTTCCGTTTAATGTATTTCCTTTCATCGTTGCTATGATTTTCCAATTTAGACTAGTGTTTTTTTGTAATAAGTGCGTTTGTGCGCTAGTAGACAATTTATATTTATTGAATTCTTATGCAATGGACCATATATACTTTTAGTTTGGGGTGTATCGGAAAGTTATTGGGTCCTTGATGCATATTGATGTGCATTATAAAATTATAGGTGCTTAGAGTAAAGTTAGATATAAAGAAAATTTGCTTGAAATTTACTCAAAATTTTCTCATATTGAGGACCACACGTAGATAGGTGGATGTGTTGTGTAACGTGAGGTAGACCTGCAACATTAGAAAATAATTGGTATAAGGCACATTGTATAGGTACTTCGACACATGGAGTGCGCATGAGGAAATATGTGTTCGAGAAGTAATGGGCATGCCATAAGGTTATGACCGAGGTGCGAGCGAGTAGAAGAGTGAAGGAATGAAATGAATGTTGCATATGATGGTACTTGAAGAGTAATTAATGTGGCAAATTTTGAAAAAATTATAAGAGTTGTGCTTGCAATATTATTATTACCTTGCAACCTTTTCATTATCGAGTTGTGAAGCCCGGTGAAGTGCATAGAGTGACGAGAAATATTTCAAATAGTGAAGAAGGTGAAATCATGACATGAAATTGACAAAGCTATGTGGAAGAAGTGTGTTTGAGATAGTTGGTTATGTACGGAAGGTGGGTTCATGTGGTTACGGTTTTCGAGAGGGTAGATTTAAAGCTAGGGCATGAGAAATATGAGGAACCAGAGGAGATCGGGAGAGTACAAGGAAATGTAGTGAAAGATTCTAGTTTTAGAAGCACGTTCTTGTTGAGTAGAGTAAATGGCACCAAGGAGAGCTCTGGTCTTTGAGAAGGAAACTGAGGAAGAATCACAAGAGTGGTTTATAGAGATGTAATATCTAGAGGAAGTGATTGAAGGAAGGATGGACATCGCAGTTAACCAAATGTAAGATTATTGATTTCAATCACTAGAAGAGACAAAAACCTAAAGGATCTTAGCATAGAGACTATATAAAATACCAATAGGAGGATTGTGGATGGAAAGAGGGTTATGGATAACTTGGTATATAAATTATTGGAGAGCATTGAAGTTATAAAACTATATGAGCTACCATATTTTGGAAAGCCTCGATCACTTGTACCATGGTTGATGTCGTGTGTGCATGAATATTTCTTCTACTTCGTGGGGAGGAGGATGTGAATTATGGTGAATTTGGTCAGAAAATTCATAGGATTACATGAATCGCTCGGAAATTATAGTAGATTTTCAGATGACAAGGGAGTAGAGGTAAATACCGTTGCATTCCACTACTAGAAGGGAGGTTGAGCATTTAATGTCACACATATAGAAGACCTAGCTATAAGGGTAGAGACATGACGAGTCGATTTTTAATTTGGGAACCTCGGAGGGGTGGAAAAAAGCTAACAAGCATTGGTTACACATAACACATAAGATGGAGAATAAGACTTATTACAATATTGCAAAGATACATTATAGAGATCTTAGTGGAAGAGGCTCACACCGAGTGCTAACAAAGGTGAGAAAATAACTTGGGGTGTTATCTTGTTATTAATTGTGTTTAGTGAAATTGGTGTGCCCGATGGGACAAAGGAGAAAGTATGGGAATACCCCTTGGAAAATAAATCCCCTACAAATAAGTTCACCAATTATACATGTCATGGCTCAATTTCAAATACTTATAAGAAGCACCAAGAGAAATGGTTCAAGAGGATGTGCCAAGAATTTGAGGGAGAGTAGCACATACCACGTGAATTACCTAGTGTTTTAGGGAGCAGGTAGAGTTTGATGCATATCATCATTTCTCCTTGCATTGTTTCTACATGAAGACAGTGAGAATATCCCATGGTGTAAGTTACCCTTTGTGTTTACTACTCATTACTTTAAAGACTCGGTGAACAAGTTACACAACATACGTAAATTGCGGTTTGATGCTTGACAACGTGGAAACATATATCCATATTCTATGCAAGACATATGTCTACCCCAATAAGGAGGCATATGTAGAGACAATGGAGTCAGACAACATTGAAATTACTCCGCAGGTCAAGGCTATAGGAAATATTGAGCCCGCGTGCATGTATGTGTAGCTAAGGCCATGGTTTAAGGAAGGTAAAGTTATTTCTAGAGAGGACTTGTCTTTACCAAGTCCTCCAAAGGGTAGGAATACCGTGGGAAAAAATGGCCACTTGAACAAACACCCACATGAATGAGAATAAGGGTTTGGAGAATGTTTTATAGAGAGAGGATGAACAAGAAGACAATACTACACTTGATCATGAGAGAAGATAATTAAGAAAAGGTGCACATATAGGTGTTGGCCCTCATAGCTACTTAGGAGATCACCACACTTAACACCTATTAAAAATATTTAAGGAGAAATAAATAAGAGGTGCAGTATGTGCCAAAGAAGGATAATGATGAGGGAATTCCTCACATAGAAGCAAGTGTGAAGATGTTGCCACACCTAGCCTAGAGGTGTGAGGGGATGAAGAGATAGGTGGTGAGAAACCATTATTCAATGAAGATGTCCCTAGTGTGAGTATGCATGGGCCTGAAGAAGAAAAATTCGTTGGTGGAGATACGAAAGTTGAAGAAAATGTTGTGCACCCGATCAAGGGACTTGAGGGTGATGATGAAATATAATAGAAGGGGAGCATGCAGCGGGGAGATGAAGAATGCCACTACGGAATTAGGAAGTACAAAGAAGTAGATAGAGTACAAGATAAGAGAGTTTGATGCCTTGCTAGAAACCTTTCAGAATGAATTGAAGAGGGAAGACTTAGCATTGAGAATGTGTGAATATCTAGAGCCATTTATTAAGACAAGGACATTGGATGAAGAAGAATTTCTTGTGGAAAATAAGAATGAGACACTCGAGCATGAGGAGAGGCTTACACTAGTTGTAGAGAAGTATGATGCACTTACGGTGGCTCGGGACCTCATAAGGAGAGGATAAAAGAGCTTGGGAAGTTACTAGCGTGGAGGATGGACATAATGGAAGGTATGATTTCCTCCCTGGCTAATGTTATCAGATTTTTAAAGAACGAGGGGGAAAATATGACAATGGATGAGATGAATGGGGTGCTTGGCAACATCCCGACAAGGAAAGGAAGGGACTCATTGGGTGCAATGAGTTAGAAGTAAATATAAATAATGAGTACCCTGAGATGTTGTTACCTGTGGAAGAAGAGCATCTAGGTTGTTGAATTACGCTTACATTCATTCATTTATTTTAAGGATATTCTTTGATTCTTTATTCTATGGAGAGCTAAGGCATGATTACCCATTATAGGGGTGACAATGAAGCTAGTGTGGGGTGATGTTGGGTTGGTAAAATATTTCCTAAGTGTTGAAGGTGCAAAAGTAGGGGTGTAAGTAAGTAGGCACGAGAGTTAGACAAATTTGTGCCATGTAGTTTTGTGCTAAGGGAAGTTGGGGTTTAGGACTTATCCATTTTACATACACGAGATAAGAATGGATTGAGTGCTGAACACACTTTGATAGAAGACTTGGAAGACACGCCAAGATATTTTGGGACCAAGTGGAAGATGAAGCATCATGTAAAGTTCAAGATAATAATAGGATTAGAACTAGAATTATTTATAGGTAATCTATTATTAGGTGAAGCTTGCATGCTTCCTTAGTTGCTTTTGTAGTGGCACATGGCTATTTTGAGCATGCAACCTATTTTTGAGAGTGCATGAGTAGTGAAGGGAAAGACCCCACTACCTATATATATTTATTGATTTTCATGGTTTAGAGACACCACATATATTGTATGTGAGTTATGTTGCTGGTGTACTTGCACGCACAACTTTGTGATGATAATTGTGATGTATACAACTACTTTTTTTTGATGTATTAATATTATGGATCGTTATGGTTGGATATTGATAGTTGATATCTCTGTTACTAGTTATTGTATGGTAAATATGATATTGATCCTTGTTTGATTCATTATGCACTATGGTTGTGTTCTAATTGATGTTATGCTTTACCTTTAAATTAATTGCTATGTATATGGAATACCTGTATGATCATGCTAACACCTTGAAAAATATTGTATTGAAAGAGGGACATGGTACCTTTACACACTTTGGGTGAGCACTCAGATTTTTCTGAGTGATGCGCCAATGCGTATAGGGTTTTGAGTAAGAAAATAGACTACGACAGTAATTGATGGGTGGTTAGTAAGCAACATTTTGATAGATACAAGTGTCAAAGTGAATGTGTTGACCTTGGATGCATGGAATCGAGATGGGAGACCAAATTTTTTCCATCTTCAAATGTGTTGTATATGAAAAAAAAAAACTAGGGCTATTCCTATTGGGGTTTTGAAGAATGCATCCATTACCATTCAAGGAACCAAGTTTACTAGAGAGTTTGAGGTATTGGATCTTGCTGAAGTAGACAAATTTCTAGAATTACTTGGGTGGCCTTGGTGTTATACAAATAATGTAGAACTATGTTTCAATAAATGGTATACAAGATTTGAGAATAAGGAAGTGTGTGTTATTATACCCATAACTCGAGGCAAAAGATAAATCATACGTTGAGCCTTTAATTGGAGAATATATAAAAATATTTATGCATGCACAATGTGATAACACAGGGTTGTCAAACCTTCCAAGGAAGGCGTGTTGCAATGGGAAGATTTGCGCAATCGATTAATGATACCACAATATTTTTGTGATAACTAGACCTGGCATATATAAGATGTTTGGGCACGAGATGAAAGGAAAATTCACTATGATGATTAGTTAGTGCATGGTGAGGTGTTTAGTCTCAAATTATGCAACAAGATATACCGTGACGGGAAGCCGGATACATTTTTGCGCGCTATGGATATCTAGTGGAATAATGAAGGTGATAGGTGAAATATTTTGGTTTATACCTTACACAAGACAACAATGTGCTGGTGGGATACACATAGAGATAGCCTTTTGGAATGGAGACAAGTGAGAATCACCTTTTCCACAAAGTTTACTCGGAATAATCTGCTTACGCACATATGTGAATATCATGGTAAGATTCCATACTTGGTACAAATCCATAATTGAGAGAGGCTCTGCAGTACAAGGTCATGAGGCTTTACTACCAAATCCCTATGGGTAAATAATTTCTAATCCACACTTTGCAGATACGCAAGCATGGTATGTACATGCTAAGCTAAAAGTGATACTACAAACCTGGAGTGAGATGATCGGATGTATTGTTCAAACTTTTGATTATTTTTCTAATAATCCACCTATACATGAGGCACTATAGATTATAAGGTGCATCAATTTGAGGTATATCATGAAATCATAAGATTTTATGTTGGAATTACTTAGTGAACTTGATTTTGAGGCACACATGGACACTTTGAGGGAAAGAAGAAATATAATTGGGTTGTGCTCGGAAGGAAAAGGAAAAATGAAAGCTAGTATACATGATTAACGATGAAGAAGTGGATAACCTGGATGTTATCCATATAGAAGGTGCATGTGAGGTCATGGATTTGGAAGATGTGAAGGCACGTGCATACCATACTCCTATGAAAATTAAGATGGTTAACATTGGCATACTGTAGATGAGCCTAAGTAATCAATCATTGGAGATTATTGGTTAGAACAAGAAGTAACAAAGATCATTGAGATTTTATGCTGATTTCAAGATATCTTTCCAAGAGGTTACCATGAATTAAAAGGTGTGCATCCTTCTTTAGGTGAAATGAAGATAAATTTGAAAGAAGGTGCACTACCTGTTAGGATGAATCCAACTCTACGAGTCAAGGTGAAAGAATAAATCGATAATATGCTCAAGTATGGAATTATTGAGCCAATTGAAGAGTTTGAGTGGGTTATCCCCATGGTATTTGTATAAAAAAGGATGGGTGGATCAGGATATGTGTATACTATAGATAACTTAATGCTTCATGTGACATAGATCCCTTTCCCATAACTTTCATAGAGGAAATCTTGGAATGAGTTGTAGGGCACGGTATCTATTCTTCTACAAATAGGTTCTCGAGATATCACTAGGTACATATTGCACACAAAGATCAGAGAAGACCAATTTCATTACTAAGTGGGGAAGATTTTCATACACAGCTTATGTCATTTGGATTAGAAAATGCACCAACAATATTCTCACCCATTGTTGTACAAAGCTTTCCATGACTTCATTTATAAGTTTTTGCAGGTGTACTTAGATAACTGGATGGTCTATTGGCTTGTTAAAGATCATTGTGAAAATATGAGGCTCATGTTTGAGAGGTGTATACAATCAATAATATTTCTTAACATTAATAAGTTTATCTTTGCTACACATTTTGGAACTTTTCTTGGGCACATCATTTACAAAGAATGATTATTGGTAGACCAAGCCAAGATAACTATGATTTTGGGTTTAGAGGAGCCAACCAATCTGAGCGAAGTGCATGGATTTATGAGGCATATGGGATATTATATAAAATTTATCAAGCAATATGAAAATATTGCCATGTCGGATTTATAAGGAAGGTATAATAAACTAATTATAAATCCATAAAATAAATTTCTAAAGATTATAGATTACGATGTGCAGATTACAGAATGTAATAACAAGAGCTGAAAGTAAATAACATATAAGTAAGGAGATGGTAACACCATATTTATAGTTATTACCATCTCCTTATTCTGGTGAGAGATTCATAAGTCTTACTAAATCTATCACCATTGAGGAGTTGAAAAAGGTAGTTTTTACATTAGAAGGAGACAAGGCACCGGGACCTAATGGATTTTTGGCTAACTTCTTTCAAAAATGTTGGGAAATTTGTTTTGAGAATTTGTTGAAATTTGTAAATGAGTTCTATAGAACTGGAAACTTAATCAAAGAGCTGAATACTACTCACATTGTGCTAGCACCAAAGAAGCTGGATGCAAAAGATTTCAAGGAATTTAGACCCATCAACTTTGGTAAATGTGGTCTATAGAATCTTTACCAAAATTTTAGCTACTAGAATGCAACCTTTACTTGTTGAACTTATTTCTCAACAGAACAAAGTGGATTCATAAAAGGTAGGATTATTCAAGATGGGGTAATCATGGTTCATGAAACTATCCATTCCATGGATAAAAGTAGAAAATTTGGGATGGCAATAAAATTGGACATGCATAAGGCTTTTGATAGAGTGTCTTGGAAATTTTTAGATAAGGTCCTATCAAGTTTGGTTTTGAGATTAAATTTAGAAAAATCATCCAGGCATGTATTTCCTCTTTTTGATTTTCAGTGGTGGGTAATGGTATGCCCGTGGGTTTCTTTACAAGTAGTAGATGTATAAGAAAAGGGGATCCTATATCCCCCTTCATTTTATCATCATGGTAGACAACCTTAGTAGATCCATAACTAAAGCTATGAATAGTGGCATGTTAAAAGGATTTAAACCTACTTCCACCAATCAAACTACTTCGCATCAGCAATTTGCTGATGATACCATTTTGCTTCGATGGCCTCTATTATTGAAGAAAAAGATATAAAAACTATTCTCGATTTTATGAAGCATCTTCTGGCCAAAATTCAATTTTGAAAAAATCTTGGTGTATTTATTTAACACTCCTTTTGATAGGCGAAAAGAGTTGCACTCATTTTGGGGTGTAAAATCAACTCATTACCAAAAACTTATTTAGGACTACCTTTGAGCACTACTAAAGTCTCTAATGCTATTTAGAATGCCTTGTTAGATAGATTTCAGAAAAAATGGCCAAGTGGAAAGGTGTTATTCTCTCTAGTGTTGGAAAATGCTTGTTAATCAAAAGCACTCTTCAAAATTTACCCATATATATCATGTCAATGTACAACATTCTAGTAGCAGTTGTGGATAGTATTGAGAGAATTCAAAAGCATTTTCTATGGCATGGGACTAGAAGAAATATTTAGATACCATTTAGTATCTTGGGATTAGGTTTGTATTCCAAAAATTTTGGTGGATTGGGGATAAAGGATATCAGAAAAATGAATGCTTCTTTAATTGCCAAACTTGGTGGAGATTACTAAAGGAAAAGAAACCTTGGACTGAGCTTATTAGGATAAAATAATTATCTCAAAAAAATGTGAATTCATTCCTTTTTTATCAACAACTTCCCATATGGCTCCATATTCTGGAATAACCTACTTCAAATTAGACATATTCTTATTCAGGGTTGTAGATGGAAAGTTGGTAATGGGAAGGATATTAATTTCTGGCATGATACCTAGACTGATTTAAGATTGAGTGATACTTTTGGTTCCATAAAATATATTCTAATTGAAAATTATGGTAATCATGTCAAAGACTACATTGAGTTGACTAGAAATAAGAGGAATTGGAAGCAACTCAAAGTGGATATGGAAAGTTTGCAACCTGTTGTTTCTTCTCTGCAAAATCAACTTTTTCTCATTCATATTAATCAAAAGTCCAGAAAAGATGAGCTCATATGGGTGGATTATTTTGATGGGGACTATTCTGTCAAATCGGGATATAATATGTTTTTTCGATTCTCATCAAAGTGACATAAGTTGGAACAAACTCGGATGCTTGAATTAACCCAAAAAGTCAAATTTTATGTGGCTTTTTTAAAAGGTAATATTATCACTTATAATAATATTATTAGAAAGGTTTTATTATGCCTAACAGATGCTACATGTGTAAAAATAAGGCTGAAGACATCAAACATATTTTCTTACATTGTGAGTATGCTTCAAAGGTTTGGAGTCTTATCTTTGCAAACTTCAATCTGCATTGGACTCTTCCTCATACTTTCTTACAGACATGGGAGCAATGGGATCCACCATATAAACATTGCATGATAAGGATATTATGGAGTCTAGTTCTTCCTCATACCATATGGAGATTGTGGAAAGCAAGAAATGATGTTATCTTTAGGAATAGAAGGTAGGTTTGTAAGAATTTTTTAAAGACATTATTATTGCTGTCAAGGATAACATTGAAAGGTTTAGGCCCCCAAAAAGAGATTATATCCTTGTCAAAGGAACACATTCTTGTTTCTTGGAGGATTGATAGTAACAATATTCAGAATAAGGTCAACAACAACATTGATAGATATTTAGTACATTGGATTTAGCCACCCATTTCATGGTATAAATTGAATTTTTATGGAGCTTCCAAAGGTAATCCTGGAGATTCAGGAGGAGGTGGGATGATCAGAGATCACATATGTTGTCTTGTTGCTACATTTGCAAGAAAAATGGGCCATCAGAAAAATTATTATTTTGAAGCTCTAGCAACATTATGGGGGATAAGGATTGTAAGAGATTGTAATATTTCAAATATTATAATTGAAGGGGACTCTTTAAACATTATAAATATTTTAAATCAAGATCAACCCCCAAGTTGGACCATTAGGGATTTTATTTATGAATCTATAGAGATTTGTAAAGTTTTTGATAATTGCAAGATCATACATTCCTATCATGAAGGTAATAAAGTGGCGGATAGTCGACCAACTATGGATTTAGCAACAACATGAAAAATTGGTTTAGTGGTGACCTTCTCCCGGCCAAGGTACATAATGAAATCATTGAAGATAAGTATGGTATTCAAATAATCATTAATCAAACTCCCTTCGCGGTGGGAAAGTGATTATTAACTTCACATGTAGGGTTAATAATTTCATTAATATTTCACATGCTTTATGGGTATACAGAGGTGGCGGTGAAAGGTGGTATTGGGATCAAAACTTTACTATTGAGAACCAAGGAAGAAGTAGCAGAAAAATGGGTGGGCCTCCATGGAAAATAGAACCCATTCATGACCCAACCTAGAAGAATGACAAGATCCTGTGGAAGTATTTACAAATGGGTGGGGTTTTGAATCTCATAGAAAAAATGTAGGGTCATGACCAAGATATCTCGGTTCAATTCACAAATGGTTGGAAGAAAAGAGTAGTTGAATATGGAGATATCAACGTTAAAATCACTAAAGAGATCATTGCTCAAGTCATGGGATTGAGCTTAGATGGGGTGAAATTCTTCAGCTAACGAGTTAGCAGGAATGTTGAGGAAAATAAATTCCTATATGAAGGTGAACATCTAGAATTTGTTACGGCTGGTATAAAAGTGTCTTCTATTATAGAACCATTTGCTAAAATTTGAGGAATGATTTTCAGGTATGTTACTCTTAAGGGAAGATATGTGACAGTTCCTTTAAAAAATTTGGTCTTCCTTAATCATTTCAGGAGGAATTTAACTGTTAATTTCCCACATTACCTTTTGAACTCACTGGAACGCTCTATTCTTGAGTTCCAAAATCACACTCGTGTTGTCCCCCTCCACTAGGGCCTTATTCTGTTGATTCATTGCCACTTCCTTTCCCATTCTAACTCTATTCCTGCTGCCCCTGCTTCCCCTCCGATCTAGATTCAAAGGACCCCATCTTGTTCCCACTAGCTACAAAGCCTAAATTAAGAATCCTATGTATCCCCTTCTCCCCTCTTAGAGGGTTCTTCATACTAATAAAAAGATTGAATTAGCCAAAAACTTGCTTCATATCAGTAATCCCATCGAAGAATCTCTACAAAACAACAACACGGGCTTCTCAACGATTGAAAAATTGGAAAGGGAGGTTATGAACCTCAAAGATGAACTCAAGCAGATTGGTAAAAGTGTAGGTAAGAGGAAGATGCCTGCTGAACCTACCATGGATAATGATCAAACTTTACAAATTTTCAAGAAACTCAACTCTATGGATAATAGATTGGGAAATGCTAAAGGGCGACATGATTATACCATTTATGTACTTAAAGCTATTTACAACTTTATGGAACAACATGTCAAAAGTGTTTGTATTCTCAGTGACATTCCAGCTACCATTTGGGAGTCAAAAACTACAAGGGACCTGGTATTTTCACAATTAGATAAGAATGATCCCTCCCATGTCACTACCCTAACATTATTCGACTCTCTCTGACGAAAGTCAAGTTGAAGATTGATAAAGTAGTCAAGAAGATCTTCTTCCAATTTACTGCTATGATGTTGTCAGGAAGATGTTTTCTTGCTATTTTGATGTTGTTTTGTCTCTTTTTTGATCATTTTTATAGTTCTCGGTTAAACTATAGTTGGTTCTCTTGTTCTTCGTGGATTTTGATCCATTTTTTTTGTTTTTACTGTTGTATCTAGCTTTTGAGCCTCCTTGTAAAGGGATTTAGTCCCTTTTAACTTTGGACTATTTTTATTGCTATATCTCTAGCTTTTGAGCCTTCTTTTGTAAACAGGGTATAGTCCCTTTAAAACTATTTATCCTTAATAAAAAACACCAGATTTATAGTGGGGAAACCCAAAGGAAAAAACCCACCGTAATAAAGCACTTCTTGTATTAAGAATTTCATATACAACTTTTACCCAACACTTCCACTTCACTCCTTGGTCTCACAAAGATAATACTGAGCTATTTTTTATAGGAATTCAATACCATACGATACAATACCATGCTCTTCTTTGATTGTCAATAGATCTTACCAATATGACATCTCCTTTGATATCATTCTGGTACAAATGTAAACATTACTCATAGCCAATCCCAAGAGGGATCACCTAATCAATATAGATTGGGTGAATCGGCAACGCCGTTTCACTCTTAAATGTGGAAGGCCATCATAATAATTTTTGATGAATAAAATTTAAAATAATATGGGGTATAAAGTAGTGGTAGATATCCCACTTGACATTATCACCCCAAAACTCCCCCTTAATGTTAAGTGGGAAGAAAACAAAACATGCCAAATTATCTTTTTATACAAAAGGATTTACAGATCCATAAATCATCAACGATGATTCAGGATAGCATGTAAATAAGGGAAATCATATAGATCTTCCCATACAAAATTCTTAGGAACAATGATTTATATATGAAGACTTATATCAGATTATGGATCCTTTTATAAACCAAGGCATACCCATAAATAATGCTTTATTGGGATTTATAAGTAAACTCACATATTGTGATTATTTACTTATTAAAAAATGGATAAAGTATTGGAATTTTATAATAGGATGTTAAGTGGTGGCATTTTCATGTGCACTTACCCTCAATGGAAAATATAATAGGCCCGATGAGCATGAAATTTATAGAACTTAACAGAAAACAACATCTTTGTGAAGATATATGTAACTTGATCTTGAGTCGAACAAGAAATTGAGATCAATATCACCATTCAATACTTTTCTCTAATAAAGTGCGTAAGAACCTCTATATGCATTTTACTTTGATCTTTGAATCGAATCGATTCTTATCAAGGGAAGTACAACTCTTGATGTCACATAAAAGAGTAGTGATCCCTTTAACAACCATATGCATTTCATCCAACATTCTTTTTAGCCACATAGCTTCCTTGGCAACTTCCATAAAAATTATATAATTTGATTTAGTAGAAGAGATAGACAATGTTGGTTGCTTCTTGCTACTCCAAGTGATGACACCTACACCAAAATTGAAAACATATCCAAAAGTAGACTTTCTATCTGCAACATCACCAACATGGTCAAAATCACAATAGCCAAATAATTGTGCATCATTAGAAGAAGAATAAAATAGACCATAATTAAATGTTACTTTAACATATTTCAAATTCTTTTTCCATTTTCCAATGATCCTCATAAGGCTATTGCATGAATCTTGAAACTAATCCTACTACATAATAAATATTAGGTCTAGTAATAGTCAAATAGATTAGACTACCAACTAGTTGTCTATATAGAGTAGGATCAAATTTAACACAAGCTGGTTTAGGATCTAACTTAACACCAACTTCAATAGGAATGGCAATAGGTTTACAGTCAATCATGTTAAATATTCTAAGTAAATTCACAACATACTAAGATTGAGATGTAAAAATAGACTTATGATATTGAAATATAACCATGCCAAGAAAATGATTCAACAAACCTAAATCAATCATTTCAAAATGTTGTTTTAACCTTTCTTTAATCTTTACAATTAAATTTACATCACTTCTAGTAATAAAAAAGCATCAATGTAAAGAATAATAATGATAATATGTTTGTTTTAAAATTTAACGTATAAATCATTATCGAGCAATAGTTAGTGATGAAAGAGCTACAAAAGATTATCACATAGAAAATTTTCCTCTATTTACTTCATACAAGATATTACAAATAAATAGGAGAGATTGATCCTATTTTATAGGAGGTTGTTCTAACAACACTCCTCACATTTATTATTTACGTGAATTTGGTTTAACAACCAAATCACATTCAAATAACTATATGAGTTGTTATTACAACTCATTTACTCCACATTATTATATTCACCAATATGTAAATATAATAAACACATCTAAATAATGTGAGCACTAACCAAGTATTCCTAACATTCCCCCCCTTAGTGCGAACATGGGAGAACAACAATTGCACTTCCTTCTACAACGTGCCACCCATGTGTGCTCATGATCTGGATGGTTTTTTAGGACAACCAACAACCTCAACATGGATGGTTTTACAGGACAACCAATAACCTCAACAAGGATGGTTTTATAGGATAACCAACAACCTCAACAAGGGATGGTTTTATAGGACAACCAACAACCTCAATATCATGATGCTACTTTTCCTTGTGCTTTCATCTATCCACTATGCTTTTCCTTCAGGGAATTATGTAGGAAACACTACTCACTGATAACAAATATGAAAAGAGAAAATGGAACATTGAGACCATGTTCCCCCCCTCAATGTGAACATTTCACTTATTCAAGCCATAACAGGAACACTGAAAAAGAATCATGCTTTGCACACAACTGAAATCAACTGCAACTCAAAAAAAAAAGCAAAATCACACACACACTATCACCACAGCTTCGTGTGGCCCCGTCGTTGGTGACTAATGAGAGGTCATTGATTGACCTCCAGCCTCCATCCCTCCATCCTCTAATAATATGCTGCTTAGCTCAACCAAGTTTTTATATGAAGCTCATTTGTTTGCACATTGTTTATTATATGGTATTCCTCCCGCAATGTGAAACACTTTATTTTCTCGACATCGGTAACACTTTGAAAATGTGTCCGTAAGGAAAATTTTATATATATATATATATATATATATATATATATATATATATATATATATATATATATATATATATATATATATATATATATATATATATAAAATTGACACAACGAATCTTGAATACAATTTTATGACAATGATAAATGATGACTTTATTATTGTGTAGACATATGAATAAATGATGAGTGATAATATTCAAATATTTAAAAAGTAATCACACATTACTTTTTACTATAGACTTGATTTTAATTGACTATCTAATGAAGAACTATGACACAATATACTAACAAAAACCTATATGGATCTATAGACAACTTTTATTTGTGTTATAACAAAAAATTAAATACCATTGACTTATTAAAAAATACTTAAAAGACGTTGATAATGACACTTTAGACTTTATACACACAAAAAAAAATCCAAAGTAGATCTAAACTCACCACGTGGACAGCATGGTGGTTGCATTCCCGATAAATATGAACATAGTCTGCAATAGAATACTGCATGCTAATTATATGCTGGATAGACAATTTTCCGTAACTAAATAGCTCTAGAAGAAAATTCATACGAGTTTCTTCTATGATATGGGCATTCTAAGGATCTGAATTGTTTGTTGATCAGTGAGGAATGAAGTTGATCCTGTAATGAACACTACTAGATCTTGTATGCATGGACAAATATGCATGGAGATGGATAAATGCACAGGAATTATTTGAGAACCAAGAATCACAAGCCACATGATAAATCAAGATATGAACATAGAAATAGGTGATATGTTTTATACGACACCAGTCCTTGCAAGCTACCAAAAAATCCACGTAGGATTCAGAAACCAAATAGAGTTAGAGAGAGTGAAATACACCTCTAATGCAAATTTAACGCGATAATTTAGTATCACAAGTCATGAATGTATACATAGGGTAATTTGACTACTTTGTGACCACTTTAATAATTTATGATGATCCTCACCAAAGCATGAATGTATAATTACGATAGCTTAGATCATGATGGTAGTCTATAAACACAGAACAAAATAATCACAATGCAACACACGTTGAGTCCCAATGACTGAAAATATCTTCAAAGCAATGCGCTACAGATAGTAAGTTCTTCAAAAAATATTTTCTTTCATGAGACGGGGAAACCATGAACCACAATTGTTCTACCCCATAAAAAAATCTCAATACTCCATGCGAGGCACAAAACTCTCTCCGATACCAAATGAAAAAGCTACAAAGATTATCACATAGAAAATTTTCCTATATTTACTTCATACAAGATATTACAAATACATAGGAGAGATTGATCCTATTTTATAGGAGGTTGTTCTAACAGCACTCCTCACATTTATTATTTACGTGAATTTGGTTTAACAACCAAATCACATTCATATAACTATATGAGTTGTTATTACAACTCATTTACTCCACATTATTATATTCACCAATATGTAAATATAATAAACACATCTAAATAATGTGAGCACTAACCAAGTATTCCTAACAAGTGAAACCAAGATCCTGAAAGAAACTATTAATTTTAACATACCAAGCTCTAGGAGCTTTCTTAAGACCATACAAAGACTTTTTCAGCTTACAAACATAAATTTCCTTACTATGTTATTCAAAACATTTAGGTTGTCTCATGTATATTTCTTATTATAAGTCACCATTTAAAAAGACATTTTTAACATCCATTTGGTGAATCTCCTAACCATATTGGGAAGCCAAAGCAAGAATAATTCTAACAATGCTCATCTTAGCTATAGGAGAAAAAGTCTCAACATAGTCAAGACCAGGTTTCTAAGTGAAACCATAAGCTACTAGCCTTGCCTTGAATTTTTAATTTATCCTACATAGGTATATTTGATCTTATATAACCACCTGGATCCTACAATGCTTCTCTTAGAAGGAGGAGGGACTAGTTCCCATGAGTTATTTTTAATCAAAGCATTATATTCATCTTTCATATCCTGAATCCATCTATCATCTTGACATGATTATTCAAAATATTTTGGTTCAACCTCATATAGGGTCATCAAGGCATGATAATAATGATGACTACAAGTAACCTTCTTAAGACTAACAAGATGATAATCCTTAACAATATTTTGAGCCCATTTAGAAATCTTGGGATGAAAATCACTTTGAGATGACTCCCCCTAAATATCCATCATATCTAGAATATGATAATCATTCTCTTGAACTTATGTTTCCATATTGTTAGGAGAAGGATTATCAGAATCTATCTCAGGAGAAATAGAGGAGGGTTTAAACAAAACATCACAGAATGTATTTTCTAAGATAAGAACATTCTTGTTTTCTACTATGTCATGATTGAAAGGATCATATACTCTTAGTCATTTAGTTATACATCATAGCCAACAAAATTATAAGAGAATGAGGTTGGATCAAGTTCTTCCTTTTGTCTTTTGGAATAAATATAGAAGCTGGACTACCAAATATTCTTAAGTGAGAAATATTTGGTTTTTGCTTTGTCCATACTTCATGAGGAGTAGTTTGATGAAGGGATTTTTTAGAAACTCTATTAATAATATAGACAATAGTGTTCATATCTTCTGCCCATAAAAACTTAGGCACATTATATGCATGAATCATAGTCCTAGCCATTCTAAGACAATGATATTCTTCCTTTTTTAATGCCATTTTTATATGGGGAATATGGAGTAGTAAACTCTCTTTGAATCCCACTTGACAAAGAGAACTCATCAAAAAAATTTCTAACATACTTACCTCCATTATCAATTTATTATTTTAATTTTCAGATTAGTGAAATTTTAAAATAAGGATTTAAATTCTTGAAACTTAAACAAGACATCAAAAAATTTCTTAATAAAATAAGACCAGGTCATCCTAGCGAAATCATTAATGAAGAAAACAACATAGAAAGAACCACTGATAAAGGGAACTTAAAGTGGACCTCTCACATCATTGTGAAGTAATTATAATAACTAAAAAGAATTTGGATCATGATGTTTGTGAAATGGTTCAGCATGTTGCTTACCACGCAAGTAAATTTCACATGTCTTATGATCAAATTTTAATTTAGGAAGACCAAAAACTAGATTTAGTCTATACATTTCATATAAACTTATGAAATTCACATGACCTAATATTTCATTCTACAATTGAATACCATTTCTATATAAAGAAGAAAAAAAAGATTCAGACACAAATCCATAAAAATGTATATAAACCATTTTTCTCAATACCAAGAAATAACATTACTGAGATTATCTTTAACTTTTACATGTCATTTTTTTTATTTTTCAATGAGAACAAGACAAATATTATTTTTCAACCGAGGTACATACAAGACATTCCTAATTACACCATTTGATAATTTAACATTGCTTCGATCTAATGATGGAATTATCTCCTAGATTTATGTTTTCCTCACATTTTACTACATCCGAGAGGATACCAAGAGTGCAAGTTATGTGCCTAAAGGAACCACTATCAATAATCCATTCATTGTCATTTGAATCTGAAAGGGTAGTATACAATGCAATAGACTACTCAACAACATTTGCATAATTTTAATTTTGATCTTTTTTTACTATTAGGCTTGGTATTTCTATCATTTTTGACTAGTTTGTTAGTTTTTACTCTACAATCAAACTCTTTATGCCTAAATTTTCCATACTTGTTTACATGTGCCATTAAATTTGACTTTAAAGTTATGATTGTTTCTAGTAGAATTAGACTTAGGATTTGCTTTAAATCTTGATTTGATATTAGACTTTTGATTAGGATAATTATTATTCCTATTATGAGAATAATTATGATTATGAGAGAACAATTCTTGAGAAGCAGTCTCTTTTGAATCAAAATTCTCCATTACACACTCTTCTTGAATAAAAGAAGAAGAAATAGTTTCTAAATCAATAAAATCATTCTCATTCTAATATTTAGAATTAAGACTTGAGATATAATTTCTAAATTTTTCACGAATTTTTATCTAAATAATAAAATATAGAAGCTTATCTTGAAATAGTTCACATTTATAACCATCCAATTGATATTTAATGTTCTTAATTTTAGCTAAATAGTTAACTATTTTCTCATTCCCCTTCATGGGAGTTGTAAACAACTCTAAAACTAGCGTAATTATCTTAGGCAGGCATTTACGATTACCTTCGTGCATAGTCTCTAATTACTTCCAGCATTAACAAGTGAGTCCATATGACCTATATGCAGGTAGAAATTCATCATTTATCCTCTCTAATAGGATTAATAAATCTTCCTTTGATCTTTGAGAGAAGGAGCTAAGGTTTTTAGGAGTTTCATATCTTCAAGTGGGTCATGTCTCCACACCATTTACAAGACCCCATAAAGTTTTTTCCATAAAATAATATTTCAACCTTACTCTCCAAATACTATAATTAGTTCCATTTTATAACTGGGACTTATCCATAAAAAAAAAGCAGAACTAGCCATTTAAATGCTTAGATGGTTATGAAGACAAATACAACTAAAAATATGACTCAAGGAAGCCAAATGGAGGTAAAAACAAGCTACAGATCTTCTTATTAGTTATATGAATGCAAACAACTTGAAATTAATCAAAAATAGCTAGCTTTGATCAAGTTTAAGATCAATTTAATAGATCTTAGTCGGTGTTGATCTATAGTAATGTTAATAAATTAATTAACCAATTAATTAATTAAGATCTTAAAGAAATCTTAAAATATATGGCAGATCCTTTGTGAGATACAAAGTATTTAAAAATTAAAGTCAAAATGCCTTTTTGGGTCCGTAATAGTATTATAGAACTGCAATGAAATAACTACAAAACATGCGGCAAAGGATATAAATCTAACACCGTGAAAAAATAAGAATACGTGTCACTTTTCAATTAGCTTACACTTCGTGAGTGTAGCTAATACGTTAGAAGATAATTAATAGAAAAAATAAAGTAGAACCATATACATGTGTTGTTAACTAATTGGGCCACTTTTTCACATTCTGACAAAAAAAAATCAATATGCAAAAGCAAAGACTTAGTCAAACAATGCCACTTTTCGAAGATCTTAAAAAAAAAAAGATGCGACACTTGGAGCATTTCTGCCAAAATTTTAAGATATGGATTTGGGAAAAAATGAAGTCCTCGGAAAGAGATAAAATTAAAATATATTTCAGGTCCGAAAAACCTACGAAATCAAAATACATGTGTCATAATCTTAGTGCCAAAGATAAAGCAAAGACTAACACCTCGAAGGATAGAGTCTGACACTTACGAAGTCTAACAGATCAAAAAACAAATATACGTGGCCAAATGCAATTGGTTCGCACTTCATAATGCTACCCAAATGACTAAAGCAATGTTGAACACACGTGGAGCCTTCTTAATGGCTCACTTTTTTAAAATCTGAAAAAGAATGAAAAATGTGAAAAAGGTGGCTAATTCTTATTGGATAACCATTGCCATAATTAAAAATACTGACAATGCAAAATGCGAAGAGACTTGAAGAAATTCTATTGGCTCAAATTTTGCAAATGATAGAAGAAGCTAACAAAAGAATAAAAATGTGAAATACAAAGCTACTTGGAGCTTTCTTATTGGATTGGATTTCGTAAAAATAGAAACAAGAATTTTTTTGTAAAGTGCAAAGTAATAAATGACTTAGAGCTTTCCTATTGGATCTAATTTCACAAATGACAAAGGAAAACTAAAACAAGTATGACAATGTGAAGAAACATGGAATGTACTTATTGGCTTGCATTCCACAATTGAAAAACAAATCTAAAAAAATTGACAACACAAAGAAAGATGGAGCTTTGTAATTGGCTTGGGATTTGTAAAAACAAAAAGATCTATTAAAATAATAATAATGTGAAGCTAGGTGGAACAAAATGATTGGCTCGACCTTTGCAACAACAAAAATTCACGAGAAAATAAAAATACCTAACAAAAAGAACACAAAAATCCACTTGGAGCTTAGTGATTGGATTAGGATTCACAAAAATAAATCTAACAAAAAATAAAGAAATTAACTTCGAGGCGGACTTAGTTTTTCATACTAACTGGATCGAAAGAAATATTTTGGATCCACAACCAAAAACAACAATAATGGTTATAAACGACATGAAAAAATTAAAATAAACTCATGATGACAGATTCAATCATAAAAAAACTGAAACACGATGTTGAAACATAGATCTAAGCATGCAAATACTCAAACACAATTTACACAACCATTTAACCAATTTTTTTATAAAAAAATTGACGGAATTGGAGTTTTAAACCTAATTAGCTTGAAAATGAATGTGGAACAATTATGACATCATAGATCTCTAAATAAACTTCAAGCTTATTCAATCTAGAAAAGTAAAATCTTCCAGATCGATCCTGTACATGCATAATGACCAAATCGATACCATGTTAGGATTTATAAGGAAGGTAGAATAAAATAATTATAAATCCATAAAATAAATTTCCAAAGATTATAAATTATGATGTGCAGATTACAGAATGTAATAAAAAGAGCTGAAAGTAAATAACATATAAGTAAGGAGACAGTAACACAAGATTTATAGTGGAGAAACTCGAAGGAAAAAACCCCACTATAATAGATCACTAATTGTATTCAAAATTTCATTTATAGAGTTTACGCATCCCTTCCACTTCACTCCTTGGTCTCACAATATAATGTAGAGATATTTTACTTCAGCTGCTCAATGCTATGTGATATACAATACCATGCTATGCTCGATCATGAATAGATCTTACCAATCGACATCTCTCTTGATATCAGTCTCGTACAAATGTAAACGTTTCTCATAGCCAATCCCAAGAGGGATCACCCTAATCAATATAGGGTGGGTGAATCGGTAGTGCCGCTTCACTCTTAAATGTGGAAGACCATCATAATAAAGTTTGATGAATAAAATTTAAAATAATATGGGGTGTAAAGCAGTGGTATATATCCCACTTGACATTATCACCCTAAAATGTTGCGCCCATAGAGGAGTTTCTCAAAGCTAAAGGAAAATTTTATTGGGGTGACGGGAAACAACATGCATTTGAGGCATTAAAGGAGAGGCTTACCACTACACCTATTTTGTGATTTCCTTCATGGGATAAATAATTTCATGTACATGTTGATGCCTCTCGGCATGGGTATTAGCACAACCAAGGGAATACATTTTGGATCATCCCATACGCTTTGGAAGTAGGAATTCGACAATCTAATAACATAATTATACTACCACCAAGTGTGAGGTATTATCCATGATCTACGTGCTTAAAAATTTAGACAATACTTGTTGGCTACCCCATTTATCTTCTATACAGATCATATGGCATTAAAATATTTGGTCAAAAATCTTGTTTTGTAAGGGCACATCTATAGGTGGATACTTCTCTTTCAAGAGTTTGAATTCATAGTTTTTTTCAAACTAGGAAAGAGTAATTTAGGGCTTGATCATCTATCAAGAATCAATTCTAGTGAGGAAATGTAGAGTATTGAAGATACTATGCTTGATGCATAGTTGTTCAAGTTGATTTACGTGCCAATAGATCTGGAATATATAACCATATTTTTATGCACTAGATTGATGTATGAAGGAATGCGACATTAGAGAAAAATCATCTTGTCATTCAAGCTACGCCCTATTAGTGGATTGGAGGTGACTTATACAACATGGGGAGAGGATAGATCTTGTGTTGTTGTATACTTGATAATGAGTGTGAAGATATTATAGAGGGGACTCACGACATTATGGCAAGAGGAATTTATGTAGGTGATGCCACTGTGTGCAAGATCTTGATGGATAGCTTATGGTGGGAAACTTTATAAAAGGACACCAAGGATTATGTGAAAGCATGTGATCATTTTCAGTTCTTTGGAAAGCCTTGCAATACATGATGAGATTCCACTTACACCGATTGCAAGTGTGGAACCTTTCAAGAAGTAGTCTATCAAATTTGTAGGACTTATTTCCTACCCATGCATAGGACTAGAGTGCACTATATAATCACTTGTATGGACTAATTGAAAAGGTGGGAAAAGGATACTCCTACTAAAGAGTGTACTTCAACCACAATAGCAATTTTTATATCGAAAACATTATTAGTAGGTATGGCTGCCCATTAAGCTTGAATAGTGATAGATGAACTCATTTCTTGAATGAGACAATCAAAATTCTATTGGCATAGTTTATGGTGGCACACCATAAAACTAATCCTTATCACCCTCAAGCTAATGGTACTATAGAGGATTTTAACAAGATATTGGGACAAACATTGACAAAAATCTATGATGTTGGAAGAAAGGATTGGGATCATAAAGTGTCACCTGTACTTTGGACTTACAAGACCACTTATAATTGACTGAACAAGGCCACACCCTTTTAGTTATTTTTTGGTGCAGAGGCTAAACTACCAATTGTGTTCATGTTACCATCCCCATGTATACACGAGCATGTGGATTAGATGATGAACAATTTGTGGAGGAGCGCATTGACAAGTTAATGCAATTAGATGATCGGCATGCCATTACACATTGGTTTCGGAAGACTGATAAGGTGTGAAAGAAGGCCTGATATGATAGGCACATTAAGAAAAAGACATTTGTAGTTGGAAAGATGGTCCATCTCTATGAATCCAAGTTTGTGCGCCACCCAAGGAAATTGAAGGTGCATTAGTTGGGTCCTTTTTAGTAACTAAGATACTTGAGTTAGGTACATGTCAATTGAGGGCATTTGATGGAACCATGTTTCCTAGTTACTTCAATGGGATTAGGCTGAATTCTTACTATAAAAACTTCTCGGTTTTGTAATAAGGCAATATTACCACTTAGATTAGGTTTTCCTTTCATTTTTTTCTTTCTAGTTGCTATTTTTTTTTTTTTTTTTTTTCTGTAATAAGTATGCTTGCACGTAGGAAGTTGATTGCTATATATTGAGTTTATACATAGAGGACCACGTATACTTTTAGTGTGGTGTGATCTAGTGTAAGTTGGCACAAAAGAGATATTGTTGGTATTGGGACTTGTCGTGAAGATTGATGGACTTGAGAACACGGGATACAGTCTTAAGGGTGCACGTAAGTAAAAGAGAGAAAGGTGTTACAGGTGCTTGGATGATGGTTCATATGGAAAATTTATCGATTGATTTTTTTTTTTTTATTGAAGACCACGTGAGGAAAATTTCATGTAGTATAACGCGAGGTAGGCGGTGATAGGATAAACCACTTGGGATATGGTGCAAAGGATTATGTATTATGGCATAGGGAAGAGTGTGCAAGGAGGTCTCGCAGATTGGAATTAGTATGTGTTATAGAAGGTTATGACTCAGGTAAGCGCGTGAAAGCAAACAAAGGAAAAAGAATAATAAAAGTAGAAAAACATAATTAAAGTTGTGGTACAGTGGTAGTTGGTGAGCAATAAATGTGGGAGATTTTTGGAAATCTATAAAAAGAGTGTTGAAGAAGGTTTATTCTTTACCTTTCCTTGTGAAGAATTTGAGTATTGAAGAACTGTGAGCTTGACCAAGTTTGAGCGAATTGATGTGAAATTGTGAAAATAATCAAAGATAGAATCAACCCGCATCAAGTAGCATACATAGTTGTTTGAATAGATCCTTCATGTGGAAGTTTGAGGCAGAGAGGAGTGGAGGTTTGGATTTATGAGAAGGGGTTGTGAACTAGGGTTTGCAGAAGCATGAGTTCGAGCTAGGGCACATTATTAATGAGATAAAAACAAGTGCTTAAGAGTAAGGAAGGTAAACAAAGTGAAGTGTTGATGTGAACTAATAGTATGAAGGATTTAGATACAGCTAGGCCCTATGACACAAATGTGATAAAAAAATCTTACATAGATAGCAAGATGACACCAAAATGAGCATTTGTTTTTGTGACAAAGGGTAAGGGAAAGAAGAAAGAACTGGAAGTAGAAGTCAAGGAAGTACTGAGGAGAGTTTTTCTGAAATATAGTACCCAAAAGGGTTATCATGGGACATGTATGGGATTCCCATGTCTAAAATTATAAGGTGAGTGACTACAATCATCTCTCTAGTACAAATGAGAGTGAAATAGAGAGTGAGTTGGTGCGAGAAAACCAACCAGAGGATGCTTGATGATAAGAAAATCTACGATGATAAAGGATAGAAGTTATTGGAAGTCATGAGTACTAAAGATCTATGAGTTTCCATACTTTGGAAAACCAGAGTGCCTTTACCAGTGGCTCATGTCAAGAGTATATGAGGATTTATTTTACTTTACATGGAGAAGAGTGTTGTTGATCAGAGGAAACACTTAGTAGAACTCACACAGGAAGTCCACATGGGAGACTAGGCTAGATTCAAGGGCACGGAGGACAGAAGGAATGCGTGCAGAGTTACAGAATCAACATTTGGGACTTCGCTGATTTTGTGTAAAGTATATTTTTAGGAGATGCATGCAGATCATATAAATGATGTAGAGATGTGCACGCCACACATTGTCTATATTTAGAGGATCGGATCGAGCATTTTTTGCATGGAGAAGAGCTAAAGATAGATTCATCACTTCAGTTAACTGTAAGAGGTCTATAGATAGCACACTTGCATGTGTGGCTATATTTATAAATGATGCATGGCTATTATTAGCATGTGGCCTATTTTTGGAGTAGATAAGTGGTGAAGGGGAAGTACCCAAATATATATATATGTGTGTGTGAAATGTATAGAAATTTAGTTAGGAATTGATAGAGATTCTTAGTATACAGAGACGTGCATGTGGATTACTGTATCAGATCCATGTGCGCTATGGCATAGATTGCCAGTATTGTAAGAGCTTCTGTAATATTTTTTGATTAATAGATGGAACATATTGGCTAAAGCTGAGTGTCATTATTGTATGGAATTGAGTAGCACATGTCCTGATTTAACCATGGTTATTGTTTAAGCTTATTCTTCTTAGATCCAGATCTGTATGCACTGTGTAATGATGGACTAGTTAGGAATATATGTATATTTGTTACTTCATCATGTTATCATCCTGCTACAAGCAACCCTAAAGAGGGACCTAGTACCTTTGCTTTGGGTGAGCTCTCGGTCTATCTTTGAGTGATGTGATAATGCGTTTAGGGTGTTATCTATGAATTATAGGGTGCATCATTAGTTCATTGCTTTGTACCTCTTTTCAGATTGTTTCTAGGATGATTCACGATGAAGATGTACCAATTAACTCTAGCAAGTGTTGAGGAGTGGATACATGATCTAGAGGAGAAATATGCTCATAGGTTTAGCACTAGATCTACGTTTAATGCGCGCACCTACGTTGAATATAATTTCTATGATAATTTATACAAGATCTTATTTGCTATCTTTCCAAAGAGAGTTGTATGAATGGCTAACGCATATGCATCTAAACGGAATTAGAGATATCGCACTCTGGTTTGGACACAGGAAGAATTTCAAACTCTCTATGATGTTGACTTGATCTGGACTCGTGTTGTGGATACGTGGTTTCAAGGCATTTTAAATAGTTATATTTTGGAGTATTCAATATCGACATATTCTTGTCTAGAGATTGCTGAATTCTAGTTTTTACGATATCCTAGAGGAACATATTTCCAAGGTATTCCACTGGAATTAAGATCTTGATGGTAACCTTGAACTTAGAAGACAAACCTATGGCTAGCTAAGGCCCTCCACATGCGGGGTAGGAACAAGACTGTGAAAGATGGTAGACCTAGTGGCAAAGATGACAGAGAGAAGAGAGTGGGCTGAAGTATGATAAGGTACACGAGAGGGATTTATGAAGCCCTGAGATTATAGAATGGATGGCATTGAGGAGAGAGATGACTCGTGAAGGATTTTAAGCTCACAAAGAAGATGTGGAGATAGAAAATTAGAACTCCCCATATGGGAAAGAATGGCCGAGAACCCTCCTTGGCCTCACAAGGATGCGCACTAACCGAGATGACATGGGCCACGGATGCGCGCATCTAAACCTACCCGATAACCTATCCCTTTCACTTGGTTTTCCAAGATCCAAGACAACACGTGGTTAGCACTCTAACTTAGGAGGTAAGAGAATGGGAGTAAGTCAAAAGTGAGTACATTGATGGCGGGACAGATAGATTCATTATTTTTGGTGGTACATTTGTAGGTTCATCATCTACACGAGAATATGAGCGCGAGAATGTTGGATTCACCTTTGGAAGTGGAACTGCTTCATAGAATTTAGGGGTTCAATATAGTACTACTATGGGGACATAGAGATTACATCTACAAGTTCTATTCCAACTTCGGTGGGGATCAAGAGGTATAGGTGGTTCTAGTTCCGGATGATCCGGTGGTTTAGGAAATAGAGGAAACACATGGGTTTTGGATCGGGTGGACAAGGCCCACGAAACCTTAGAATATCTATATGGAGATGTCCCTTCATCTCTCGAAGTATAGAGGTATAGAAGATGCTATTGAACATGTGCATATGTGTGAAATATTTTGGTGCGTAAAAGGTATCATGGCTTTTGAGTATAAGGCAAGTCAATTTGCTACTACTTTACAGCATGCGTGCAAAGTCGGTATATGAAGTTTGATCCTAATCAAACCTGCATTGATTATGCAACATTAAAAGATGCTTTCTTGAAAGAACTTCATATCCTAGAATTTGAGTAGAAGAGTATAAACAAACTCAAGGATATCAAGCAAGGCACTACTGAAAGTGTATGTGAGTATGATGCCCACTTTAAGACACTCCTATCAAAGCTTTCTTATGATATACACGCAAGTCAACATGCACAATGGTTTGTTGGAGGGTTGATTACCCCATTTAGAAGGGCATTATCACATAAGATGTACACTAACCCGTGTGAAGCATTGGAAGCAAGCTTTGCGGGCTAAGGTAATTGGGAACATTGACACCGGCATTATTCCATTCTTAGAGTGTGCGAGATAACAACTATGGAAAAGTGGTTAGAGAAACTATCAAAAATTCAGCTCTTGAAATGCACTTTGGAATTTGATGCACAAATTGTGCGATGGAAGGTAACACCAAGGATAGTTTTCCTTACAGATCTATACATTCATTGCTATTAGAGTATGAGATATGTCATTTGAATCATGGTGTTATTCATTGTCCATTGTTGCAACGACATGTGATCGGGAAGAATGTGTCTTGTTACTTTTAAATTTTCCGGTCCACGACCCATGATATTGAAGAATATAGATTGATTGGTCGAGATCCAAAATGCTATAGATATTGGTGTATGATAGAAAATCATGGAAGATAATTCTAAATGTAAGAATGAGCACCAGGATTGGGATCATAATCAAATGCACTATGATAGGAATGAGGGCCTTCAAGGAGGCCATAGAAGAGGACGTGGATATGGAGGATGAGGCCGAGGTGGAGGAAGGAGTGAGCTCCCTCATGGAACATGTTATATGTGTGGATCACCTAATCAATATAGGCGTGAATGTCCTCATAATATCTCCTGTTGATTTTGCGGAAAGAGTCATAGCTATGAGGAATTCCCAGACTTATATGAGCATGTAAATAAGCAGTATAAGCAAGAGAAAAAGGTGCGAGATGGTTAGGATCCAATGTGTGGTATAAAATCAGTGGATACCCAAGTTAACACTAGAACCCGAGGCAGTAATAGTGAAGATTACCACACGAGTTGAGGTGGCACATGTGAAAGAGGCATTGCAACATAATCTAAAAATCACTACGAAGGATTTTTTGGATGTTAGGTATCCAGATCCAGATTCATTAAAAGGAAGTCTATCAAGAGACCATGGAGGTCCTCAAGAATCTTCAAGGTGAGATACAGTGTTTAAAAGAGCAGTCAAGGAAGATGGAGTAGAAGAAAGAGACAGAAAAGGTCCCCTTTGATATTTATGACATCAGAGAGGTATGTAGAATGCTTTGCACCAGAGAGACATTATTCCATTACTTGAAATTGGTTGAATGGAAATAGCACACAAGCAATGAGAATGAATGACATATACTTCATGCAAATATTCCCCCTGATAGCATTGACTACGATAAGGAAATTACCTTGAATGTTGTTGTGGATGGATGGATTTTGAGCATCATCTTAATTGATACAAGTACGGAAGTGAATGTGCTTACATTAGATGCATGGGTACAAATGGGGAGACATCCATTACAACCATCATCTATTGCGTTGTTTATGGAAAACTAGACTAAGGCTAGTCCCATAGGAGTTCTGAAAGATGCGTCTATAACAATACAAAGGGCCAAGTTCATAGGATATTTTGAGGTACTGACACTCACGGAAGCTGAAAATTTTCCATATTTTCTTGGATGCCCTTGGTGTTATGAAAATAATGCTGATTTAAGGTTCAATAAGGGGTATATTAGCTTTGAGAATAAGGAGGAAAGAGTTATAATCCCTTTAACAAATGGAAAGTCTATACCATATGTTGAGCTGCTGTGTGAGGAGGACTTAAACCAAATATATATACGCCTATTCAGGACCCAGAGGTCAATGAGCCATCAAAGGAAGGAATATTGCAATGGGAAGATTCTCAATCTATTAGTGATACTATGAGTATTGCTTGTGATAATTGGGCTCATGGTACATATGAACTAGTAGGATGTGAAGTGAAGACCATAGTTATGCGGAAGAGGGATTTCACTCTGTTAGGTGTATAGGAAGGTTGGTACCCTGATATACTAGAACATAAGATCTTACTTGTATTCTTGCAAGCCATGGAAACTCAATGGATATACCAAATTAAGAGAAGAGATATGTTAGCATATACCTTGTGTGGGACAACAACGCACTGGTGGGTAGTTCACAGAGAAAACCTTATAGAATGGAATGAGGTTTGAATCACACTATCTACTAGGTTTTTCAGAAGCAATGCACCTACGCAAGTTTGCACTTATCATGGTGATCAACCTATTCAACATTGTGAGAGACTTTGGACAACGAGACAGAAGTAGTACCACCTTCAACTGGGTACATAAAATCTATTCCACTCTATAGGGATGTGCATGTGCTTGGTATGTATATGCAGAACTACATAGAGAGACTGGAAATTGGTAGAATTTGACTGCAAGAATGATCCAGACCTTTGATTACTTCTCAACTAAACCCCTAGTAGAAGAAGCATTAAGATCTATCAAGCACTTCACTATGGGAGATAGTGCAAAGGCCGAAGAGCTCATTCAGGAACTATTTGGTGAGGCCGAATCAAGGGCGCACTTGGAAGAAGAAGGAGAATTGGACTCTATACTCCTTGGGTGCACTTGTCTTGAGAAAGAGAAAGGGAAGATGGTCTACATAGTGGATGACGAGGAAGTTGAGAACCTGGATATTGAACATTCACAAGGAGCGTGTGAGGTCTTAGATAGGGTAGACAAGGATACGCACGCATATCATGAACCCATGAAAACAAAGAAGGTAAATATTGGAATGGAGGCTGAGCCTAAGGAAGTCATTATTGGAGACTATTGGTCAGAATCAAAGGTAACAAAGATCATTGAGTTACTCAGGGATTATCAGGACTTGTTCCCTCGAGGGTATCATGAACTTAAAGGCATGCATGAATCACTTGGGGAGATGAAGATAAATCTTAAAGAAGGTGTGTGCCCAATTAGAAAGTGACCTTATAGAATGAATCCCAATTTGCGTGAAAAGGTGAAGGAAGAAATTAATAAAATGTTGGAATCTAGAATCATTCAGCCCTTGGATGAGTCAGAATGGGTTAGTCCAATGGTGATCAATATCAAGAAGGATGGTTGGTAAGGATCTCGAAAATAGATTCAGGTATCATTTAGTTGACTGGAATGAGGTTTGCACCCCTAAAAATTCAGGGGGTCTTGGCATTATGAATCTCAAATATTTCAACTCAGCCATGCTTGCCAAAATGGGCTGGAGATTTCTTAAGCAAGAACAACCCTGGGCTGAGCTGCTCAAGACCAAATATTTAAGTAACTGCCATCACCATCTCTTCCTCTCTGAGGACGCCCTTCCTACAGGTTCCACCTTCTGGAATAATCTTGTTAATACAAGATACGTTCTCAATAAAGGTATTTTTTGGAATCTTGGCACTGGAGACCGAATAAAATTTTGGAAAGATTCTTGGAGCAATCATGATCTAGAAAGGGACTTCAGACAAATTAAGGAACCCCTCATTAATTTTTATGGCACTACTGTTAACAATTATATGGAAGAAAGTAATGGAGTTAAAAAATGGAAGATCCTGCATTTACCTGACTCTAGTATGCTGGATATTTTGTCTTCTCTCCAAGATAAGCTGGATCTGATTCCTATTGATCAAAATGGCACTACCGATGAGATAGTTTGGAAAGATTCTTTTGATGGAGATTACACTGTCAAAACTGGTTACACTTCCTTCTTCGCCTCTCTTTCTAGCAATATTAACTGGACCAGAATTTGGATGAAAGAACTCACTCCTAGAGTCAATCATTTTCTGTGGTTAGTTATAAAAGGTAAAATCCTCACCAAGGATAACCTTATCAAATGAGGATTCATTATGCCTAATGGTTGCTGCCTCTGTCAACAGGATGCTGAAAATATCAATCACCTCTTGCTTCATTGTGATTTTGCAAGAAATTTCTGGAGCCGGATCACGGAACATTTAAATCTTAACTGGGTTTTTCCTGATGATATTTTGGAGGCCTGGACCCAATGGAACTCCCCCTTCAAGAATAATTTAATTAGCAGATTTTGGCTCTTGATTTTCGCTCATGGGATTTGGAACATCTGGAAAGCTAGAAACGGGGTTATTTTCAGAGATAAGAAAACTTCTACAGATATTCTTTTCAAAGGTTTCATCAAAGATGTTAAAGATAATGCTGTCACCATCAAACCTGCTAAGAGCATTTCCTTCAATAAAGAAGAAATTTCCATTTTGGAGAAATGGAAGATTATTCCTGAAAACCTCTTGAAGAGAGGAACCAAAATTGACAGATCTTTAATTAAGTGGATCCCACCCCCCCTGGGTGGTACAAACTTAACTTTGATGGAGCTTCAAAAGGTAACCCTGGAGCTGCAGGTGGAGGCGGCATTATCAGAGATCACAATGGTAACATGGTGGTGGCTTATGCTGGGAAAATGGGTTACCAAACTAATCACTATGCTGAAGCTCTCTCAGCTCTCTGGGGTATTAGGATTGCTAAGAATTTGTATATTGAAAAAATTCTGATTGAAGGAGACTCTCTTAATATTATTAACAATCTCAATAATAAACACCCCCACCTGGACCGTCAAAAGTTTCATTCATGAATCCATAAGTATCTGTGGCACCTTCAACATATGCAACTTCATGCATACTTATAGAGAAGGTAATAGAACCGCCGATGTATTGGCGAACGAGGGAGTTGCAAACACCCATACAAATCTCACCATTTGGAATTATCATGACGCCATCTCAGATAAGCTTGGAAAGATCTTGGAGCATGATAGAAATCCTAGCCGTACTGGTTAGTTGGATTTATTGCATGCATTATGTGCTGGCAAACAGGTACACCGCTGCAAACCAGTCACTTCACCCTATGCGAAATCAAAGGAACAGCTACCCTTCACATGCTTTCTGGGTCTTTAATAAGCCTGGTCCAGAGATGTTAGTTTGCAGTTTGATCACTGTTGTTAAGCGACTGTTGCTGTTAGTTTGCTATTTTTCACTGTTTAGTTGTTGTTTTGTCGCTGCAGCTTGGCTGCTTTCTGCTCTGTTTCATTTTTACGTTTTGGAGTTTGGCTCCATTTGATCTCCTCTCTGTATCCGGATTTTGATCCTTTCTCTGTTCTTCTCTTGCCCTTTCTGGCTGTTGAGATTTTTTGTACAAGGGTATAGTCCCTTTCAAAAAACTAATTTACCAATAATTAAAAAAATATCAAGAAGGATGGTCGATTCGAATATGTGTGGATTATAGGGAGCTGAATGTTGCATGTGTCATAGATCCCTTTCCTACACCATTCATAGAGGAAATACTGGAAGGAGTGGTAGGGTGTGAAATATATTCATTCACAGATGGTTTTTTTGGGTATCATCAGGTCAGGATTGCTAAAGAAGATCAAGAAAAGACAACTTTTACTACTAAATGGGGCAGCTTTTCTTATACTGTGATGCCTTTTGGATTGAAAAATGCACCCGTTGTGTTCTCACAGAGAGTTTGTTCGGAATTCAAGGATTTCATTCACAACTTCTTATAGGTTTATCTGGATGATTGGACTATATAAGTGCTTATAAAGGATCATTTTGATAATTTACGTCTAATTTTTGAATGATGTAGAAAGCTAATTATTTCATTAAATATAAATAAGTTTATATTTGCTACGCCTTTAGAATATTATTAGGACATATAATCTGCAAGGAAGGCTTGCTAGTTGATCCAACTAAAGTTGCAGTTATTCTAGGCCTAGAAGCGCCTACCAGTCAAAGTGGGGTGTGTGGATTTTTGGGTCATACAGGTTATTATCAAAATTCATCAAAGGGTATGCCAAATTTGCTGCACCTCTGGAAGAGTTACTAAAGGGGAAAGGTATGTTCTATTGGGGAGAACCACAACAACGTGTGTTTGAGATATTGAAAGAGAGACTTACTACCACACCCATTCTAAATTTTCCTTCATGGGATAAACCTTTTCATGTACATGTGGACACCTCTAGCAAAGCCATTGGTGCGGTGTTGGCTCAACCTGGAGAGGGTATCATAGATCATTCGATCTATTTTGCTAGTAGAAATCGATTCTGCTGAGTATAATTATACAACAATAGAGAGTATGAATATTTGTCAATGATCTATGCATTGCACAAGTTTTGATAATACTTATTAGCAACACCATCTGTATTCTATACAGACCACATGGATTTGAAGTACCTGGTAAACAAGCCCATCTTACAGGGGCACATATGTAGATGGGTACTCTTATTTCAAGAGTTTTACTTTACAATTGTGGTGAAACTAGGGAAAATTAATTCTAGACCAGATCACTTATCTAGAATCCAATTAGGTGAAGAAACATAGACAATTAAAGAAATCATGTTGGATGCACAATTATATATGTTTATAGTGTGTGCCAATAGAATTAGAGGACATTTTTGTCTTTCTAAGGACTATTATTGAACCAAAAAGGATGAAGGCTTTGGAAAAGAAACAACCTACTATATGTGTGGCACCATCCATGTTGATTAGTGGTGACCTATACAAGTTAGGAAGAGATGAGGTACTACACTGCTGTGTATTAGAGCATGAGTGCAAGGATATAATGGAGGAAGCACATGGTGGTACTACAGGTGGCCACTATACAGGTGATGCTATTGTGTGAAAGATCTTACTTGCAGTTTATGGTGGGAAACATTGTATAAGAATTGTAAAGAGTATTGTAAGGCATGTGACCATTGTCAGCATCTAGGTAGACCAGGACAGAGAGATGAGATGCCTTTGAGACCGATTAAAGTTCGAGAACCATTTGAGAAATGGGCTATTGACTTTGTAGGACCTATTTCACCAGTGCGCGCATAGACAGGATCACGCTATATCATTACTTGCATAGATTATCTTACAAGGTGGGAAAAAGCAGCACCTATGAAGGACTATACAACAACTAGGTTTCTATGGGAGAATGTTCTTACAAGGTATGGATGTCCTTTAATTTTGACAAGTGATAGGGAATTTTTTTTTAATGAGACAATCATGATTTTGTTAGATGAGTTTATGGTTGCACACCATAAGACTACACCCTATCACCCTCAGGCAAATGGAACTGCTGAGGCTTTCAACAAGATTTTGAGCTAAACATTGAAAAAAATTTGTGATGTTGGAAGAAAAGATTGGGATGATAAGGTATTGGCTATTCTTTGGGAATACTAAACAACTTATAAGAGATTGAACAAGGCCACACCATTTCAGTTGGTATTTGGAGTAGAAGTTGTTCTTCCTATAGAATTCATGTTACCTTCATTGTGTATAGCGCATGCTGGAGGTCTAGCTGATGAGCAAGCTTTGGAAGAACAGATTGAGAATATGATTCAGCTAGATGAGCAATAAGCCATAGCACATTGGAGCCAGAAACAAGAAAAGGTAAGGAAAAAATCATGGAATGACAGACATATAAGGGATAAGAAGCTTGAGGTTAGACAAATGGTACTGATTTATGACTCTAAGTTCTTACGCCATCCAGGGAAGCTTAAGGTACATTGGTTGGGGCCATATGTCATAACTTACATACTTGAATCAGGTGCTTGCCAGTTAGAAGCAATTGATGGAACACGACTTCCTAGTTACTTTAACAGAGTAGGTTGAATCCCTACTATAAATAAGTCTTCTTGGTGTTTGTAATAAGGTAGTATTGCCATCTAGATTAGGTTTCCATTTTTGTATTTCCTTAATATATTTCCTTCATCGTCGCTATGCTTTGTCAATTTATTTTTTGTTTTTGTGTAATAAGCGCACTTGCGCGCATGAAGCTAACTACAATATGAAGCATGTTGATACACAGAGGACTACACATAATTTTAGTGTGGGGTGGATGCTGATATCCAGGTACAATGTTGTGGAAATTGGAAGATAAAAGGAATAAAGCTGCTAAAGGTGCATTTTCAAATAGAAAGATTGCTTCTCAAAAATGACCAAGGATGGAGATGAGTGAAGGGACAATATAACACGAGGTAAGAAGAGGCCATAATAACTACCATGAGAAGGTACAATGATGAGGTACTCAGTGTAGTGTGTGCACTGAAGAGAATTCTATGACCAAAAGGTAGGAAGGCACACTGGAAGGTTAAAGCTGGGGTGGGAAGATGCACTAAAAATTTGAAAATCTATATAAGGATGGGATGTGAATTCATTTTTACCATTGCGAATAAAGAGAATTTGAAAAATATCTAAGTGAAAAGAGCCAAAGTGATCTATTCAAGGTGTGAAGAGAGTGAAACCAGAATGGGAAGAAGATCTGTGCATTGAGAAGCTTGTATCCCCGGTGAAGAAGGGTTTGAAGGAAGCATAGGACGACAGAGAAGAGCTAGGGCACGTGATTTTGTGATTTCACCTAGGGCATGGTTGAATCGGGTTAGGGTTTGAGTCAGCCATTAAAGAGTTGCAGAGAAGGTATTTTACAGATGATTACAAGGTGGAAATGGCTCCCAAGAAGGTAGTAGTAGCAGGAACAAAGGGAAAGAAGAAAGTAGTTGTCGAGGAGGAAGAAGAAATGACCCCCGAAAGCAATTTTTGGAAATACAGTATCTAGAGGGAGTCATTGTCAAACAAGAATGGGAATCACACATTAGGAAGAGTAAGGTGAGTGAGTATAATCATAGAACCTCAAACAAAAAGAAGAGTTTGATCCCTTGCTCACTTCAAGGAGGAATAAGCTCACGACAGATGACATGCCAATGTATGACGATGCAGGAAAAAGTTACTGAAGAGGACTGGAGTCTACCAGCTTTATGAGCTTCCATATTTTGGGAAGTATGAGCCTTTATACAGATGGCTCATGAGCAGAGTCCATGAGGATTTATTTTATTTTGCGGGATGAAGGGTCAGAATCTCTTCCGTCTAATCTCCTCAAAGAACAGGAGAAGACATAAATAATGACTTAGCGAGATAAATTTTCTATCTTGGAGACTCACAAAACATTGGGATACATGAAGGGCCCGCATGGAATGGATATAGAGAAACTAAAGAATGTCTAGTTGTCAAGGAAGCATTGCACCTCATCACTGTTAAATGACCAAGAGCGTTGGTCACAGGTGAATACTATATGGCTACATGTAGCTAAGTGCATGTCGGAGGGAGTAATCTACAACATTGTAGGATATATTGTAGAGTAGATAGTGGAGGAAGTGCACACTAGAGGAAAGATCATATTTGGCGTTGTTCTGCTATCACTAGTATTCATGGAGATTGGGGTACCAGATGGGCCTAAGGAGAAAATACGGGAATACCCCATGGAGAACAAATCTCCAGCTGAGAGGTTCAAAAAATATTTGTGCAAGGGGTCCATGACTGAGGATGTGAAGCAAAGAGCGAGAGATGTGGTATGACAGGCTCCACATGGCCTTCGAGGAAGAGTGGTGCATACCAAAGGACTTGCCTTCGGTAGTAGGTAAGCAAGTTCAATTTTTTTTTTACCAACATTTCTATATCACATGCTTCCCGATGAGGGATGGGTCATGGAGCCCTTGGTGTAAACTACCCTATGCCTTCACAACAAGGTATTTTCAAGCATCCGTCCATTGATTCAAAGACACAAGAAGATTGGTATTTAATGCAGATAAGGTAGATTGTGACTACCACACCTTGTGAAAGAAGTATATGTATCCAGGGCGGAGCACGTATGATGAAAGGATTATTTCAGAAGTGTTGAGCATAAAGCCAATAAGCCTAGCTGTTGGAGATATTGGGGAACATTGGTGTATATCTAGCTGAAGCCCAAAATGGAGAGTAACAAGTATGTGGAGAATGCATTCGCACTCCCGGGGCCATCGAAGGGAAAACATACAAAGGGAGAATATACCATCATCGAGGCCCACATAGACCATTGAAGTGGAAGATGTGGAAGAGGAGAATGAAGAAAGTGGTGGATTACAATGCAAAAGAAGGCAACCATATGACAAAAAGGATGAAGAGCATGCAACTACTCCTCCGCAAGGGCAGGGTGAAGAAGAAGAAGATACATGGGTAGTACATGTGGAGCAAAGGTTTAAGGTTTTTAAACACATGAGGACATAAGGAAGAACCCCATGGATAGTAAGAAAGTCACTACATCTCTCACCTCATAAGGAACCTACCGAAACGAAGAGGAGAATAAAATAGAAGTTGGATGAGGAAGCGGAAGGATCTATGGAGAGCAAGCATGCTTCACCTACCCCACATGGCCAAGAAGAGGAGCCACAGAAATAGGAAGAACATAATGAAGAAGAGATAAGAGATGAAGAAATGAAGGATGGAGAGGAAGGAGAGAAGGAGAAGTCGGAGGTGACACATGACACTGCTACGAGGATGTGATGTAGCTTCCTAACCTTGATGCCATAGTTCCAAGAGGGCCAAGGACATGAAGGATGGGAGGAAAGCACAATGCACTCATCATGAGGTATGCAAAGGACACGTGGAATATTGTTTGTGCCTAATTCCAGAGCACCATTATGTAAAAATATTTATTTAGTTGGGAGCTGATGGATGAGGACATGGCCACGGTGTAAACCAGTAATTGTCATGGTTTATGCACACCCATATGGATGATCCCGACTTCTATGTATGTGAGGAATCATGCATGTCCAGGAGGTTGAAGGACCCTCTAGGTAGGCACATAATAGTAAAGCCTCTTGTATTATGTCTAATGATTAAGTAAGTAACGTGTTGGTGAAAGTATTAACAGAAGTGGCCAGAAGAAATATGGACAAGGCTGCCACCATAAGAGTGCTTTGCGTGAGAAGATAAAGACAAGGATGTAGAAATAGCATGCTTGGCTCAGGAAAAGGAATTAGGGTAGAGAAAGTATGACACTTTTGTGAGCATGGTGGAGGAAATTAGAGATCAGGTGCTCAAAGCATGCCCACATCTAGAGTCCAAGGTACTAGCATAAGTTCCCCTTAGAATGCACTATGTGAGAACTTTGGTATACTTGGTACTAGAGGATGACATAATATGGATGCCAAAACCAAAGAATCTCGAGGAAGAGGTGGAAAGGGCTAAGGCTGCAGTAGCTGAGAAAAATTACATCATATGAAGGCCTACTGCAAGCGCTCCAAGAAGAATTAAAGAAGGCCGACTATGCCTTAAACATATGCACAGCCCCGGAAGTGCTCATAAAGGTGAAAACTTTGATAGAGGACAATGAAGTCTAGAAGGCCATGAAAGATGAAACATTGGGCCACATAGAGAGGTTGACAATGGTAAAGAAAAAGTGTGAGGCACTAGCCGCAGCATAAGAGCTGCATAAGGAGAGGCTAGATGAGCTTGGGAAACTCATCACTCAGAAAATGGATGTGCTGGAAGGAACACATACCTCAATGTCCAACATTATGCTGGTATTATAGAATGAAAAGGGAGAAGTAACACAAGATGAGCTAGAGTCCATCATTGTGGACATACCAGAGCAAGCAGAAAGGCACTAACCGATTGGCAAGCCTTATAGGCTGAAATAAAGGAAGAGTATCCCGAACTGATACTTTAGGATGAGACAAAGGATCCTAAGATATGAGTTATTCTTTTATTCATTCATATTCTTTCTGAGTATTCTTTATTCACATTCTTTTATTCAGTTTTGGACATACCCATTGTCGGGGTGACAATGAGATTAGTGTGGGGTAATGTTGATAAGAGGAAACACTTAGCAGAACTCACACATGAAGTCCATGTGGGATATCGGACCAGATTAAAGGGCGCGGAGGGATAAAAGGAACCACACGTGAAGTTATAGAATAACCATTTGGGACTTATATGATTTTGTGTAAAGTCTATTTTTAGGAGATGGTGTGTAGATCACACAAATGATGCAGAGACGTGTGCACCATGCATTGTCTATATTTAGAGGAGCGTATTGAAGTAGTTTTTGCATGGAGAAGAGCTAAAGATAGATTCATCACTTGAGTTAACTGTAAGAGGTCTATAGATAGCACACTTGTATGTGTGGCTATATTTGTAAATGACGTGTGGCTATTATTTTGGCCTATTTTTGGAGTAGATAAGAGGTAAAGGGAAAGTCCCCACCCTATGTGTGTGTGTGTGTGTGTGTGTGTGTGTGTGTGTGTGTGTGTGTGTGTGTGTGTGTGATGAACTACATAGAAATATAGTCGAAATTGATAGATATTCTTAGTATACATAGACGTGCATGTAGATTACTTGTATTAGATCAATGCTGCTATGGAATAGACTTCCAAATGATTGTAAGAGCTTCTGTAATATTGTTTTGATTAATAGATGGAAGATATTGGCTGAATTTGAGTGTCATTCTTGTATGCAATTGAGTAGCACATGTCTTGATTTAACCATGGTTATTGTTTAAGCTTATTCTTCTTAGATCTAGATCTCATACGCACTATGTAATGATGGACTAGTTAGGAATATATGTATATTTGTTACTTCATCATGCTATCATCCTACTATAGCAACCCTAAAGAGGGAACGGTACCTTTGCACACTTTGGTTGAGCACTTAGTCTATCTTGAGTGATGTGCCAATGTGTCTAGGGTGTTATCTGTGAATTCTAGGCTGCATCAAGTGTGCATCACGGTGCCTATGATTGGGAAAGGAACTGAAATTTCCGTAGATTTATATGATTAGGCAGGAGTGGAGACTACTACTGTAGAGATTAAATATCTGGATGTCTTTAAGATCATTGACCCTATTATTAGGATTGTCATGTATCTTCTCACCAAGTTTAACATGTAGGAGAGATGGGGCCAAGTGAATAAGAAGTGGCTCCATATTATGAAGAAGATGGCGGAAAGGAAAATATAAAACCTTGTTTTTTTCATTACGAAGGAATAATTGAGGAACCGCATGTGACAAAAATATTTCATGGAGCATTATCCTTCTATCCATGGTGTTCGTGGAGATTAGAGTCCAAGATTCCCTAAGGAAAAAATGTAGACATACCCATCCGAGAACAAATACATGGAAAAGAGATTCATAGATTACACCTATGATGGGGTTATAGGTGCATATAAACTAAGGGTGGAGATGTGGTATAGGATAATTCTCAAGGAATTCAAACACGAATGACACATCCCAGTAACTTTCCTTTGTCTTTGATGGGAAGGTAGATTTCATAGTTTATCAACACTATTTTATTTGAAGATTATACATGAAGGATTTCAAGAAGATCCCTTAATGTAAGATGCCTTATGCCTTCACAATGTGCTATTATCAAGCATCATTGAATATATTATCGGATGTGTGCAATCTATGGTTCGATGCGATAAGGTAGATTGTGACTACCATACACTGCGTAAGATATATGTGTACCTCGAGAAGATGGCCTACATAGAGACCATGATATCAAATGATATCAACATCACTTCTTTAACTTTGGAATTAGGTAATGAAGAAGTAGAAAAGGTATACATCTACTTGAAGCCTAGGTTGGTTGATGGTAAATACATTGAGGATGAGTTTAAAGTCCCAAAGCCACCAAAGGTAGACAAACAATTGGGACAAGGTAAGCATATGAGGCCGCTCCTCCAAGGTTATAAGAGGAATAAAAGACTAAGGATGAGGAGGAGGAAGAGGAAGAGGAAGAGGACAACACCACACTAGAACATGGTGCCAAAGGAAGGTTCAAGAGGATGCATGGGGAGCACGATATTGGCTCGGGAAATCTAAAAATGTGAAGTCACCGATAGCCTCACCACCTAAGCAGATCTCAAAGAAAAAAGAAGAAGAAGAGGAGATGAAGGTTGGTGTGAAAGGGTGATACTAATGAGGAGGATGTGGTAGAGGAGTTTCACCAAGAAAAGTAGGTGGGAGAGAAAGAATCCCCAGTTTGAGACGCAGAGGAATAAGGGCATAAAGAAGAGAGCACCACACATGATGATAAGATACATGAAGTACATGAGGTACACAAGGTTTATGAAGACCATCCAAAGCATGAAGAGGAGGAAATAGAGAGCAAACACTAACAATGGATGAAGTTTCGTAGAACCAATGCATACGCAATGAATGATAAACATGTACCTATAGGTAGGTGCACTAGAGGATGAAGGAATAAGGATGGGATCATGCACATACCTCAAGTAAGCTACATCAATGACCAATAGAAGGTGTTGCACATGTGATTCCAGAGCATTATGGAAATAATGAAGTTGTGTGGCTGGGAGGTCATCAATGAAGAAGGGGTGTCCATGCATACAAGGAAGATGTTATATTAGATAATGCATACGCACATGGATGAGAAAATTTTTTAGATTGTAGGTATCGTGTTTTACAACATGGAAATTAAAGAAGGAGCAAAATAAAATATTGATGGTAAGGACAATAGAGCTTACTTGATGATTAAGAAAACAATGATCTAAATAGTTGATTGATAAAAATAAGACCTAAATGGGGTATTTAGGGTTTTAGTGTTAATCTAAATAGGAGGACTAAAATGTTGTATAAATGCAGTAAATAAAGTAAAGAAATATGTAATAAATACAAATAAACTATTCTAAGTGAAATGGAAACCCTAATGTGCAAGAGGGAAAAGGGAAATGACTTAGGCTAATAGATAATAGAAGACTATCGAGATATGGAACTGGAACTCGGAAGTGCGAAGAAAACTCGGGGGCCCTACGAAGGGAAGAGCTAGGATGTATGAGATGACACAGAACTTGAGGGTGTGTTGGGTGCGGGTGCCCTTGTCTATAATTTGGGTGCTCGAAACTATGAAAAATGATCGAGGATCTATGTTCGGAAGTGTTGCGAGGAGATCTTTGAAACCCTACCTGTCTCTTTTTGCACCGGATTCGTTATTTGAATCGGATGACTCCCTGCATAAGAAGAAGAATAATTGGTTAGACCGACCTCATCCGCCAAAACCAGCTTACCTTATCATTGAGTTCTTCACTACTTTATAGAACTTGATGTAGTTCTAGTGAGTGTGTACATGTCGTGTCGTAGTGCTTTCGTGCTAGTTACACTTTGTGAAATAACGATCTCTAGTAGCTATAGAAGATGTAGATAGTATAATAGAATGAATAGAATCCCTCCTCCTCTAAGAATGTGTGTGATGTATAATTCCTAGCTTGAATGTATGGTACTATGTGGATGCAAGTGATGCAATAGATGTAGCCCTAGATGGAGTGATAGTAGTGATAGGATGCAAAGACCTAAGACCCTTATTATGGTCTTATAGCTTTATATTTATAGGGATTTCATAATTTATCTCGATAAGGCCAAATGAGAAGAAGATAAGGATGATCAAAAGCTAGAAGTGACCCAAAAATAAGTGAAAGAGGTTATGCATAGACTGAGGCACCTAGAATGGGACCAGGGCACCTCGAGGCACCTGCAAGAAAGGCGACACCATGATTTTGGGCTAGAATGTCGGAATGGTCATGAAATGGGCTGATAGGTATTGAAATATGTGGGAAAGAAGAAATAAAATATAAGAAAAATGTGGCTAAAAGGTGGGATTAATTAGTACTTTGTACACTTGAGAACCTTCTAAATAGTAGTATAAGACCGGGCTAAATATTGTCTAATGTGCAATATTTGTGTCTACATTTTCCCCCACTTTATGTTGGTGAGAAAAATCTTGGTAACATAAAGTAGATAGAGATGTGTACCTAATAACCATGTAGAGTGTAGAAGAAGACGTGCCGATGGACTAGAATCAAGCGTGGAATGACTAAAAGAAAAATGTGGAGGAGTGTGGATTCTAAAGATGAAAAATGTGAATAAAAGTGATGAGAGTGAACCTAGGGTGGAACGTGTGTGTAGTTGCTGCATGTGTGTGGTGTACCTACATGGTTAGTATGGAAAGTACTATCGTGGTGTGTTGTCATTGTCATTGTTGTTTGTTGTTGTTTCCCCCAATTTGACACTTGTTTCTCATACGCAACCTGCAAGGAGAAAACGATCAAGTAGTAAAATATGTATGTATGTAAAAATGTTTTATAAAGTAAGAAAATATAAAATATTCTAGAATAGAAAATTTAAATGGAAATATGGAACATGTGTACCTGATCCATGTTGAGAAAAAGGGTGTAGAAGGATATCCTGTAGTGTCATGAGTTTTTCAAGAAATCTCACGCCACCCCTGGATGAAGAGTTGTAGGGAGGAAATGTTTGGTGTCTTTAAACTCTAATTGCTTATTATGAAATTTGTTGAATATATCTCTATATTGCGCTGGTTTTTTGGGTGATCTTACACCACCGGACGGATAAGTGTAGAAAGCCACCCACCACGGAACCACCTATTCTCAGTAACCACTCCACAAAATTTTCAAAGGACACCATGTCCTGTTAAGGCCATTGTGTGTATGGAGTTCGTAGACCATTCTGAACTCAATCGATGTGTGTGAACTAGTGTAGATACATTGTTTTACTAGAAACCCTCAATTATTTCCCCCCTCTTTGGGGGTGCAAGCAATGACCCTGGAAGGAGAATGTGGCCCCAAAAGAGGACCAACCACACTCTTACCTATAGAACTATGCCATGAAGGAGGAAAAGAAATATCTTGGTAGATACGAAGACATGCACAAAAGGGGATGGCTAGCCAATATAAGTGTTAGTCCGAACACATGCATGAAAATAAGACAAGTGTAAAATGTGCACATAATGTAGAAAAACTACCAAGGCACAATAGGTGTAAACACGCAAGAAAACAAGAAAACCACACAAATAGGGTTTCAAACATGGCACATCACTCATAATTTTTCAAGACATTCAAGGCCATCATAGCTGAAAAAAAAAAATTGAGTGTGCACACAAGAAAAGGGCAAAGCTCGTAGATATAATGGAAAATAACATAGACAAGTAAAAACAAACATGTAGTCATGGAAAGATGTAATCCTGTAAAACAAGTGTTACACATGGAAAACCCATTAGCATGTTAGATTGATAACCAATATTTAAAAATGTGTATGAACCAATAGTATAAGATGCTAAGTAAAAATGAAACAATAGAACCTATATGAGATGAATGTGGATGCCCCTAATGACCAATATAGTAAGGGTAGAAGGTGAGCATCCATGTCGCGTGTAAATGTCATGTATCTGTGATCACACTAAAAAAATGTGTGAATGTGCATGTGTGTATGATAATGACATATAGGAAATCAAGCTAACATGTGTAATAGAATGAGCATGCAAAACACTAGTAAGAAAGAGTAAATTCTACCAAGACAATGCAATATGTTATGGATGGATGGAATGGAATGCAAGATGGAATGATAGGAGAAATGTGCCCCCTAGTGTATGGAAGTGTATGTAGTGAGGTTAATTTTTCCCCCTTCAATAGTCAAGAATGAACCATAAATGAGAGTGTGTCATCGGGAAATGGTCGAGTAGTGTTGGTTGTGTCTAGCGCACTGTGATGAATGTGTATGTGTAGTGGTGATGAAATGTGACATGGGGAGAAGATGTGCATGAACCCTATAGCCAAAGTGTATATCACAAATTTTTTGATTAGAGGAGTGATGATTTAGCCCTAAGTGTATATCACTATAGAAGGAGTTTGTGAGAATGCGTACATGCGTGGAACTTATATCCTAATAGTACACCATGACTCGTAGAATGTGTGAGTGATGATTTATCCTAAATTGTATATCACTTATAAGATGGAAGAATAAGGTGATGATCTAGCCTATAACGTATGTCACTACGAGATGGGTGATGAGGGTGTATGAAGCGTAGATGAGTAGGTGGTGGGTAATAGAAGGTGGTGATTTTAGCACTAAGTGTAGACCACTATGTGATGAATAAGGTGAGGGTGGTGATTTAGCCTAAAGCATATACCACTAATGGATGAGTAGGAGAAGTGATGATGGAAATAGGGTGACTGATAATAGGGTAATATAATATGTGATGATAGGATGTAAGAGGATAATGTAGAAATGATGAGGAGAAATGGTGATTTAACCTAAGGTGTATAACACTATGGGTTATGATGATGAATTTAGGTGACGATATAGCATAGAATGTTGGTCACTAGTCGAATGAATGTGCTATGATGACATGTCACATATAAGTAAGGTCCATTTGATTGGTAAACCCTCGGTAGTCAAGTATGGACCAAGGAACTAAAGTGTGTCATAGGGTGGTGAGTGTAGTGTGATGTAGAATACAAATGACCAAGGTAGGTGTAGGTGACCAAATGGTAAATAGGATGCATAGATGTGCGGTAACATGTAAAACATGTGGTGATAGGTGTAGATATAATATGCACTAATGATAGGTAAATCTAGACCTAGGGATAATGTGACCTAACGTCGATATAAAATGTATTAATGACATATAAAACTAGACTCATATATGATGATGACTAGTGTAGTGATATGAGATGATAATGGATGACATGTATAGATAATGTGGGATGTGGATATGTATAGAAAGGATGATGAATAAGATGAAAAATGTATTTAATAGAATATAAATGTGTAGAACCTATAGTGCAGTGTGTGGGGTTCAAGTGTAATGGTAATCCCTCAACAGTCCAGTGTGAACCGAAGCACTAGGGTGCATCATCGGGTAGTGAGGGTGTGATAATAGATGATGAAAATGTTGATATGTGAAGAAATGAAAATGTATGGATGTGAGAGGTATCAATGTGAGAGTGTGAGAGGAGGGGTTGTCTAATGGCTAGGCCCCTCAACTAGGTAGGAAAGAGGAATCAACCAATAAGGTTGAGGGATGGATGTCCATCGACCCGTACATGAGAGGAGGATGATGGAGAAGGATGCTCTAATAATGGTGGTATAGGAGATAAGTGTTGTGTAGATAATGAAGCCAATATGCATGTGAGGGTGGATGTAAGATGAACGTCGGGGTGTAGTAAAATGCATAGGTGAGGGAGATCGAGGAGATGTCATGTGTAAAGAAGATGATGATCGATGTGGGATAAAACAAGGTGGTGGAAGGTGGTGAGATGTGGTAGTGGTGGTCCGAGAAGGAGGCATATTCCGATGCATAGGACTAATGAGATGGAGTAGGTGGAAAGAAGGTGGAAGAGACATAGAGGTATAATGAAGAGAACCACGTAGTAAATGTGTGGGGAAGAGTAGAGGATGTAAAAGTAGCTAAATTATAAAGTGAAGAGGAGGGAAGTTTAGAGTATAAGAGAGGTGTGGTTGAGGTGAGATGCGGGTAGCATGAGTTTTCCCCCAATGATGTGGGTGAACCGGGTGAGCGGAGCATAGTGAAAAAGGAGGGCATGTGTAAAACTAAAGGAGACATAATTGTTGGAGTTCTCTAATAATATAGGTCAATACATGGAAAGAGTCAATATGATGCCCTCGAATGTGGTGGTAGTGGCATAACGATGGGTCATGATAGTGGATTGGTTGAGGTGATGGAGAGTGATGATTAGATGGTAGATCAATGAGTTTATGATGAAAGCAAGTGGCCAAGAATGTCCTGTGGTGTAACAGTTGAAGGAATCATAAGGGGTGAAGGTAATGGTACAACTGTTGGGGTAGCAAGGGATGAGGTAATGGATGAAGAGCATGCAGGGTCTATAGTAGTAGTGGGATTATGTGAATCGGAAACATCTTTAAGTTGGGTGATATCAGCACATGGAGAGATGTAATTGTTTCCTCCATGGACTAACATTGTGTTTGAAGTAATTGTAAAATGTCAAAGGAGTGGGTGGGAGATGGAGGATGACTAGGGTGATATTCTTCAACTACAATGGTGGAGATAGAAGAGGGTGTAGGTAGAGGTGGACCACATGAAAGTAGTGGTGGGGAAAGAGCATCAAAGGGATCATCAGTAGAAGTGTCAAAGTCATACTGGACCACTCGAGATACATGATAGGAAATTGTATGTGGGAGGTCATCTAGATAACCATGAATGCATAAAATATACATGACCATGGTGTACTGCTCATACGTAAAGGAGGGTAGTGGACATCCTTGAGCATACCAAACAACAAGGTTGGGTGTATAGAAAGAAAAAGAACTACTACAAATGCTAGCAGTGTCTGAATGGCATGGGGAAGGTGATATCAATATGATCAAAATCAAGGGTTCCCTAATATAATCTAACTAATAATGTCCTAGTGTTAGTGGCTAGGTAGTAGGATGGCATGCGAGATGAACCACAAGGTGATAAACATGCAAACCATAAATGAAAATGAGAATAATAGAACCATGATACAAATGTGGATCACTCAAAGGAGTATGAAGGTCATCAAGGTGGAACCCTAGTCGACGAGATCTTCATATGAACAAATGGTGGGAGGAAATGAGGTGTTGAGTGGTATGTGCTCCCAATAGGAATTTTTGATGAAGAGAGTGCAAGTGAATGATGGGCATACTAAGGAGGTGGGGGATGGTGGTGAGAATGGAATGATATCGAGAGGTGGTGAGAAATATCGGTATGGAACAATAACAGTAGTAGTGACAGGTGGTGGGGAAGAAACAATACTAAGCATGTGAAGAGTTGTTGTGAATGGCATGTCATATAGAAAAGGGGACATGGGAGGAATAGGAAAAACAATCGAGTAGTGCGGGTTGGGTTTAGTGGATGGTGTCGAAGTAATAAAAAAAGTTGAAGGGAACAGGTTGACCATGCAAACAAAAGGAGATAAGGTAGGTAGAGTTGGTGATGTTAGAGACTCAATGGTGAGCGGAGAAGGAGCTGTAGGGTTAGGTTTAGTTATGCCCAAGGTGGGAGAGAGAATGATAGGATTAGGAGGAAGAGCTTGAACTTCTACAATGAGTTGGGCTAAGGTAGAAGGATTAATAGTGCATAAGTAAGACATAACAACATTTGCAATAGACTAAGGATCGATCCCAAAATATGTATGGTAAATAAACAAAGGACAAGGTTTAAAACTAGAATAAGCAGTGGGGGCATTGGTGAAAGTGTGACCACGTCTATCAAATTGCAACGTAACTGAAGACTTAGGAGAAGAGGACTTTCTATGACTCTTACCCATGGTAGAAAGTGCGGATCTAAAACCCTAAAAAGGGATAAGAATAGAGATATCAGGTTCACCACAATGATTAACAAAAATAAGACCTAAATGAGGTATTTAGAGTTTTAGTGTTAATCTAAATAAGAGGACTAAAACGCTATATAAATGCGCAAAATAAAGTAAGGAAATATGCAATAAATACAAATGAACTATTCTAAGTGAAATGGAAACCCTAATGTGTAAAAGGGAAAAGGTAAATGACTTAGCTGATAATAAAGACTATCACAGGTTATCACAGATCTAGAACTGGAACTTGGTAGTGTAGACAAACACTCAGGAGCCTTGCGAAGGGCATATCCGGCTGCTAAGATGATGCAGGTGCTTGGTAGTGTACTAGGGTTCCTTGGGGCACCCTAGTCTATAGTCTTGGTTCTTGAACAAATGAAAATCTCAAGATTTGTGTTCTGTAGTGTAGTAAGGAGATCTAAAACCCTACCTATCTGTCACACTAGATTAATTAGATGAACTGGATGATGCCCTGCACAAGAAGAAGAATAATGGTTTAGAATAACCTCACCGCCAAACTAGTGGAATTATTGTTGAGCACTACACTACATTACAGGACCCTGATGTAGTTTTGGTGAGTGTGTGCAAGTCGTGCCCTAGGTGCTCTTGTGTCAGTTGCACTTTGTGAAATAACGAGCTATAGTAGATATAGAAGATGTAGATAGTAGAATATAATGAATAGAATCCCTCCTCCTATAATAATTTTTTGATGCATACTTCCTATCTTGAATGTGTGGTATTATGTGGATGCAAGTAATGCAATAGATGTAGCCCTAGATGGAGTGATAGTAGTGATATGATGCAAAGACATAGGACCCTTATTATGGTCTTATAGCTTTCTATTTATAGGGCTCTCAAGATTAATTTCATAATTAATCCCGACTGAGACCAACCGAGAAGAAGATAAGGATGACCAAAACTAGAAATGACCCAAAAAGAAGTGGAAGAGTTTATACATAGACCAAGGTGATCAAAATGGGACTAGGGAACCTCGAGGCACCCAAGACAGTGCGACACCTTGATTTCTGGATAGAATGTCGAATGGTCATGAAATGGGTTGGTAGGTATCTAGAAACATGTGGGAAAGAAAAAGAAAAGATAAGATAAAGGTGGCCAAAATGTGGGATTACGTAGTACTTTGTACACTTGAGAACCTTGTAAATAGTAGTATAAGATCAGGGTAAATATTGTCTAATGTGCAATATTTGTGTATCAATAACATGGTAGAAGAAGTAACATGTAGAAATTTGAACAAGGCCTAGGATTTCCATTGGCTAAATGAGGAAAAGGAGAAGGTAGAAAAATGAATGAAGACTGCCTTAGATATGATAGTACATATTGGAGACAATTTTTTAAGTGTTCCTAAAGTTTGATGAAATAACTAAGGAAAAATACCCTTCGACCTTACATTACATCCAATATTTTGTACATATGCTACTATAGGAGAATCTGAACATACAAGGGGCAACATAATAGGAAATTGAATCTAATAAGGATAAGAATAAGGAGATTATAGCACACAAAATTGGGGAATATGAGGCCATGTTGGAAGCAATTAAGGATTCTTTGAAAGAAGGTAGGATGGTCCTTTGACCATTGTCAAAACCTTGACCCCATTCTTAGAGTATATACCATGTAAGAGGATGTGGATTTGGAAGGTGTGCGTAGATGTGAAGAAGGAAGGGACACTTGGATGAGAGGAACTCTTGGCCGAGATTGTGTAAAAGTAGTTTACACCTCAAGATAGTAAAGGACATATGAAAACAAGCTTAAGGAGATAGGGTACCTCGTCACATGAAATATGAATGGATTGGAGGGGTTAATCTCGTGGACTACCTGGAGTGATAAGGGAGATGAAGCATAAGGGTGAAGACATGAACCCCGAGGAGATGATGGAGAAAGCATGTTTAGTTCCGTATATAACTACCAAATGTTTGGTAGAATGGGGTGAGTTATAAGGAACCCTTAATAAGGAGTTCCCCAAACTATTGCAGCCAATTACGGAGTATAATAACATTGTGCGCTAAATATTCTTCCATCCTTTCTACTTTATTCTTTCCATTGGTATTATTTATTCTTTAGATGTTCCTTATTCATGAATTCATTGGATGGATACGTCAAATAAACTCCATTGCCAAGGAAAAGAAATGTATTTAGTGTGGGGTAATGTTGTTCAATAAAATTCTTGAGTATAAAGAGTGCATGGAGGTTTGGGGCATGTAAGGGTGACGTGGAGGTGCACGTAGGAAAGATGGAAACCACATAGAGGAGGTTTGCACCTAGGAATACAAAATTCAGACAATTAATTTTGCTAATTACAAAGCTAAAAATAGAAAAATGGGATGGAGTTCCGACCAAGAAAAGAGATAAAACATGATGAATTGGTGGCCAAATAAAGGATATTTTTGGAGAATGAACATGCAGATCAAGCACACACATGGAAGCTATTAATAATATTAAAGTAGATTTATTTATAGGATAGTCTATTATTAGTTTTTATGTAAAAGCATGCATGTATAGTACGTATGGCTATTTTTGGGCACACCTATTATTAGAAAGTGCATAGGAGGTGAAGGGAAAGTTCCCACCCATAGATATACCTATTATATACTACTGATGTAGTAGTTCGATAGTTGTTATGTGTTAGTGTTATGCTACCTTGACATGGTTGCATGTATGACTTTGTGTCCGTATGTACCGAATGTTATGTATCAACTTCTTACTATGTATTTGGATATGAAGATTAATGGATAATTGTGGCTGGATTATGATCATTGATGTAACCGAGTATGGGGATATGTTTATGCAATTGATCTTTGTTATGGTTTATTTGTAGTCAATGCTTCCTTATTACATGCATTTCCAAGATGATCTTAATGAGTTGATTAAGTTTGTATGAATGGATACTTTATTGAATATAATTATGGTTATGCATGCTAACATTATGAAAAGAAAATACAAAGGAGGGACCTCGTAGTTACGTGCACTTCGGGTTAGCATTGAGATCTTTCTGAATGAGGTTCAAACACACATAATACTTTAGTGAAAACAAGGGATACACACCAAGTCAAGAACACAACCTAGAATGGATTGTTTCACCACATGACATACACAATTCAAAATGTTTTCCTCCTTATAGACTCATTAACAACTCTGACACATCATATTGAACATGTTATAAATCATACCAACCTTCATGCAATTCTTGAATCCCACACACAACACCTACTTTCTTGAACATGCCTTAAGAACATGCATGTGTACCAAGATATCATTGTCTCACCACACTTCATGACACCAAACAAGGTAATTTCCAATCAAACTTCATCTTATATGATGAATGACACCTCATACATCCTCCTTTACCACGAACACCCTTTGACATTAATGTTACTTGACATTAATGAAAACAATTCTAACACAATGCCCAAAAATCTCCCCTTTTCAGTGATGCAAAACCGTCTTCAAAAACATTTATAGTAACCACATGAGAAAGCATCTTCATACCTCAAGATTCTTATTTCTAATAACACTCTACCCCTTTGACATCTATGACAAAGGCTACTATAACATCTTGATATATAATCAACAACAACAATTCCTAAACTCATACTTGCTCCTTCTTGGTGTATATACACCTTCTTGACTTAAACTACAAATGATCCATGAACATTGTATAACATCCAAATTAATCCCCTCAACTAATACACATGTCATTTTGACTTCTCCCTACCTTTATACATCATTTCAGACCTAAATTTTTAACTCATATGTACTTGTGGATCGCATAAAGGATTTACACAATCATATATGTTTGAAACCATCTCCCCCGAGATGATGCACTTTAGCTCTACTTCTAACTTTGTGGAATAGGTCTTTCTCCTCCTTGATCAACCAACCGAGTGAATCTTCTTCAATAATTGTCTCCTTGTTTTCATGGAATTTTACAAAAATACTTGAAAGTACCAAACTTCCATTTTTGGATGAAATAATACTATATAGAGTCTTTCACATCTTCTAAACTATATTCAATGGTTTGGTTTCCACTTTGTTTCAACCTTCCTTTCTTCTCAAGGTAATATTCATATTTTAGCACTATAAAATGATCTATTTTATTGTTTTCTTTCCTTACGCTTCCTTGTATTAGACTCAATTAACCTACCTTTTGGCACATCTTATTATTTATGTCTGACTTAAGTGTTCATAAAACTCTCCTAGGTTATACTCTTCATTCGAGCACCTTGAAAATCTGAATCGATATATCAAAATCCCCTTCTTAGAAAAAATAATCCTATACCTTATTTTTGTTACTATAAGATCTTTCATCACTTATCAAACTACCAATCATACCGAGAACAATGTCCTTGACTGCCAAAGGACATGTTAGGTCTCCATAAGACTTTAAATAGATCATCTTGAACATCTCGGACCTGAGTGAGAACTTGAAATACTATATTCATATGTACTTGACTCGTATTAGATTGACTAAGACCAAATTAAGGTCTTCAATCACACATTTAGGTTCCAATAGTCATAACACGAGATCTTTAAAACACCCTTCTTACACTTAAGTGTATCCTCCAAGAAAAATAACCTTATTAAAAATTGAAAACTTGGTGACATACCTTATGAAATCATACTAATATGAATTGAAACATCGAAACATAACCACCAAATTTTATCAACATGCATAAAAACTTGGGAAGAAATTTATCATACTTCGCAACCTTTGAATTGATTTTCAACCCTTCACATTTATTAGCACATATTCATGACTCAACCTAGCTTAGGAATTGGTTAATAAAAGCCTCGGACATCTTAAATCTATCTCTAACTTGGCATAATGGTGAGTAACATATTTTATCCCCGAGAGTAACATTACTTTTCTTAAGCATAGAAAACACTCTAACAATATTGTCACAATATGTCAAACATCATCAACTTCACATCATACTTGGACACCACGACATGACTTTGACCTTCACAATGTAAATTTTAATCCTCGAATCTCCTGCGTCTACTTCAAAATAACTATACTTACATAGAGGATTACAAAGTTCATTGTACATTAACATTTCTTGTCAATATTAGATCTTCACTACACATGCTATAGTCCATGACTCACTTCACATACCCTTGATGTAACATACAAATAAAATTACCCTTAAGACATAACTCATAGTAGAAAACCATACACCGGACATAAGATCCTTAGCTTTATAATGGAAACCCTGTCACACAAATACACTTCTTCATTAAATTCATTCGAACTCCCCTATCACAATGCTTCATTTTTACAGCCCCATTGAAAAAAATTCTTAGCTTTAGTCTTTATGGTTGATAAGTTATGACATTTTATGTTGAATACCAAAATACTTTTGATCACAAAGGTCAATCCATTATGATACTTATTTTCCCATACACTTCTCTTTGGCCATATTGTATGATGGGTAAATTGATAAAAAAATTAATCTTAAGTTTATATGTCAAAAATATATTAAAGGACAAATCATCAATGAAAAAATTGTTTAATCTCCAATGATGTGTATCAATGATGAATTCACTACATAAAATATTGATATGGAACTCGGACTATGTATTTTGTTGGTTAAAAGTGCATTACTAGTGTGGGGGTATGAATAGTCTTTGTTACCCCTATGAAAAACCATGTCATTTACGTACTAACTTAAATTTTCATGTACCAAAAATATCACCGACTATGAAGTCTTAATCTTATGTGTTTACGCAATAAAAACAACACAAATACCACATATACAAATATTTGGTGATTTACAACTTATCATTCATTAGGTGTAAGGTGTATATCTCAAAAAATAAGAACACTTAGTCCCATATAACATGCTCATAAAACAATTTATCTCAAATTTTATTTCATATTCCATCACTAATATCCCTTATAAGGAAAAATTCCATGTCGATGCTATGGCTAGTGAAACTTCACTTATTATCCCTTGATATAACCAATGAATGTGCTAATTTTACTAATTTCTAGTTGTGTAAATCTTCTATAAATGTCAATGTGATTTATGTTCTAAATGTATTAGCTGTCACATGAAACACCGACAATCGATATCTACAATTTTATCTATTGCCAAGTGCTACCCAATAATGCTTCTCCTCCCAAAATATATGACCTCCATCATGAGGATACTCATTATGTTCTTAGGGAAGGTATATATTAAAATAATCATTTTATGGATCTATATCATGTTTTTTAGGGGTAAACGGGACACTATTAGCCCTTTCCCAAATACATGAAAATGAATAGAGTGACCACTTTATGGTGAAGGATGTGTCTCAAAAACTACTAAAACAAAGCTATTATTGGATGAAAATGGAATAATACTTCATGAATAAGTAAAATGTTATGATCAATTTCAATGACACAATAATTTAAACCATGCCCGATCTCACGATTTATATGACATCAGATTCTATGGCCCTTTTAATTTGGGGTTTTGACCTCGTTAGTAAGATTAACCCCGAATCAACCTAGGATCATAAGTTTATTATCACTACTACATAATACTTCACTAAGTGGGTTGAAGCAATAACCCTTGAATCCACTACTAGTGAGGATATATGTTGGTTCTTACTCACACATATTATTACTTATTAGCGTGTTGCTGCATAGGTGTTGTCATTGATGCAAAACCTTATTAATGAAAAAGTGTATGATGGTGTAAGGTCAAATGATTCTAAAAGTGATGATGACATGGATATTCAAGTATGTTATTAGTCACATAGGTTGATTTAGTAAGGATTTTATTGTTCTAGTATGCATATTCAGGTGACCTAGCTATCCTAGGTGATGGTGCATGATGTTTGGAGATTATTTGTTTCTTGTGAAGAATGTTATCATGTTGGAAATCATGTTTGGATATTTATTTGGAACTCACATGAGTTTCAAGGTATAGATACATATTGGTGACCACGATTAAAGTGCTTATTTAGAGATGATATGGATGCTAGGAAGTATGAGATTGAGATATGGAGCTATATGAGCTCATAGATACATGTATATAGGTGAATAATGATTTATCAGGTATTTTTGACCATTTTGAGTGCTTTCTGATGATTTATAGTATTATTTCAGTTGACCTAGCTTCTACAAAGGTCAAAACCCTAAGGGAAATCTATGCAAATGAGATAGGATGGAGAAATGGAGAGATATCCATGGATTACTTATGATTGGATATGATGCACATGGGTTTCCTTGAGGTGTGAGAAAAATTTGGAGTCATTCTGAAGATTTTTTGCAAGTTATGATGTTTTTGGTGAAATAGGGTCAAAAACAAGTGCATTTCTAGCTCGAATTGGAAATTCTAATGCTCACCCTGAATTGTGTGATTTACATGGGACCTTTTGGATTTTAAGGATGTTTATAAATTGATTTTATAAGGTTTTTAAAAATAATGAGGTCATTTAATTTTTAAATTTTTATGAACGAATGTTAAGAAGGTAAACAACTTGTTATGAGTTTGAAACCCTAGCTTGAAAGTGGTTTGTGATATTTTCTTCCTAAGTGTAAAGAATTTATTCCTAGTGCATGGATGATTATTGGAACATGTAGAAGACTCATTAATATTTACATAAAGGTATGGTAGATGTTATGGTGATGAGTGGGACCCACTCAAACATGTCAATTTTTGAAGAAGTTTGTTTTGGGACAAGGTTGTCCAAAAGAGTTACCAAATAAATTGGAATTTTTTTGAGTATGTGATTTATATTTATTTTCAAAGATTTTTCAGGTCATGATAATTCATAAAAATGGCAAAGTGTTCCCTATGAAGGTTGATTGGTCAAAGGGCAATTTTGAGGTAGTAAAAAGTAGTCTTGATGAAATAGACATAACAGAGCTACCAATGGAGTTAGGTGGTGATTAAAGATGTGTTAGAATGAGAATTAATAACATTTATAGTCATATAATTTTTAATTCATGATGATGAGTTTTGATATGGTTTCCAGGTCAGATTGTGGACAAGAATATTTTTGGCTATCCAGACATAACGCTTTTTTGAACGATTGAGCTGGTTGGAGCATGAGATAGATTGGGTGATGCTTGATATCACCTATAATGTGAATAGGTATAAATTTGGTTTAAAATTAATCCATTTATATGTATTTAAAGTTTCAGTAAGGGTGTTAACTAGTTGATTGTTGAAGACTATTTTTCAGAAGCATGATTTAGTGAAGGAAAAAGTTGATGTAGTTTGAACCAATGGTTGTTTTAAGACTTATAAATTACTTATTAGTGTTATAAAGGTTATAAAATTTCCATTTATTGGTAAAATTATATATTTTATATTATTTTGTGTGATCTTGAGGCCTAAAGGTGATGAGAGGGTCTTAAAGGGTGTTAGAAACAAGTGTTTTGAGAAGTATAAGAAGCAATGGTCCCATTTAATGAAATGTTTTGATTGGTTGATGAAAATTTAAACCATGTATGATTTTTATGTATTTTAAACATATGTGATGAATTTTAAATCATGAATAAAAATATTTTTGTGTTAGGAGATTTTTGGCATTCCAATGCATGGGTTTTGGTGATTTTTGGTGCATGGAAGAAGGGTTTTTGCTAGGCCGACCCATATGGGTCACTTTTGTATATTATGAAAAGTATATGGGATGTTTTTATGATGTATTTGTCATGAAAATTGAGGTAAAATTTTTATTTTGAATTTGAAATGTGAAGGATCTTATAAAAGCATTATTTTGGGTGTTTTTTTGGAGCTAGTTGAGTGTGTGTGTGGTGTGTGCAAGAAGTGTGACCTAGGTGAGAGATTTTTTTAGGTTTTGAAGCATGAATTGAGATCAGATCAAGTGTTTGACATGTTGAATATTGATGGAAAGAATGTGTGAAAGATATTTAAGCCTTGAGAAGTGAAGAAAGAGATAGGTTGTGCAAGTTTGAAGACCTAAGGTTTGGATCTAAATATTTGATCACTATCACCTGTGGTATCATCATATTTTTAGTGGTCATAATTCATAAAAAAATATTTTTGATTTTTCACATTCATTAAAGTCTCTTTTTTTTGTAGCACCAACAAGGGTTTAAGGGTTGGTGCTCTTTGTGGGCTTGGTGCCTCATTAAGGAAATATCTTATGATGTGTAATAATCACTTGAGTCTTTATTGTGTGTAATATCAAAAAAAATTAGTGGGTTTTCTTCCCCTTGAGGGTTTCCCACTTACATCTTGTGTTATGGTGTTGCTTCTCTTGCTCATGGTTCATTAAATGAATGTTGTATGTTATTGTGCACACATTAATGGATGGATAATTATGGGTCATTGTAACTTCCAATCATTTAATCAACCTATTCAAATGTTGATGTCATTATAGACCAGGGTTGTGTTCAAGGTTGTATGCAGAGAAGTTGATATGCAACTCAGTTACTATGGTGGTTCTCTTTATGGGGGTTTTGTTTGGTATCGATTTTCTTGTTCTATACTACTTAACTACGGAAAGTGAGTAAATGTCTAAACTACTGAAAGAAAAGTATATCAAATGCATCTATGCTACTGAAACAAAGTTACTAAATGAAATTCTTGTTAAAGGAAATGCTTTGCTGAAATAGAATGCTTGTTTAACAAAAATGACAAGTAAAGGAAATTTTTTGAAATAAAGAGATACAAGATTGCATTCAGATAATCACCAAACCAAGATATTAAGACTGGAACTTAGTAAATGTAAATATTTTGCATGAAATACTAGTCCTTCAATATCCTCATTCAAGTGGGCCCTTTCTCTACTTCAGGATTGAGGATCTTAACACAAACGTATCCTCAAAATATCATATATTGTATTGATCAAAAATAAGTCTATTACATAGTTCAAAGAGCAACTGAAAAATAACTTGTCTATTAACTACTGCAATACTGGTAAAAAAACTAACTAAGAAATAGTTCAAGGAGGTGTCTTATAGACACAACTGATTACAACACATGCCACAACTATAGGAAACAGATTAACTCGATGAAATTTTCATAAAATTTCCATGACGCCCATAACTTTACTAGAAATAGGGTCCTAGTTTGTAGCTTGTTAAGGGTCAATCTCTAAAATGGTGTAGTGGCTATGGACTCGGTCTCCTTTGACTGTGACTACACAAAATGGTAGAAAATGCACCTCATCATCCTGCATATGTCACCAAATCACTCAACAAAGCAAGTTAGTGGAAGTTCCATTGGACATTAGTTTGCATAAGACAGAATAAGGGGAAATGCATCACTTTCTACTTTAGATATAACTATTTAGAACATTCCCATGCATTGATTAATGTTTTTAGGAGTAAATTTTATAGTTATATAGATGTTATGATGAGTCAATTTATGGAATCCTCGGATAATTGATTAATGATTTATGTGAGGGATCTGAAATTGAAATTGAATTTGTAAGGACTAATTCACCCCCACTCAATTCATTTTTCTTCCAACATTAATCATTTTGGAGTTCCTTCCACCATTGTCTCGAAAATGGGACTTCTTTTATGAACCACATGGCTAAGAAATTTGTGCTAAATTTTGTATTAAGATTACATTTTCCACCCCTTATTGTCCACAAGGAAATGGAAAAGTTTGAGGATACCAATAAAATGATTTGAAAAATATTATAGAAGACCGTTGCTAAACATGGGACTAATTGACATAACCAAATCATTTACGCTCTTTGGAATTACCATACCAGTTGTTGTACACTAACCAATACTACCCCTTTCTCTCTAGTATACATGATATATGTTTTCTTATCATTAGAATTGGATATCCCATCACTTTGATTCTCACAAAAAGACATCATTAAAGAAAATATTTATCATGAAAAATGACTACATGAACTCGAAATGCTTGACCATAGACATGTCCAAGCATTAGAACATTTGCATATGTATCAATAATGTATCAAACATGCTTATAATAATAAGGTACAAACTCATGAATTTCATATTGGTGATCTTATTATCAAGGAAAATTATAAAAATACCAACTTGAAAATGGTGCTTAAAGGTAAATTTAGACCTAATTGACTAGGTCCATATACTTTCACTTGACGGGTTGGTCCTAGTGTCTATTTTTTTACTATACTTAATGGTAAACCTTTCAAGAATCCCATAAAAATCACACACTTACGTCAATATTATACTTAATATTAAATTTTATTCTCTATGTTCATATTCATATTCAATAATACAAAAATATTCATATATTTTCAGAAAGACAAAACTAAGACCTATACACATAGCTTACATTGTTAGAAATTTACATTACATACGTTGTTAGTCAATATGATTTAATTGATATTAAATATTTTATACTCTTTACACACATGAGTTCAGGAGGTGCATTGAGCTTGATGGAGGACACACACATTGTTACATGCTTATAAGAGATACTTTGGTTCTTTACATTATTCTCTTGAGGGAATCCCTCCACACTATACATGTGTTATTATTTAATTATACTAAATTTCTATTTCATTATTACGATTGATTACATATATTGTGTACATGATATTTTTTGAAATAACATGACTTACATTGTGTCTTGTGCAACATTGACATTATACATATCTTTCTTAATGTGTTACTTTATTACTTATATTTTTCATATTACTATTTGATGTTACTATTTTCTATGCATGCTTACTAGTTTCTTATGTTACTACTTTTTTGATTTTTTTGTTTGGAATGAGTTCCTTGATTTTCTTGTGACACCATGGGTGTCCCATATCTATGTCTCTATACCTTCCTTGTGTGACTTTTATTCTCTTGTATTCTTCCTAAGTTACTTGATTATCTTGTGACACCATGGGTATCCCATGTTTATGGATCTATGCCTTGATGTGACTCTACTTTACATGCTCTTGTTTATGTTTTCTCACTTGATAATTTTTTTGTCTCCATTATAGCTCTATTACATCTGCATTGTTTCTACTCATTGGTATTATTTTTATCACTACTAATGTTTATCTTATTACTATGGTTGTTTGTCTCATTTCCACCATACAAATACTCATGCATATATTTATTTTCTAAGGTGGCCACATATTCAACATTATACAATCAACTACAAATTCTCATATATATAGTGCATGGGAACACATCTCCTTTTGAGCTACATGCTGAAATGGTTTTTCACACACACCACAAAATATGGGGAATTAATCAATGTGTTTCCACACTTATAGGTATGACCATAAGTTCGACATATATTTTCATAGGAAGAAACTACTAAAAATAACTCTAGAAATCAAAATTTGGTAAAAACACATAGTCAAACCATACAAAAGGGTCAAGACTATACAAACAAATCATGACCATATCATTTGTATTTTCTCCAGGGTAAAACCACAAGTTTTTTATATAGTTTTAGATTCCTCAACATAAGTACATGTTTTTGGCACAATATTAGACACATATTACATAGTTCATATCAATTTATAGTGGGCATGAAATATTTCACTCCTCTTCAATACCGAGTTTTGGTCATGCAGAATACAAATATTTTGGGGCATGGGTATCCTTCTCCATTTATATTTTAACATATTACATACTCTTACTTAGTAGTATGACACATAGGAAGAGCATGAGGGAACTCATTCTCTTTATACCTTATGTTTATATACTCAAACATTAGGCCTAGAGCCTATTGTATCACTATGGTCCATGGGGTTATGGAAAGTATCAAAGTGGCTAGGTTATTCATAGGTAGTATTTCCTCTCCTCATGTTAAAGGAGGTGATATCAAAGTTACTAAAGGATTTGATACATGGTATTTTTCCTTCACGTGGTGCATTTGTACATATTTCTTATCCTTTATACCTTCCATTTCTTTATTGGGTCAGCATGTACCCAATACTCTAGTTTTTGTTTTGGCACAATTGGGGATTGATAACCTCAAATCCTTCAACAATGTTCAAAAAAAAATCAAAATATCCAAATCTCCAATTATAAGAAATGAATGGGAAACTCTTCCCTTCACAAAAAAAGGTGTACTCTTTCCATGTTTTAAATATCCTCATTTCACTTTATAGAAGTTCAAATTCTTTAATTACTATTGAGTTAAAATTCAATTTCTACTATGGACATTAAATACACTATGTGTTATAGGTTTCATCATTAAGATGCCAACACCAACACATCTAGAAAATAAAAATCTTATCAAAGACAAAGTGTGTACACAAATATGTATCATTTCATACTTAAAGGGGGAAAATGTAGACACTCAAATTTGGCAATTTACCCTTATGACACTTCTTATTGCAATTTTGTTTCTTGGCTAAGACAAACATTCATATCCTATCCCCACTTAGTGCACATTACTCTCGATTTCCCAACTTTCTCATTTTCATACACCTATGTATTGATGAATTATGAATGTTAATACATAATACCAAATTATAAATTCTAATTTCCAAGAGGTAAATTCTAGATTTTACTTATCTCCTTTCTTTCTAAAAATGTATAGTTTGGTTAAGTTGTATAATATGGTCCCGATTGACTTGTATGGTATTATAGTGACAGATTTTTTTCAAATTTTCTTTTGATGAACTATTATTTTTGGGTATTTTCATCTTCTTGGGTCAACCTTATCATGATAATTTACCTTTGGAACCCTATATAAGAAAGTTAACATTACCTCATTTACTTACTTGAAATCACATGGGATTATATTGACACACTCACTTGTAATAATCATAAAAGGAATCAAGGCTCCTTAAATCCTCCCAAGGTCGATTCACATCCATTAGGTAAAACACCATTACAATTATGAAGTGATAAACTAGGTCAAGGATTCTAGCCTTGCTCAAATCCAAACACAATAATTTATCACTTACAACTATTAAAAAGAGAATAATTATATCATGCATGATCAAAGAGGTTCAAATTTCCAACTTACTAAATTCATATATATGTCATATGCTAGGTGGATAACTGCATGTTGTTTGAGGAATCTTCAGAGTAGTGCCAATGTAGGTGGTACACAAGGTGAACTTCAAACCAAAAAAAAACTTATCAGAGGGTATTTTACCCATGGTTAGGGTTTTAGAGTGATTTAGGTATTTACATATGATATCGAGAGTGTGTGACAACTAGGGATTGATATTTAATTAAATTTCCAAGCCACCAAAGGACCCATAAATTTGAATAATCCCATTCTAAAGGCATCTAAGACCATAAAAAGGGGGAAAAGTGGGTTATACATCCTAACTAGATCATACGGTCCTACAACAGGAATTTTCAACTCACATATTTAGAAGTGAAGTTTCTCTAGATCTCGCACTCCTAGATTCTCTAGTCTATCTTCCCAATTACTTCCCGTGTAATTTTTATAGATAATTTTCTCTTCATTTTATGTATTTGTGCTTATATTCATGCATCAAATAACTCATATGTTATTATGATATTATAAAATTAATGTTAGTAGTTAATTTATTCGAATAGGTCCTAGTTTCCTAACCTTACATTCCTTTTTATTGTCGTGTATTCCTTAAAAATATTATAATATTAAAAATGGTGTAAAACTATCAAACCCATATGACCAAAAACATATGTAAAATAACAAGATAACAAATAAAGTCACATGTAGGTCTTGATTTTGTATGTTGGAAAATATTTGAATGTTTTTTATTTTGTTGATTATTTGATTTTTTTTTATTTTGTTGATTATTTGATTTTTTTATTTGTAAAATTATGTACATAAGGGTAACACAATAGATACCCAATGAGGGCCTCATTAAAATTTGGGATGTCTTGACACCCAAAAATTTCACTTCAATTTTGGCTTCTTTATAGTCAAATTTTGTAGTTCAAGAGCTTGAATGATGGATTATATGTATTTTTGAATACACTCCAAAAAATTAAGCCAATTTTGAATTGATTTTATCTTTAAGACGAGAAGTTCATGATTAATTTGTTGACCTATTTTGTTAAGGATATTGTGAAATTTAAGATAGAAGGTTAGTCTGTGACGAGTCAATTAACTCTCCAAATAAAGCCAAGTGTCCATGTGGACATAGGTTATCTATATGTACATATCAAAATTTATAGAAAATTCCAAATTTCTCATATCATGCATTGAATATAAAAATGGTGGGAGACATGTGTCACTCATAAAAAAACTAAGGACTTCATGAAGATTTGGAGAAAAGGACACTAATTAAGCACCCATAGAGGATATCATTGTCATAATGAAACAAAGTTGAGGTAAAGGGGAGGATGAACCAATGATGGACACATATCATGAATAATTGTAGTTGGGCCACTTATATTCAAAGCTGAAAGAGCCTCTAGAGGATAGTGGCACCAATGGTGGCCACATGTCATCATCGGTGGTTTGGGTGTATAGAATTTTTGATCTCTAAGACTTAATGTTGAACATTTATACCGATTAAGGCTATGTGTATCAAATCAATGAAGGCTAAGTGCTAAGGAAAAGATAAAGGAAGGATGTATGGCATGCTATGGCTACTCACATGTTCATTTATATAGGTTAAACTTGATCGACAAGTGAAAACATAAATGAGATTGAGGAAATAAAACTAGAAAATATATTAAAATGACTAGTGTCTCAGATATTCAATCATAAATTTTAACCAAGGACTCCAAATCATTTTTATTCCATGTCATTGGAAAGGTATTGGAAATAAATTTGCATTGGTATAATTTTTGACAAAAATGATGAAGATATTTGGATATTTTATTGACATAGTTTTTTTGCACCTTATGTTTGTTATTTTTAATCTAATGGTTTATAGTCACAAAATCATGCACTTACTACTTACATCACACCTTTAATTATATCATTATATGCATGATTCATAAGTAATAAAACTAGACATTAACAATACTTGTTTTAGTCTTACATTGTTTTATCTTTTATATACTCTTCTTAGTTTCTTTCTAGATTGATAACTTTAATTTTAGACATTGAAAGACATGTAACCCAAATCTATGTTTACCATTATATCCTCCAAGCATTCCAAACAGTACCACCCATTAGGGACAGGAGCGCCCAGGCGCTATTGTCCCCTTTGGGAACTTTTATCATTTTTCCCCTTTTCTTGAATTTTAAATGCCACATCATTTGGTACCTTTTCTAAAATATTTCTTATTACTTTGGGTCAACATTTCTAGTTGTTAATGATGAAATTAAAACAAGGGAATCATACACACACACACACACACACACACACACACACACACACACACACACACACACACACACACACACACACACATACACATACATGAAATACTCACTAATATTGGGACTGGAAAATTGGGTTATCATTTTCTATATAACATATATAATAGCAAAACTTAAGAACTGAATTTTGGCATGCACCATTCACTATATATGAGGGGGTATTTATGAATTCCATCTCACTAATTCATCTTGATGGAAAAATAGTTATATCCTACTATCTTGGTGTGACTAGAATAATGGAAACATAGCTTCAAGGGACATAATGCAATCACATACACAATAAAACTACATAAAGTATGAAATGTAGTGTAAAACTTAGTGAAAATCACACCACCAAGGTCAGGTCCAACTCAACACATTAACACTACTATAAATTGGATCCAATAAACAATGAAAGGAAGAAACTATGTTCGACGCTGAAAATACCATAAGTATAGCAATTTCTAGGCCACTAACACACAAATTAGACACTAGCACCTGGGGAGGTTGTATCTTCCTTTGGGTGGTTCTATCCGAAGAAGTTAGAGACTCTAATGGCTCATACATAACATACACATATCATATCCATACTTCTTAGCCTATTTTATGTCCCAAAATCAGTTCAGATCTCCCGATACAAGTTAATCCACTCTTATCTCCTACCTTGAACACTTTCTTGTACTTTACATGCTAGATATTACTTGTTAGTGTTATATTCATTTGATCTCACTCTCTAATTAATATTTAAATTTATTTAAATCATGGTGCTAGAATTTATTTCATATGATTTTAAATGCTTATGTTTTCTTCTAGAACATTCTTGTGAGCTACTTCTTCCTTTTTAGACCCCACTAAACACCTTGGAGAATCAATCAAGCTATAAGTAGAAAAATTATAATGACATGAAGGTGTAATATTGATCTTAAAAATGGATGGATCTTTATTTTCCATTATCTTGATTTTAGGGACACGTATGTTTTTTCCCTATGGTTCCCATTTTTACTTTCTCATGGGTTGTATTTATGCTAAAATTGGCTTATTTCAAGATAACATTTGTGTTTCTCCCAGACTGATTTGACAGAGATGATCCAAGCATGCTCCTATCTTCCCTCTCATTGGTGGATGATTTTTTTCACCCATTGTTGAAAAATGGCTTCTTTCTAGCCTTTGATTGCTTTTGAGAGAATATTTTTAGTACCTTTTCTATGCATATTTACAAAGGAAATTGTATAAAATGGAGAAAAAATTTTCCATATGTATATTTTGGCTGTTAAGAAAACTTGGTTATTCTAATTGTGGAATTTTTTTATAGTTTTATGAGAAATTGAATAGTGATAGTATTTACTAGTTCAAATAGAAAATATTGTGGGATTTTGAGAAAATGTTGTGGTTTTATATGAAGGCTTTGACTATGTAGATTTTTTCTGGTAATGAAACATTTGTTTATGTTGTATAGACATGTATGAGTGATGAGTTATAAAATCATTTTAGGTATTAATTTATTTGTATATTCTATAATTATCCCAAGATCAATGTATTTTCATCTTGCAAAAAAATTCTAATGAATAATGAGTGATATGTTTAGGATCATCCTCATACTTGTCTAAATTTGTAGTAGAATGTGTAACAATTGTGTAAATTATTGTCTTCTTTTGATTATCATTATCTCACTTGATCTAAATACTAGTGACTCCTTGCCTACTATATTTTGTCTCTAATCATAGTTCATCTCATCACATTATTTTGTTAATATATCCATTCACCTCCACACTTTATTAAAATATCATTCAGTGTCTACAAACTCCTAATATTTCAACCATAATAAATTTGGATTCATGTCTTAAAAGTATTCTTATTTTGAAATTTTTGATTACCCTTAAGATGACCTATAATTGTTTACACCCTAATTATATTTATGTGAAATCTAAGAATTAGTGAATTAGTAAACTAAAGGATGTAAAGGTAGAAAAATTGATTATTTTGATTAATTAAATTCCAACACTAATTACCAATATCATAATAACATATCAATACTTGAAATTGATATGATAAATAAGATAAAAACTTGAAAACACAAGAATATGAGTGCAATTAGATAATTATAAATGATTCTAGGAAGTTTTAGGAAAATGCACTACTATAATAGTAATATCTAAACCTAATGATGCTTTGTTTTGAGAACAAGAATTAGAAACCGAATTGGGGTAGGGCCATACAATTATTATAGGATCATTTGTATGGTCTAAACCTTCTATACGATCTTGACCTGCTTGGTTTATGGTTTTATAACTTTTCAATGTTCTCACTTGTCCTGGAACTATTTTTTGCTATTAAACCATAGTTGTTGGTCATGTTGTAAAGCTCTTTAAATATTCTAAACATGATATCGACCCTAATATTGATGATAAGTCCTATAAAACAAACATTAGTTGCGTTGTGGTACCCCTATACACCACCTACATTGAACTAATCTAAAAAGGACTCAAACAACATGTCATTATCAACCTAACATGTGATATTTTAATGAATGCAACTATATTTGACAACCCTCTTTGAAAATTATTGAGTTGTGTTGGATCTTTCTAAATCACTGGGGAAGGGATATTTGAGAGCTTGTGGATGAGAGTGTTAGAAAATAAGGGATATAATATGTGGAATAATCCCTCATAGAATCACAACAATATAAACTAATATGTAGTAAATATTACAGGTGTCTAAAATAAAAGTGCGTAATAAAATAACACAACACAAAGAGATAGTATTTAACTTGGCTCACCCAATTTGGGCTACATCCACCAAAAATAACTTGCTCATATTTTATTACAAGCCACCACTCTCTCAATACAATACCTAGATCTATTTGGAGCTATGCTCAACAAACTCTATAGAATTCACACCCGAATTCATACACATCTACAATGTTACATTAATCCTACCATATGCACAAAACCACATAGGTAAACAATGGCATAAGTAGTTTTACAAAATCGTGGTATCAAAACCATGAGCCAAAACCATCCCATAAACCTATGGGTAAAAATACGACCCATATGAGAAAAGCACGTTTCCTCGTAATGGGCACATTAAAAGGCAAAAAAAAATTTCTGGGCCGTGCCTGGACCCTGCTCGCTCGGCCCGGCCCGCCCCGAACCCCGACAAGACAACATGGAAAGTGTATAGTACTCTTAGTTTACAGTCTTCAACACTTTCTCACATGAAAACAGGCTCCATAACCTAACAATATCCCACTTGGAGACTATTTTTCCTCTGAGAAAGCTTCTCAACCCTTCACTAGTTTCCGTGAAGACCAAGCAAAGCTAAACATAGCTTCAATTTTTCCCTCAGACACCCTTGGTCATCATGCCTATAGATTCGACTAGTATGAATCTTCTCCAGCTTAAACTTCTCTTCCTCCAAAGTTATCTTGATGAAATGATACCTTAACTATATATGTTTCATTTTAGAGTGGAAAGTAGAGTTCTTAGCTAGGTGTATAGCACTCTAGCTATCACTATGCAGCTTTCCTTCCTCCCGTTTATGCCCCAACCTCAAGCAATTATTATAACCAAATCATTTCTTTACTTTCCTCTCGTGGTAAGCAACATACTCAAATTCTCCGTGGTTGACAAAGCCACCAACTTCTATAGTCGTGAAATCCAACTCACTGTTGTCCCACCTACAGTGTAAACATAACATGTCGTGCTCCTCCTTCTGTCTACATCTCTAGCCATATCTTAATCTACATAACCACTCAAAGTGGTGTCTAATCCACTGTAGCACAAAAATTTCCCCGTGGTCCCTCTCAAATACCGAAGGATCCCATTTATCGCCTCGCCAATGATCTCTACCCAGATCACTCATAAATATACTCACCGCCCCACTACATGGGCAATATCGTGCCTGGTGCATACCATGTCATACATCAAATTGCTAACCACTAATGAGTAAAGTAACTTGGACATCTAGTTTCTCTCCTACTCTGTCTAGGGACACTACTCCTTTGATAACTTGAAATGGCTCGCAAAGGAGTCCCAACCGGTTTAGCATCCCTGGATATTAAACCTCTCTAAGAACTTCTTAATGTACTCTTTTTGAGATAAAGTCATCTTTCATTCTTTCCTATCCCAAGATATCCTCATACCAAGGATTTGTTTGGTTGCCTCCAAATCCTTCATAAAGCAAAGGATTCACTTAGTCGCTTCTTGATTACTTTTATTTCTTGCATGTTTTTACCTACAACCAACATGTCATCCACATACAGACACATGATAATATAACTTCCATCCTAAAATTTATTTGTATATACATGCAATGGTTAGAATGGCATCTAATATAACCTTGCTCCATCATGAAGATATCAAATTTCTTATACCATTGACGTGGAGCTTGTTTCAAGCCATATAAGCTCTTCTTCAGTTTGCACACCATCTCCTCTTTACCTTTGACCTCATAGCCCTCTGGTTGCTGCATATATAGATCCTCCTCCAAATCACCATGGATAAATGTAGTCTTTACATCAAGCTGCTCTAAGTGTAAGTCTTCTGCTGCAACTATTCCAAGAATAGTTCTAATAGAAGTCATTTTTACTACAGGAGAAAAAATATCATCAAAATTTATACCTTTTCTCAGCAAACCCTTGACCACCAACCGGCCTTGTATCTTTTATTGCCTCCTTCTTCCTCTTTTTTACTCGAACACCCACTTATTATGTAATGCTCTTTTTCCTTCAAGTAGCATCACCAAATCCCATGTCCGGTTCTCCATGAGAGCCCGATGCTCCTCATCCATGGCTTGCTCCCACTTCTTCCTGACATCTACCTACATTTCTTCATCAAATCTCTCTCGGCTCTCTACTTTCAAAGGTGAGTAATAAATAATAAAGAGAAGGAGAAAACGTTTAGGTTCTCTTCTTACCTAGAAGACCTCCTCAATATAGGAGTTTGGGGTTCCCGTTGAGGAGGTTCCCGAACTCGATTCATTTGTAACTTTTCCATCCATAAGATCCTCTACCGCACGCATATTCTTTGTGGGATTCTTCCCCGTTTTCCTACAACTCGCTACTTATACATGAATTTCTCATTAAATACCACATCCCTAGATCGAATGATTTTATTTTCCTTAATACTCTAACATTTATATCCAAAGTCATCACCACCATAACCAATGAAAGTACATTTTTCTAATTTAGCCTCTAGCTTGGTCCTATCATCCTTGTCTATATGAACAAACACCTCACATCCAAAGAATCTAAGAAATGAATAATTAACTTTATTACCATACCAATTCTTCTCGTATCCCTCCATCCAAGGCACTTGAGGGTCCTCTGTTTATCAAGTACACAATTGTGCTCACTGCTTTTTCCCAAAAAGAAAGAGGCAGTCCTGCATGCAAGCTCATGCTCCTAGCACATTCCATTATTGTTATGTTCATCCTTTCTCGACACCCCATTATGTTGTGGAGTTCCCGAACCATCCTTTTCCCTGCAGATTACATTCTTAGAACAAGAATAAACAAATTCATTGTTGTAATACTCCCCTCCATTATCTGATCTAAGACATTTTAGCTTAAGACCTGTTTCATTCTCTACCAAGGCTTTCCATTTAACAAAAGTGTCAAATACATCAGATTTGTTTCTAATACAATAAACCCAAACTTTCCTTATTGCATCATAAATAAAATTAACATAATAATTTGAACCCCCAAGAGATGATACCCGAGCCGACCCTCACACATCGAATGCACCAGCTCTAACTTACTCTCTTTCTTTGTAGGTCCAACCTTGAAAGCTTACTCTCTTCGTTTCCATATATGCAAATCCCTCACGTAACTCCAAACTTATTTCTCAGTATATCCTGGAAAATCCTTCTTTATGATCTCCATTCCCTTATGGCTCATATGACCGAGCCTATAGTGCCACAATGTTGTATCTACTTCTGAAGTCACAAGATTACAAACATTAGTGCTATAAGTGGTTAAATATAAGGTTCCAACCTTCTTACCTCTTGCCACCACAAGAGCACCCTTGGTAACCTTCCAAGAGTCTACTGTAAATATCACAATACAACCATCACTTCCCAACTACCCTACCAATATCAAATTTCATTTTAAAGTAGGCACATGTATGACATCCTTCAATAGCCATGTATTCCCATTCTGCATCTTAACCTAAACATATCCTTTTCCAACTATACTGCAAGGCTCATCATCACCAAGAAAAACATGCCCAAAATCCCCTTAAACATAATCAATGAAATAATTCCTATGTGGAGTAGCATGGAAAGAAGCCCCTGAATCTAAAACCCAAGATTTAGCAATATTACAAAAAGAAAGAATCAAAGCATCTTGACATACATTACCCGTTGCCACATTTTCTTCCTTATTTTCTTCTTGTTGTTTCTTCTTGTCCTCCTAAGCTCCCAAAATCCTTATTTGCATGCCTGCACTTTTTTACACAAGACTCAACATACTATCTTGCTTTTGGATTTTGACCTTGCCCGATCCTTTGATTTTCCACGGCTTCCTCTATTCTTAAGTCTTCCTCTAGTTTCCACTATCAAAGAATTCCCCAAGTAGAAGATTCCCCAGATTTTTCTTCACATTTCTTCACTTAGAATCACCCCTACAACATCCTCAAACTTTAACTTTGAGTTAGCTGAACCGAGTTGCTTACCGCCATTACTAGGCTATTCCAACTCTTAGGTAAAGAGCACAAAATTAATAAAGCCCTAACTTCTTCATCAAATTCTATTATAATCAAGCTAGCATATTTACAATCGTATTAAAATCATTTAAATGATCTTCTACTAAACCATTCTTAGACATCTTCATATTAAACAAATTTTTCATTAAAAATATCTTATTAGAGGAAAAGGGTTTTTCATACAACTTCCCTAATGCATCCATCATTTCTTTTGTAGTCTTTTCCTTTGAAACATTAAATAATATCGAAGATGCAAGACTTAGCCAGATTGTCCCAAGTGCCTTCCTATCAAGAAAATCGCATTCCACATCTATCTTGCTCAAGGGTTTGTTCACCTTCTCTCGGATAGCGGAGTATAAATATCCTTATAATAAAGGTAATATTCCATTCTGCATCTTCCAAAGACTAAAATTATGCCCATTGAATTTATCAACCCTTGATCTTCCATCATCTACCATAGCTCCCACTCAAGCTAAAACTTTTCCTATGATTCAACACTTCAGCAAACCAAATCAGATCTCGATACCACTTTTTAGGAAATAAGGGATAAAATATGTGGAAAAATCCTTCATAGAATCATAACAATAGAAAATAATATGCAGAAATATTACAGATCTAAAATAAAAGTGTAGAATAAAATAACACAACACAAAGAGACAATTTTAATGTGGTTCACCAAATTTGGAATACATCCAACAAGAATCACTTGCTCATATTTTATTACAAGCCACCACTCTCTCAATACATACCAGATCTGTTTGGAGCTATGCTCAAAAAACTCTACAAAATTCACACTGAATTCATACACATCCGCAATGTTACATTAATCCTACCATATGCACAAAATCCACATAGGTAGAAAATCGCATAAGCAGCTTTACAAAACCATGGGTATCAAAACCATGGGCCAAAACGTCCCATAAACCTATGGGTAAAAAATATGGCCCATATGAGAAAAGCACGTTTCTCGGTATAACTCCGGCAAGAAGCAATGTGGAAAGTGTACAGACTTTAGTGTACAGCCTTCAACACTTTCTCACATGAAAACAGCTCCACAACCTAATAGAGAGAGACTGATGGCTTAGAATGGTAATAATTTTAAGACCTATAGATATGTCTACCATAATGTTTTTAGATTTATTTTGAAATATTTTAGGATCCTTGCGTGTTTTTCGTAAGTGTTAGAAGTGAGTGTATTAATTTAGTGCCATAGTATTTCTAGTTTAGCAAATGAGGCAATGTTTACTTGCTTATATACGGTTTGGTAGATGGTTTACCAAATAAATGTCGACTTATAAGGATTAGAATACCCAAAAATATGAACTTGAAAGTAAAGTTAGAGAAAAATTCAATATAAGATCATAAAATTTAGCTAGAACAAGATATAATATCTTGACCAAACTATAGAACCTTGCCCATGCATAGAAATTATGCAATTTAAAGTTTGAAACTTGTACATTGATGTTTATCTATGGATTTTATGCACTATACTTTGAAAATTTGATGAAATATTAGTGTGAAAGTATAAAAAAATAAAAATGGACCTCAAAATTTACTAAGCAGAATGGGAATGTTGTATTAATATTAGTAAGAGTGCATTATAAAAACTAGTAGTGTCAAAGTGCAAATTACAAATTTAAGTGTCTAAGTTTTCCACCCTTTAAGTATGAAATGAAATAACATGATTTTTTAATATAAAATGTCACTCCATTTTATTTGACAACCCCATTGAAATTTTTTCCATTTTTTTGTCAAATTAGTCAAAATGGCTAAAATTGCACAATTTCCCACTCTAAAAGTCTAGTTTCTCGGGAAATGATCGAGAGCCTCCGAGAGTTTCAAAATCATGGTCACATTTAATAGAAAGGTATTGAAGTTTTCTCCACAATTATATGATTTAGCAAGCATTATGGGAGCTTCTATATGGTCTTGGGAAATATTTCTTCCTAGGTGATTTTTGAGAAAAAGGGTTTGCATGCCTCATTGAATACTCAAGTTAAGCGAAAGGTTTTGGAAACCCAAGATACAAGGTGTTGGGGGATTATATCCTAGGAATTGGAAATATTTTAGAGCCTACTACACAATGGAATAAGTAAGGTGGAATTCTAGGAGTATAAAAAGTAGAAACCTTTCCGACATTGGCGCAAGGTGGCCTGTTTACACTTGAATTTTGCACAAAATGTTTTGGGCATCTCACGTGGAGCTGAAAGCCTAAAAAATATAAATTGAGATAACATTCAATGATCTTAATGACCCATATTTGTTTGGATCATGTTTTTTTGAAAACCATTCTTGCAAATCAGCTCATCGCTGCACTAACCTAGGAAAAAATGGGGGTACAAGAAAAAATTGTTAAAGAACTCATTTTCATACTTCATAAATAGGCTCATTGGATTCATATTCTAGTTTCCATGTAAAATTATATATTAAACAACCAAAAATTGACCAAGGGTGGACTATGGGGTAGAGATATAACTCCAAGGTGCAAAATAGATAATATAAAACATGTTTGAAACTCCACTTTGGCACATTTTCACACTTTACTTGTCCTCTTGCACCTTAGGAACACTTATGAGGTGTAATTATACCCATAAATTTACCCTCACCTAATCTGTTTGGAGTCAATAACTGAAAAACATAAAGTGTGTCAAAAATTACATGGTGAGGATATGGAAACAAGGTGTAACTTAAAGGTGGACCCCAAATCTTCCCTCCAAGTGGATATTTGAATCCCCATTGCACCAAGCACACTTATGAGGTGTAATTTCAGCCCATAAGTGTACCCTCATTTTTTTGGAGAGAGTTTTTGAATGGTGGAAAGTAAAAACATGAAAAAAATAAGTGTGGGTGTAAATCCATGTGCAAACCCCATCTCCATCTCCACCCAAGTGCACTTATTCACTCCTCCTATACCCAAAACAGTTATGAGGTGTAATTTCACACCAAAAGTATGCCTAGGTGAAATTTATCCCCATATGACCACCCATGCTTCTCCATGCTCCATGTGCAATCACCACTCTCGCCTCTACCATATAAATATTTATCACCTTGTTTCCCTCTCAAAAACATAAAGTGAGTTCCAAAAAGTGAATTTAGAAATTAAAACACAATTGGAGCTTGTTTTTCATCCTTGCATACCTTTGAAACTCTTCATGTTCCTTAGGTAGCTCAAAAGGTTTTTCATTCATATCTCATGATCCCTTTAGCAGAATCATCTCAATTTTGAAAATCTATTCCTTTTGAAAATTAATTCATGGTGATCTAAGACTTGTGCCATGAGATTACCCCATTAAAAAGATATTCATGAGTATTTTTTCCAGCCATTATAACCCCAATTCTCTCAAAAACATCTTTTTGTAAAGAATATTATGAAAACTCCCCATAGGATAATAATTTTAAACTTAGAGAATCCATTCCTCTCCTCAATACCATCATTTTTAGATATTAGACATGATCTAAGAATAAGAATTGTTGTACTTATGATAAAAACCTCATTCCTTGCTAAAAATACTTGCAAACCCCATATATAAGTAAAATTAGATCATATTTTTCCCTCACCAATATGGTTCCAACAAATCAAAAACACTCAAATTGGGAAAATTTTATCACGGAATGAGAAATTGAAAATTTTCCCTTTCCTTCATTAATGCCAATTTGCAATCCTTTCACACAACCAGTGGCTTTTAAAAAAATTCTCCTTGATTCTGACAAGATAATTTCACCAAATTTGCAGCATCTATTCATATTGGGAATATATTTTCAATGAATTGAGTCATGTATAATTTTGGATTTGATTTTATCTAATTTTCCTAAAATAAAAAATTAGCTGCCCGTAACACTGAAATACATTCAAATTTGTGGATTTTTAGAAACGGTTGTGAAATCCTTTTTTACTTACACCATAAAATTCCTACCACTTTCTAAGGTCATGAGATCATAAAAATGTAAAATGAATCTCTAGGTATGAGCATGTTCTCACGTGGATTTTGATGATTTGAAGCAAAGGATGGAAGAAGGAAAACTCATTTATGGACCCGAGTTAGAGTGCACATGAGGATTGTTGATCACTGAAACATCCATTTGAATCATTCAAATATTTTCATGATGGGAACCATGGTTGTAGTAAATTATCAATATCCATTTAAGAGGTGTGATAATAAGTTATCACATACTTTAATAAGGCATTTTTCATTCATTCAATGTTAAATTCTATCTCACCAAAAGGAAGTATCACCATTCAGAGGATTAAAATGTTGTTCTTGATGATTCTCAAGATATATTTGATATGTTCGAATATAAGGGAGATTATGGTTACCAATTATAGGGAATGCATGGTGTGAGTTCCTACTTCATAATGATTACATGATGAATTTTCATTTAAGTTAAGTGAAAAGAGATCAAGTTCATGAAAAAGAGTTGATTTGTGCATCCTACCATTTCTTGTAGAGATGAAGAGTTGAAATAGATTTTCCAAGCATGACCAACAATGATTAGTCAAGGTAAGGTATGAAACATCGTTTCTCAATTTCAAACAATTCATGCCTTGATCAGATAAGAAGTTGAAGAAGACCCTATCTAGTTGTAGCATTCATCTCAATAATGAAAGAAGAGTGGGACTTCATTATATAACACCTATCTTCTCTATCTCCTTATTTATTATTCTATTTCTAGAATTTCATTTCTCCATTCAGGATTAACTTTTTGAAAAAGTGACTTAAGTCACTTAAAGTTTCTATTTATTCATTGGGGATTGCACTTTAAGTTGAAAAGTCACATGGGAATGTGAAGAGCCACTAGATTTGGCTATAAATTGTAATGCTCTCTCCATTCCAAGAGATTATTTTTTTCCCTCTCTAGCAAGTTATATTCTTACATTCCCTTACATTGTAATTTTTCTCCATTCTCATCATGTTACTCAACCAAATGTATTGCAATCTATTGTAGGAATAAAAATATGTAGTATTTTATTTTACAAATGTACAACTGAGGCACGCTAGCACATCACTTAGACATATATCGAATGCTCACCAAAACACGCAAGGGTACCAGGTCCCTCTTTTATGGTAGCTTTGTCAAGGAGTTAGCATGATAAACACATATATAATCCAAATCCATAATAACCATTCAAAAGTAAAGCATGAAAAAATATTGATCAAAAGCATAGTGCACAAATAATTATATAAGAATTAAGATCAGATTCACCATACAAGATCCAGAAACATATATGTCAATAACAATTATCCAACCACAAATATCCATTATATTAATAACTATAACACACAGAAGATGAATACATACAAAATAATTTCACCATAAGTCATGCACGCACATAAACCAAGAACATAACTCTACTACAATCACGGGATTAATAAAACTATGTAGATAATACATATATGTAGGGGTGGGGACTTTACCTTCATTGCTTATACATCCTCAAAATAGGATACATGCTAATAATAGACATGCGCCACTACAAGGTAAATATAAAAGCATGCAAGTTTCTTCTAATAATAGATCTCCTATAGATAACTTCAATTCGATCCTATTATTAGCCCAATGCTCTACATGACGCTTTGAATTCCTTTGCATGAGATCTATCCCAAAATAGAATTTACTTAAAATGTAAGTCTTCATGCTCTATTCTTATCTCCAAAACCTTTATTTGCCACTACTCTAACCATCCATCTCCCAGTTCTACCAAAATGTAGCTAAGTCTCAAATGTATTAGGACCAAGAACGAGCCTTCACGTACTTTATGTTCTACTTTCGTGCATGATTTTGTGCCTAATTTCCACATGTCAAAACCTTCATGCTTCTTATAATTATCATCTCTTAGGGGTCCAACATTAACCCACACTAGCTATATTTCCACCCTCGGAAATTCTTCATTCACTAGGTAGAAAAATCCAAGAAGAAGAACATAATTTTAAAATGAGAAGCATACTAGAAAGAGCTAAGGCACTTGGAATATCTCAAGAAACTCTACATCAGCTTCACTTAATAATTTCTTCCACTCCTCTAACTCCTTCAAATAATTTCTGAACATCCTCCACAATCCTTGGTACTTAGTCGAATGATTTCCTCGATCCTGAATTTTAAATCCTTTATTACCACCTTTTATTCTTTGTAAGCATCATTCATATTGTCCATATGTTCCAAAGTATTAAATTCTAGAACTCACCAATTTTTTGCTCAAGCTTTGTACGTTTTCCTTGATCTTATCTTTCGTGTTGTGGTATCTAATATCAACTGAGTGCACTCAATTTTTTTATTGGGATCCTCTCTTGTATTATCTTCAAAGTGGCTTCCTCATCCACCAACCTAGCATCAACATATGGCTCACACTTCTTGCACCTATTGAAGCCAATATTTTATTTTGTATTTTCTTCCTTGAGCTGGGTGAGAAAGTCCTCTAGCTCAGTGATCTTGGATTCCACTACAATTTTATTATTCTTCTTCTCTTCTACAATCTCCTCCTCCATAGGCCCTGTGCATTTGATATTAACCAAGCATGCCAACTACATCTTATAAGTACTCCATCTCATCCCCATAATCCATCCTAGTCTAGCTTACTAAAGAAGGGCAATCTCCTAATATTTTTTTTACAAGCGCGTCGGCTCTATTATATGCCTTCTTAGTTCTTCCCTATTCATCCCGCAACCCCTTGTATAGTTAATCTATTTCTCATTACTTTTCCTTCTTATCATCCATAAGGGTGCATACCATGGTGCTTAAATCTAAATTACTTTTACCACTTCTGAGGCAATCTTATTTAAGGCATTGCATGCATACTCATCTATCAATTGATTAATGTCTATGGCCTTATACTTCTGCTTGAGATTATTCTAGAATATCATCATTTCAATTGTATGGTCGTTCACCTCAAATTATGACTCCTTTGAATGTGAATGTATATTCCATCTTAGCATTTTATTTTTCTATATACCCTCCCCGAGGGTCCAATATCTCTCATGCATGTAACTTCTTCATATCCAAAGTACTTTATAAGCACGTGTGTAATATTTTTGTTGGATCATCTACGAAATCCATGTGTGGTGAATTTGGAGTCCACGGCTTCCTCTGCACCTTCATCTTTGTTATTTACTTCTTTGGTGTTGGGGTGCTTGTCCTTGTCCCCAATCCTCATCTTCTTTGATGACATAAGTGTCACCAGCCTCTTTTTCTCCCTTTTTCTCAGGCTGCAATGATGTAATATCATTCACCGGGCTCTTATTTACTTCTTCATCTATCATCAACCCTTTCTTCTCATGAGCCTACCTGTAGCCTTCTCCAGGCTCCCTCTTATATTTTTGTTCCATTTCTTTCTCCAATTCATCCTTAAGGGTGTTGAAATCAGTATCCTCGTACACCGTTTCGGTCTCGTAACTAGAGACTACCGGAGCTTTGCACACTTTTCCTTTCTTGAGTCGTGCTACCCTACCGAGAGGTCTCTGCACCCCACTACTACTCCTATGAGTATAAAAATTCTTTTGTAGGAAGTTTCAAGCTTCCCTTCATCATCATATCTATCTTCTTCCTCATGCACCTCTTCCTCATGTGTTTCTTCCTTGCAAACTACATTAACAGTAGCATTGGTGCTCCTCTCTTGCCTATGGAAAAGTGGATTCAGTGACCTCCACTTTGACTCCTCCCCGGGTCTTGGGCCATAATTGAAAGAATACTCTGTTCAGATGCCCCATGATCATCACATTTATCTATAGGTGCAAATCCAAAAATTTTGGCTCAAGGAACTCCAAGTACGCAGCTCCGTAGTCATATTTTGTATGTAGTGTGCAATGAATGTAGGTCAGAATCCACCTTATCCGCATCATATGTCAATTTTTTTGCATCCTTCAATCTATTAATGGAGCACTTCAAATAATTAATTATGAATGCAAATGGGATTTTGCACCATGGCCCCATATCTCCATTTTCCATCTTAAACCTTGTGAGACTAAAGTGTTGCATTACCAAAACTTCACTTGATTTCCAAATAATGGGGAAGCTTGTGCAGTAATGTACCACTCATTCTCAAAGGCTTCGCGTAGTCTATCTTACCATTTTTCAATTCATTCCTTGTAAGTGTTTGAGATACTTCCATCACAAGTAAATCCTACAAACTGCACTACAGGTGATGGATATACTGGTGGGTAAACCCATATATTTCCGTCAGTCCATCTAGGGACACCTATTTCCCAAAATATAATCAATAGAAGGATAGAAACCCATGTAATATTCACTCATTCCTCATTCGTAGCCTCGCGTCCTTTATGATACTATTTACAACATACTGGGAAAAATTATACCGTGCCTTCTTCGTAATTCAGTAGGCCAAGTACATGAACCTCTTATCTATATTAGTTCGTGCTCCAAATCACCTAATTTATAGCTCACGAGTCGAGAAGTGACCCTAAGTTCCAGATCATTCAAATCCATGATGGTCTATGCCCTACCTCCCTTCTCATAGCATAATTTCTTTGCAAGCTCCTCAATCTTGGTTATGGCACATAGATCTAGAGATACATCCTCCCCCAAACTCTATAACCTCAAATCATTCAATTAGTTGGATAGTGAGGCACATACTTACTTCTTCTCAAGTAGAATAAGTCTTCGTGCACCCGTGACATCATCCACTAAAACAAATGTGTAGGTTTTGCAAAGAATGAAAGCTCCCATAATCAGTAAAATTCTAATTTTTGTCACTCTCTCTCAGACTGAGTCATCAAATCGAGGGTTCATAGCCTCGTCTTTTCCTAGGAGTGCCTTTAATAAATCATCCCTCATCTTCTTTTCATTATCCTCTGATGCGGTGTTTAAAATCACTAATTTTATAATGAGAAAGCATATATTTCCACAACTCCACCCACAAAACACCAGAGGGTACTGCATTTCATAATATATCTCTTCTAATGGATCTTTGCCATAACCTTGATCCTCTTTGTTCACAACCTCCTTGATTTTAGTTCCATTTTACTTCTTTCTCGCATGCCCGGTGTTATGTTCTTCAATCGTTCTCTACCCGAGCCTTGCAAAATTCAACCACTTCAATTATACACAACCCTTCATTGCTCCACCGCCAAATCCAACTCGCCTCTCTCGCAAGGATCTCTACACAAATCCCAAGCACTTCGGTTTACAAATACTCCACATCATTTCTAAGCTCTATGTCACTCTTCACTCTATTTGATATCACTTTTATTTATTTGAAAGAAAGGTAGCCAAATGACTACCCTAACCCCCTTATTTATACTTTTTCATGACCCTCCAATGGTCCAATTTGTACTTCTGACCCACACTTTGAAGTTAATTTTTCCATAAAATCCATTTTCCTCTTTGAAAACTTTTGTGACTTTACCTCACGCGATGCGCCATAACCTTGTGGCATGCTAATACTTCTTCTCTACCTTATACATCCTCCATGCGCCTCCCTACACCGAAGTATAAAATTTTTGTGCCATATCCTAAGTAGTTTCTCATGTCATTTCCTACCTCACATTACACTACATTATTACTTTCCCCATGTGGTATTCAATCATCTAATCTTTCCTTAGAACACCTTTAACATAACACATATAACATCTCAAATGATTTTGCGCCATTTTCCAGTAGGAATCTTCAACTAAGAAAACCTATATCAAGAGGGTGCTAGAAATTTATTATCTCTATACTTTAATCCACCCCACACTAAATGTATGTTGTGCTCCTTTGCACATGAAATCAATAGATAGTAATCAGCAATTGGCATGCAAGTGAACTTAGTATAACACAACACCGAACAAAATGGAGAAAACATAACGACAATCAAGAAATCACGTATAAAGGAATGCAATAAAGGAAATTTATATAAATGGAAATATTGATTTATTACAACCACCAAGAATACTTATTTATAGTAGGGATTCATCCTACTCCCGTTTAAATAACCGGCAACCAGTGTTCCATCCAAAGGCCTTTAATTGAAAAACACCTAAATCAAGTATGTAATTCACAACATACAGTCCCAACCAATGCACTTATAACTTTCTAGGGTGGCGAAAAAACTTAGAATCATACATAAGAGCCATCTGTCCAACTTTAATATTCTTGTTCTTAATATGCCTATCATGCCATGCCTTCTACCTAGCATTTTCTGTCTTCTATCTCCAACAAGCAATGGCATGCCTCTCATCCAACTACATCAGTTTTTCTATATGCTCTTTGAGTTCTTTCTCATCATCCATCCCACCTACACATGCAATACACAAGGAGGGTAAAATGAATTCCATAGGTAGAATAGCTTCCGTGCTAAACACCAATTGAAAGGGTGTGGCTTTGTTCAATATTTTATAAGTTTTTCTATATGCCCAAAGTACAACAAATACTTTGTCATCCCAATCCTTTTTTCCAACATCAAAAATCTTGGTCACCGTATATCCCAATATCTTGTTGAAAGCCTCAACCGTTCCATTGGCCTAGGGGTGATAGGGTGTTGTTTTATGGTGTACTACCCTAAATTCTTCCAAGAGTATCCTCGATGGTATCATTAAAAATGAGTGACCCTATCACTTATCGGACTTAACATGCATCCATAGCTACTCGGTTATGTTCTCGCATAGAAACCTTATTGTTGTAGCTATTATGCAATCCTTTTTAGGTGTTTCGTATGCCCACCTTGTCAAATAATATGTATAATTTATAATGTAGCACGATATATTTATGTGCGCAAGTGGGGAAATAGGACCCAAAAATTTGATTTCCCAATTTTCAAAAGGTTATGCACTAGCAATAGGCCTTAAAGGAAGTTCATATCTATGTCCAAGATTTCTAAGGAACTGAAAGTGATCACATGTCTTGACATACTCTTTACAATCCTTATACAATGTTTCCCACCACAAACCAACCATTATAATCTTGTGTGTGGTAGCATCCCCTACATAATGTCCACTAGAAATTCCACCATGATATTCCTCTATAATAGCTTCGTGATCGTGCTCAAGTACATATCGACACAAAATTCATCCCGACCTAGCTTGTATAAATCTCCACTAATCAACATGTAAGACATGACACGAATGACAAGCTTCTTCTTCTCTATACTCTTTATTCTCTTAGGTTCCATGCCAATACACAAAAAGAAAACAACATATTCTCGAGTCGAAGGTGTGCGGTTCAATCTGAAAAGTTGTGCATCCAACATTATGTCCTTAATTCTCTAGCACATCCTCACAAGAGTTAATCCTTGACAAATTATCTCGGTCCCAAGTTACTCTTGCATGGATTTACCACATCTATAAAGTGAAATTCTTGGAACAAGAGAATCTAGTGGCATATGCGCCTTGAAAATGGGCTTGTTCACTAAGTACTTAAGTGCCATATGATTTATATAAAAATAAAAGGAGTCTCTAGCAATTATTTTTGGAACTTATGTAGCACGTAAATCATGGACAACACTTTGGGATCTGTAGTTGTATAATTCTCGCCGAGCTAGTGTCAAATTCCTTCTTGTAAAAAAATGGTGTGGTTATAATCCCATCACTAGGTTATGCTAACATAACGCCAATGGCCATGCTAAAAGCATAAAAATGTACATGGAATGGTTTATTCGATGAAGGAAAGCAAAAAATAGGCGTAGAAGTAAGCCTTTCCTTCAATTTCTCAAATGCGCATTGTTGCACCTCACCACAATGGAAATTTCCCTTAATCTTCAATAATTCCTCTAAGGGCACATCAATACTAGCATAAAATTTGATAAACTTCCTGTAATAACTTATGTGCCCCAAGAATCCATGCACCTCACTCTATTTAGTGGGTTCCTTTGAGCCCAAAATTACAACAACCTTAACAGGATCTACCAAAGAAGCCTTCTTTACATATGATATACCCCAACAAAGTTACAAAGGGTGTAGAAAATACACAATTCTTGATGTTCGGATAGATTCTCAACCGCCGTAACCTCTCAAACATAAGTCTTAAATTATCACAATGATATGTTAGTAGCCCATAAACCGTCCAATAATCCATATAAACTGTAAAAAAATATGAATGAATTTCTAAAATGCATGCACAAAAATGCACGAAAAATACTGGAGGTGCATTATTTAATCCAAAAGGCATGACTATTGTTGGTGAGAAAATTTGTCGGGTGGACAAATTAGATGTCTCCACCAATGTTCACAGGATACACCCCTTATGTAATGAATAGTACAACTCCCATTATTGAAATTAAACTAATCCTAATCCTATTTAAATGTTGTGGTTGGAAAAATTGGTCGGGATCACACAGAACACTCTAGTGAACTCAGTGGCAAAGTGCTTGTATGGGGGTACAAGGGAGAAAATTAAACCTATAAAGGTAAAGATGGGGAAATTATGCCAGAATATTAATGTCGTGAGTATATCGTAGAGATCACATATAGTAACTAGAGTAGTTCAGCCTTCAATATAGAGGAAAGCACAATGAAGCTAAGCGGGACCAATGAATTAAGACACCTGTGTTTTAAATTCATCTATTGAGGACACCAAGTTCCTCTCCAATTCAATATAGGATCAACAATGCTTTGCAAAGTGGATGAAAGAGAGAAATAGAGGAAAAACAAGAAAGGGAAATAGAAGAAGTGTAGTTTTTTATTCCATGTGTAGTGATGAATACAAAGATTCAACCAAGATATCAAAATGTTACATAGTAAGAGTTCTTCCAAAATCTAGAATCCTTTGGAATGGGAAGCCATCCCAATTTATAACAATCTCAATTTTCCTTTCACCTCTCTCACATGAATTTTCATTTCCATATTCCACTTGTGACCTTGTTTTTTCCATGAATTAAGTATTTCGCTTATAATTTCAAGAAAATACTTTTTAAAATTTAAAATAGGTCACTTAAGTGAATAGGATGAAATACAATAATGATGCATAACGAAGAATTAGAATGGAGAGATAAATAAGAGAGGGAAAGAGAGGAAGAAGGAAGGAATGAAGGGAAAGCACTCCTCGTGACGAAATTCTTTTAATGCCTTGATGTAGTCATGAAATTTGAGTGAAGATTTCTTTCATTGGTGATTTTATACATTGATGAAGATTTGTCCTTTGAATAACTTTGAATCATTTTATCAATCTAGTGATGACCACAAACTCATGTACCATAGAATGAGTGTTCAAAAACACTATTATGAGGTTTACCACTACAAGCTTGAGAGGAACACATACAATGCCCACGATGACTCTCCTTGAAACTGGTTAATGAACTCCGTTAATCATTAAAAATGTTCTGATCAACTATCTTTGAATCACTCAGATATTTAAGTGATGAAGATGACTTCACATGATGTACCATTTGATTCCCTACTTTGTAATATGAGATGATTGTTCCAAACCATGAAAAACTACCATCTATTCATGATTGATTACACCTTAGAAACTAGACCAACATGTGCACTTGAAATTTATGTTTCCTCGATACTTAATATATTTTGAAAGAACAAATTAATATCTTTAGTAAGTGTCGAGTTTTCCTTTATGGACCCCAAATTTTGATATCCACCTCGAATGATTATCCTCAATGTCTCGTTGTGCCAAAATTTCCCTTTGAGAACAACCTGCTATTTTTAGTAAGTACACATGGGGAAACTTACTATTTTTAGTAAGTTTCATAGTTAGATTTTCCCAACCTCAATTGGCTATTGTAGCTTGAATTATTTCTTCTTATTGTGTTCCTCTCAACCTTTTGGACCAACTAACTATGTTTAGTAAGTGTCAATTACAATCCAAGATGACATTTTTGATGACTTTTCCCGTGATACTCCATCTGTTCACCTCCTTCTTCATATCCTCTTCATATGGTGGATTACCCTAAGTAATAGACCCATATGTAGGAAGGCATGTTAGTTTTACTAATTTCACCATGGATGTCGATTGCAACAAAACAAGTCTTGAAACTATGGGTTTTATTCTGGGGGTTCTATGCTCAATTTTGAGAAATTCCTTCATCTGAACAAGTTAGAAAATGAAAAAAACATAGTCCTCCATATCCCTAAAAAATAGGGACTTCATAGTGCAAAAACTAGTTCACGTGAAACTATATTTTTAATGATCATTCCTCTAATTTTCACGTGATTTCGCCACTAGATCCATGAGAAGTGTAGAAGTAGCTCACTGCCATTTTCATAGTTGTTCTTCATGTGACAGAGCATAAATATGATGAAAAATAATTCCTCCATATCCATAAAAATAGGTACTTCATGGTGTAAAAATAGTTCATGTGAAACTAGATTTTTCAATGATCATTCCCTCCAATTTTCACGCGATTTCACCCACTGGAACCTTGAGAAGTGGAGAGGTAAGTCACCGATGTTTTACACTACCGTGGCATGGTGGTCATTAATGGAGCTTGAAATTTATCGTTCTAGTTTTTTCTCTGTTCGTGATGAAATCAACTCCATTGCGATAGGTTTTTTCTTCTTGTCTCACTGGTGAAATTTCTCTTTGATCTAGTTGTCGGTTTGACGAAAATTGAGCTTTATTCTTCGTGGAGACGGAAGTGAAATTTATTCACTATGATAATTCCTTTCTATGAATGGGAGATTTAAAGGTGATTTTTTAGTGTCCTTCAAGTGTGAAGAACTCAGCAACATATGGTTCTTTTTTCATGCAATCGGCTTGCAAGATATCTTTGAATCTTCGTCTCACGACAATGGAGGTTTCTGAAGAATTCCTTCGCTCTTCTCTTTCGTTATTCATTCCTATAGCTATTTCAATCAATATATTATTTGAAACTTGTGAATATTCATGGATTGGAAGTTTTTTTCCATGGTGGAGCTGGTTCGAGCAATAACAAGTGGTGGACTGAGGTGTTGTCTACAACTTCTCTTCTTAAAGTGAGAAACAATAAGAATAGGCAAACAATTAGAAAAAAATTCAAATTTTTGAGTTTTAGTTGGGTGAATTTTCATGACCCTGACATTCCTCACCTCAAAGTGACATGAGGTACATCAATTTACATACCACGCCTCGCCTTTGACATGTGGCGAATATTTGACGATAGGGGATTAAAGCCAAAAAATCAACTTTAAAGCACTTAGGGGTTGGAAGCTAGTCACATGGGAGACCATAAGTCTCATTAGAGGTGGGAAAATTTTTCCAACCTTGATGTCCCTAACCATGAGGGACATGAGGGAAAAAAACATTCGATCAGGCTCATGGAGATGACATGTGTCCTTCCAAAATTTGACTAACTCCCGAACTCGCTCCAAGAGGACAACTTGAAACAACAATAACTTGAGCTCCCAATGGACTTTTTTGATGAAATTTTATATGATCTTGACTAAAAATTGTGTTATAAATCCAATGGTAGGAATATAAGGTCTTTATTCCTCCATTTTTGGTATGAAAAAGGATATTTTTGATTTGGTACTCCACTTGTGCATGAGAAACACTTCCAAAGAAACCATTTTGCCAACGCTTTTGTGAAAAATTAGTTTCACAATATTATATGGATTGGAATTACATTTCCAATGATGTTTTTTATTTTCTCATAAATCCATCTAGAGCTCCTATAATTACCTTCAAAATCTAAACAATTATTTTTGCTTGTGCAATCGCTGCTAGGCCATGAACCCCGATTTTAATGAAATTGTCCCAACTTCTCTAGATCCTTCCTAAATATTCCTAAATAAATTCCATGATGTTCCTAGGAATTTAATTCAACTCCATGTATTTTTGGATTTTTTTCTACTCCATCGAGTTGCTTTATAGTCCTAGGAAGGCCAGTGATAGCCCTTCCCACAACCGCCTGAAGTTTGCATTTTTAAAGAACTCCTAAAATCACCTAGGGGGAATGATTGGAATTTCCTAAATCACATAGGGGGATGAGATAACATCAATTTGGAGGTCACTCAGACTAACTGGGCAGACCTGGGGTGTCTTGGAAGGGTAAAACTTGAAAAAATTAACACATGGGTATAGTTGTCATGCTTGGAAATTGTCAATTTCCTTGTTGCACATTTACATGAAAAAAATATGTATGAAACACTTACCCATTCCGTGGTGAAATTTTTCTTCTCTTGGTCTTCCTTAGCAATCCTTACCTAATGATATCCATAAAATCTAATAGTGAAGAGGTAGATCTCGCACCCTACTATGCCTTCCAAGATCTCTTCAGTAAAATGTGTGGGAGAAGGATCCATGACACAAGCAACATTCAACTCCATATAGTCCACAAAGATCATTATCCTATCATCTTTGTTTATTAATATTACCATAGGGATAACCCACTTTGACTCCTCTATGGGCTCGATGATTCCAAATTTTAGCATCTTATCAATCTCTTCCTTTACCTTGACGTCGCATATTAGGATTCATCCTATAAGGCCTTTTCCTAACTAGGTACACACCTTACTTTAACGTGATCCTCATCTCACCCAAAGAGTGATGTAACCCTTTTAACTCATGATATCCTCTAGGAAATAAGTCTTGGAATTCATGCAGTAGCTCAATTATCTACGCAACCTTTGAGTCAAACCAATAATCACAAGTTATGGCTTCTTTTGGTTCTGCATCTATCCCAATGTTGACCTTATTTGTTTTCATAGGCTCATGATATGCGCACTCCTATTCATCTGCATTATCTAATACCTCACGTGTACCCACAATATGTTCAACATCTAGATTCTCCAATTCCTCATCATCAATCATGTAAACCATTTTACCATTTTATTTATATATCCAGTGCATCTAAGTTGTTCTTCATCTATCTCTTCTTCTTAAAATCTCACCTCCGTATCTCGACTCCCTAGTTACTCCCGAATAAGTTCCTCAACCTTTGTACTATCTCCCATGGTTAAGTGCTTCATAATTTGTAATGCTTCATTCACTAGAGGTTTAGTAGAAAAATATTCAAAGGTTTAAATCATACCTACAGTCAATTATTGCCAATTCTTTATTTCTCGATTCAATTTCGCATAAACATACCATGCGCATGTGCAACCACACAGATTGAAGTAGAACTTGTGCACCCATAGTGAAGGTGGTAAGGCCTTTTCCCCTCTATCTAAAGTCTCTCACACTTCGAACGTGATGCGAAGAATAATCCTTCCCATGAAATTCACATGTCTTGGTAGGTGCATTACTCTAAAGAAATCTAGTAGAGAAGGTGATTCTCACCTCTCGCCACTCAAAATAATATCTCTGTGTACAATATTCTAGTGTATTACATCCCACACAAGGTATATACTAGCATATTCCTCCTTTCCACTTGATCTTTCCAATGGGATCCTATAGCACTCATAAACACATCAGATTTCTTTCACCAAAGTGTATCTTGGTACTGGTTATTGCCTAAACACCTAACATAGCGTGGCCTACTTACTTGAGTAACTCGCAATCTTCATCTCACACCCAACCATTTCATAAGTCCCATGCACCCAATTTTCACAATAAACACCGGTTATATCACTCATAAGTTGTGCATCATCCCTTTGAATAACTCCTTTGATGGCTCAAGTACTTCGGATATCGAATGGTGGTGCACATAAATTCGTTTAAATCTTCTTCACTCAAACTTTCTACATAAGGCACATATTTTATGTCTATCAAAGGGATAATCGGAGCTATTCCTTGTTCTAAAAAATTATGTATCATTTATTAAAGTGTAAATAAACATTATTCACGTAACACTAAGGGCACTGAGTAAATCTAGAAAACTATCTCGCTTCGTAAGCTCTAATACTTCAAAGTCCCCAAGTAAAATTTTCCCTTATATATAATAGTGGAATCCTTCAAAACTCCAATGGGTGTGGATTTAGTTATGTTCTCCATATAAAAATATTTGAAGATGGTTGTAATGGTGGCCTCCCCATCTGATTCCACATGTCCAAGGTGAGTACATTCACTTCTGCACCTATATCAATTAGTATATTACTCAACAACCATCCATCAACAACTGCATTCAGAGTGATCTCTTTGTCATAATCAAGACTATGAGGAGGTAAGTTTACATGTAATATATCTCTCTCATGCTTAACACCAGTGCATAATATATTCTCCCTTAACCATTCCCCTAACAAAGGAATGATGTTTTCTTGGCAACAACTTACAAACCTCATTTAAGTCATCAACATCTTTCTATCTCAACCACTTTTTCCTACTCTAGCTTCCTCAATTGATCTTTCAAGAATTATATCTCACCCTACAAGTTCCTAATAATCTCCATAGTTTCTTGATATACTTCCTTATGATGGGTAAGATCTGGATACTTTTCATGTAATAATTCATGTTTTGTAATAATTGGTTTCTACTTGAGTCTCACAAGTGTACACAACCTAAGTGCATGTGATTACCAATACCGGGATTATCTTAGGGTCAGGGGATAACTTTAGCATCCACTGATCTTCCATAGTGCATTGTACTCTAACCATTCCCATGCACTTATCCTACTTATGCTTCTTTCTCATGTGCTCATACAAATACGTACATTCCTCAAACTTGTGACCCTTTCCACACCAAGATCAAATAATTTTCTAAGGGAATTCATGCTTATAATGATCAAGGGATCCACATATATAACATGTTCCTCATGCGAATTCACCTCACCGCCACTTCCGTGACCTCAACCTCCGAATCCTCTAAAGTAACCTCTACCTCTACCACCTCCATCAGAGTGCCCTTAATTTTGATTATGATTATGTTCATCTTGTTCCTTAGAATTGTTTGCAAAAATGGTCCAATTACACCAATTTCAATGGCATCATGAGTATGATCAATCAATTTGTGATTCTCTATATTATGATTGGTAGAATTAAAAATATTATAATAATAAGACACATTCTTCCTTATCATGTGCTGCAACAAGGGGCACCTACTTGAATCATGATCCAAATGACAAATATCACAATCCAAAAACATGGCATGCACCGATTTACAAGGGAAACTATCCTTGGTATGTCCTTCAACCTTGCAATGTGTACACTAAATACCACTTTACATCTCATGGGATGAATTAGCTGAAAATTTTTCTAACTATTTTTCCATAGATGAAATTTGAGCTTCTAACAATGGGCTAAAACCAAAGGTGTCTATGCTCTCAACCGCATTAGTATGAAGAGATTCCTTAGGTGACTCACGTGGATTTGTAAAATTATTATGTGAGAGCACCCTCCGAAAGGTTTGATCTAGCCTCCAACAAACTGTTGAGCATGTTGACTAGGGTGAATATCATAAGACAACTTTGATAGAAAGTTTTTAAAGCATGCATCATACTCCCTTACACTCTTATCCATGCCCTGTTTAATGTCCTTCAGCATGTTGATGCTCTTATGTTCAAACTCGTGTACATAGAACTCTACTGAGAAAGCATCACGTTGTGTTCAAATAAAAGTTCTAAAATCCACAAACTTGGGGTAAGAATTCCTAAATAATTTGCAAAGGCTTTAAACAAAAATCATTGGACCATCTGATAAGAAATGAGCAAGGACTCCTAATTAGCATGCATTATTTGAAGTAAACAATCAAATTAAACTAATTAAAACTACCTCTATTCTTTGAAATCTGAAATAATGAACCTAATAGGTCTTAAGCAATCAATTTTAGTGATTAAGAGAAAGAGATCTCACCATTATAGGCCTTTAGGCCAATGGTTCTTCTCTTTTACTCTATAATTTGTGTGTTAAAATGCAAAAAATGAAGTAAATAGCTCAATATCTAAACTAGAAATGAAATCTAGAACCTAGATGCAAAATACTATAATTTGTGCTTAGGAAGAAGGAAGGAATTCTTGAAAATGAGAGAGGGGGTCTAGCCCTATATATAGTTTTCCATTTGGGAAAATGGGAGATTTGGATGCATGTGGGACAAACACTAAATTCCAAAAACCACTTTTAGCAAGTCAAAGCTTACTTTGACTAGGTTTAGAAGGGATAAACCATGGTTAAGGTTAGTTAACCATGTTTAGAAGATAATTAGGGTTTGGAGAGAGTTTTGAGGGGTTAGATCAATCCAATGGAATGGATTGATAGGCCAGGAAGGTGGTAGAAGTGGACTAGAAGGAAATAAGAAGCTAATGTAGTTAGAACGAAGCCATAATAGCTTGTTAAAATGGTTTACAAGAGGAAAAAATGACCAAAAGGATGTCGTAGGAAGAAAGTTAGATAGGTCAAACGGCGGTGTATCGTCAATTTAGGAGAAAACATAACTAGTGCAATATTAGACGTAATAGTGCATTGACCAAACTACAGGTGTCTACATTTGCCCTCTTTGAGGTGATGTAAGCTACATCACTTTGAAGAAAGTAGACAAATACAAACGAGAAGAATATTTTTGAAGGGATAGAAGAAAAATTAGTAGGACAAAGGATGCCCCCTCGAGTGTCGATGGGGTGATAGAAGAATACGATCGATGATCGAAAAAAAAAGAGGAATAAAAGAGGAAAGGAAAGTGCGAAGAGAAGAAGATGAGAAACAAGAAAAGAGATATTGAGCTATCCACAAATCAATTGTATTCAATATTTAAATCATCATTTTGCTTAGAGACCTCCTCATCGGTCCTTATTAAAAATGTGAGCATACAACAGAAGCGTATAATGACATGAAAAGCCAAGATACAAAACAACTGTCCATTGCTAAAATGCCAACTCCATGCAACATACAAACATGCAATGCAATACGAGAAGTAAACAAACTCATGTAACAGGGAAATAAGTACAATCACACACACTTAAACCAACAACATTCAAGATAGTTGCACAAATATTTTGTTATCAAGTTGAAATCCCAAATGTTTTGATAAATGAAAAGGGTAAGAATGATGCCCCAAGAAATATGCACATGCAAGGGAAATGACGGAGGACACTTGGGTCCGATGGAAAAGCAACGTATGACAAAAACAAGAGGTAAATCGATAGTGCCCCGCAGTATAGACAAAATAAGCAGTGAGCCTTTGTAAGTGATTTTATATTAGGGTGATCCACGAGTCGTTAGTTCAAAACACGTGAAAATACCAACAGATATGGGATGAATGCCATGCAAAAGACATAGATTTTAGCCGAAAAATGAGTTGGTTACCGATTTTAGGTTATTTTCAAAGTTTTATATTATTTTTATCTTTCCATTTTCATGTATGTGACATACTTTCAGATGTAGAGATGTACACATTTTACTTTCATAGTGATGATATAATTGTGTAGTTGTTATCATGTGTTTTTGACTTATGAGATGTTTGATTTCTTATTGTTAGCATTTGGGATGATACTAGATGATATTGGTGTGGGGGGATAGATTTGTGATCATGCGCAACCCCTCTTGCCCCATTGATGATATGATATGTGATGATTAGCTTAGCATACATGCATGATGTAATACTTAGCATTTATGTATATATGATGTAGTGAATGATGTGATAAATGTGATGAAATGATAGATGATAGATGTGATAACAAACAACTGTGCAAAACAAACACACAAGAAAAAGTTAACAAAACTAAACAAACATACACATGCAACACAATGCAATGCAACTAAAATGAATATTAACCTGACATTTAATCTAAGTAAAGTAAAAATGAGTTCTAACAAATGCACATAGAAAACAAAGAAACATACAACAATTAATTACAAGCATGAAAGTCCTAAAAATGAATGCAATGTGATACACAATTAAACCTAACAAGATTCAATATAAGGTAAGAAAATGAATCATTCAAAGAATGAACAATACAACAAGCTAAGTACATCAAGACTATACAAACCAACAACTAAAAGTAATCTAAATACTACTTTGTTTTTGTGGGACAACATTGATATATTTTCCAATGTTTTTGAGCTTATCTCAAAGATAAGATTTTTAAGACTACGGTTTTACGTTGTTGTCTAGGTTTCCCTAAGATAACATTGTGAAACTAACGTAGCTGCATCCCTAAGAAGGGAATTTTCCGATGTTTAGGTTTTTTGTATCCTTTTCTAATGTTTTTGTATTTTCAAGGTCATGTTTTGAAAGTAATGTACAAGAACAAAGAAGCGTGGATGCCCCCAACGTGATGTGGGAATATACAAAGGCGTAAAATGTCACGCACTTATATATGATGAAGTGGAATGTGAAGTGCCCCCAATGCATGATGTGGGAATATAAAAATAGGTAACATCCTTCACAAAGACACAAAATAAGTAAACCTAGATCACAGGTCTTGCAAGGGAGCTTAGGGTTGATTCCTAGACCTAGCCAGGGACACTTTGAAATTTCTAGCAAGTGGTAAGAGTTACCCATCTTGTCGCAAGAGTAACTTGTGAATGAGAAACCTTCCTTGAGTGCTAGAACTAGTTTTCATAAAAGGACATGCCCACTATGCCACAATTGTGTGGTTTTCACACGAGGATGACCTGTTTTTTCTTTACTATTTTCTCAATTTTTCATTTTTGCTTTTTTAATTTTTTTTTGTTTTCTACTTTTTAGTTCTTATCTAAATATTCTCGCCATGCTTAAGCATAGAAGCACTTGAGGTGTATGGCATTCATAGGGCTTTGAAGCTCTTCACCATATGAATAGGAAATTCTATATGCCCATGATCCATATTTAGCGGTCACCACATAAGGGCCGAGCCAATTGGCCTCAAATTTACCTTTCTTTTCCTTATCTTTGGTGGTGTTCTTCTGATTTTCTTTCAATACTAGATCACCTACATCAAATTCCCTACGAATGATGCATTTTTTGTATCCTCTGGATACTCTATTCTGATACACTTTAAGGTGATTGAGCACTCTGATATGCCTTTCATCTAACAATTCTAACTCTACCAGGCGAGCAACTCTGTAGTCCTCGTCTTTGTCAAGATAGTCCCTAAGAGATATTCTCAGGGAGGGAATCTCCACTTCCAAAGGTATGATGGCTTCAGTTCCATAGACAAGTGAATATGGGGTCGAACCAGTAGGAGTGTAGATGGAGGTTTGATAGCCCAAAGGGTGGGATGGATCTGCAAGTGCCAATTATGACCAGTTTTACTGACCATTTTCTCCATAATGTGCACAAGAGTTTTGTTTGTAGCCTCTTCTTTTCCATTACCTTGGGGGTAATAGGGTGTAAACCATTTAAGTTGAATATGAAAGCGCTGGCACAAGGATTTTACCATCTTGTTCTTGAAATATTTACCATTGTTAGTGACAATGGCCAGGGAATACCATAATGGCATATAAGATGGTTCATGATAAACTTGGATATCTATGCACCAGGTGACATAAGTGAGAGGGACAACCTCTACCCATTTAGTGAAATACTCAGTGGCAGTTATAATATGAGTGTGACCATCTGATGAAGAAGGATGGAGCTTCCCTATGAGATCTAAACCCCACTTTGAAAAAGGCCAAGGCATTGTAATAGGCTGCAAAGCCTACACTGGCGCATGTATTAAATTACCATACTTTTGACAAAGTTCACACTTCTTTACGAAGTTACAACAATCTGATTCCATGGTAGGCCAATAGTAGCCTACTCTCAATAGTTTCTTAGCCAGCACCATGCCACTAGTATGCACTCCATAGATACCACTATGTACCTCCTTAATTACGTGTGAACCGAATCAAGTGATATCTAGACAAAGGTGAAGCAAGTTCCTGTCATAGCCACGATGATAAAGGGTGCCTCCTAGGAGGGTATAATGGGTGATACGATGGATAAGGGATTTTTTTCAGAATGGGTAATGTCGGGTGGAAAGGTTCCATCTTGTAGGTACTGGTAAATAGGATCATACCACGGAGATAGGGGACCAACAACTTCACATGCTAAACATGATTCAAGAATATCATATGCAGGCATCTGTAAGTGCTCCACAAAGAAAGGCATCTTACTCTCTTCGGTGGGATGTGCAAGAGAGAGCCAATGGTAGCCATGGCATCCACAGATCTATTATGAGATCTGGGTTTCTGTTCAAATATGACCTGTGAAAAATATTCCTTTAGATTTTCAACCATCTTCTTATATGGAATAAGTTTTTCATCTTTAACCTTATATTCATCATTAACATGCTTAATGATAAGTTGAGAATCTCCAACAACTCACAGTTGTTTGATGTTCCAAGTGATAGCTAGTTTGAGGCCAACAATAAGTGCCTCATACTCTACAATGTTGTTGGTACAAGGAAACCCTAACTGGAATGCCCTCGGTATAACATCTCCTGTGGGAGTGATAAGCACCACTCTGCATTGATCCATGAAAAGTAAATGATCCATCGAAATGGACTGTCCATTCTATGGATTCTTTGATGTACATCATAGATGCATCTGGAAGATCCAGACACAAAGGCTTCATTCCTGGTAAAGGTGCTTCCGCCAATTGATCCACCAACACCTGTCCTTTCAAGGACTTCTGATTTACAAACTTGATCTCAAATTCACTTAAGAGAATGATCTAATTAGCCATTCAACCTGTTAGGTGGGTTTGGATAAAAGGTACTTAAGAGGGTCAACTTTGGAAATGAGTTTGGTTTTATTATTGAGGAGGTAATGGTGAAGTTTCTGAAATGTAAAGATGAACTACCAGGTAGGCCTTTTCAATCTGAGGGATAATTCAATTCATAGGTGATCAAAGTATGGCTAAGGTAGTAAACAACTCTCTCTTTATGGCCAAGGTCATATTGGGCAAGCAGTGCACCAATAGTGAATTGGGTAGCAGAAATATACAAAAGGAGAGGCTCTCCAGGAGTAGGTGGCATTAGCATAGGTGGATTTACAAGGTACTACTTGAGCAAAGAAAATTCCTTTTGACATTCGGGCCCCCACTTGAATGCAACATCTTTCTTCAAAAGATGTGTAAATGGATGACATTTATCTGCAAGTTGAGAAATAAAATGGTGAATAGCCTGGATCTTTCCTTGTAGACTTCTGAGTTGTTTAAGAGTAGTGGGTGGAGGCATGTCTGTAATAGTAGTGACCTTGGTGGGGTCCACTTCTATCCCTCTCTGTGATACTATAAATCCCAAGAGTTTTCTTGATAATACACCGAAAACACACTTCTTAGGATTAAGATGAACCTTGTAGTCCCTAAGGCGCTGAAAGATATGCCTAAGCACTTCTGGGTGCTCTTCTCTGCTCTTGGATTTAGCTAGGATGTCATCAACATAGTCCTCCATAATATCATTCATCATATCATGAAAAATGATAGTCATAGCATGTTGATAGGTAGCCCTGGCATTCTTGAGTCCGAACGGCATGACTTTATAGCAAAAGGTCCCCATGGGTGATGAAAGTAGTTTTATGTTGATCCTCTTCTGCAATCCTTATCTGATTATAACTCGAAGAAGCCATCCATTAAGGATAACATCTCATAGCCAGTAGTAGAATCTACAATCATGTCAATATTTGGCAATGGGAAATCATCCTTAGGACATGCTTTGTTGATGTCATGAAAGTTAGTACAGATCCAAATGCCAACAAACTTCTTTTGTACCGACTATATTGGAGATCCAATCTAATAATCAATAGGCTTGATAAAATCCATAGCTAAGAGCTTCTCCAATTCTTCCTTGACAAGAAGTGCAACTGTAGGATGCATCTTTCTCAACTTTTGTTTAATGGGCTTGGCATCTGGGTGCACAACAAGGTTGTGCACAACTAGTGTTGAGATCCAAGCCGGGCATATCTGAGTATGTCCATGCAAAAATATCAGCATATTCTCTTAAAATTTCCACAAAGGTTTTCTGTTCCTGAGCTGAGAGCGAAGCCCCCAACTTGATCATCCTATGGTAGTTCATCTGAACCAATGTTAACACTGATGGTTTCTTCAATAAGCATCTTAGATGCATCTTCCATTCTAGTAGGATCAGGGGGAAGAGTGAGATCAACCTCCTGAGGTAGCTCTTTATCATCTTTAAATGGATAAGTTATTTTATCCATGTGTTCTTCATTCTGTCCTCTACAAGTGTCTCAAAGAGTTTGTCACTATGAGATTTTTGTTTATTCTTTTTACCAGGTTTCTCTAAAGTGTTTTACTCTTATTCACTACATTCTTACCCAAGTGACCACACATCTCTGCTTCTTCTCCAAAGTATGCACATGTGTTTAATTGAATTTGAAATCCTTTCTTGTGGTCCCGATAGGAATAGAATCCCTGAGTCCCATGAATTCTGCAAATGCCTCATCATTTTCAAAGATGTCAAGCGGCACGTGAAGTTGTTGATCCCAATCTACAAGTTCAAGATATACGAGGGTAACTTGATGATTGGTCGAAGGGATGGATTTGGATAGGGTAAGGAACGGCTGACTCTAGGAATAGGTTCATGGAAGCCAGATCTTTGTAGAGGCTACATTGGGAACCCGCATCACTATCCGAATGATATGAAATGTCCTCGCACTCAGAAAAGGTGGCATCAACCTCGATGGGTTGAGTATCCTGGATTTTAACCCAAGACCATGCTTATCAGATTTAAAATGGTGAGTAGGAAGAGGCTCTAACCGGCCTTGTGCATTGATTCCACACCCATATCCTTTATAACCCATGACAAACATCATGCGGTGTCCTTTGATATATTGAGGTGCTTGATGGCATGAGGCCATGGTTCCTTCTGGCACCTTACTAATGGGATCCTCCAACATCTTTTCTTCGAGACAGGAGGCCGCTAGGGACAAATTTATCCAATGGTTCAGAACACGGCTCCCGCATACTCTTGAACTAAAAAATAAGGTTTACCCCATGTCCTAGGTGACACTGATAAATCTGAAATTAGTAATGCTTGTTCAAGAGTGAATGGCTCACCTGGGCCATACTTTTGTTGATGTAGCCTCCCAAGATGCAAAAGGGTTGACTAAAGAAGGGAAGTCCTGATTATAAGGTGTGAGTGACTCTAAGTCCACCCAATTTTTCATAGCTTCCATTTTAAGGGGGATGACAACATCCACGGAAGGACATTCATAGGCTGTATGAGAGAAACTATGCAACACCCGACAATGAGTGAACGGTTCAGGGTCACCAGAGATGGTAACTATATGTCCTTCATGACACAACTTGATACATTGATGAAAGGTCGAGGGAATAGCCTGCATGGCATGGATCCATGGGCATCCCAAGAGCATGTTATATGGAAGATCTAAATCAAGGACATGAAAGGTCGTATCATGACATGTTGGACCTACCTCCATGGGCACTACAATAGTACCTATTGATTCTCTCTCCTCATTATCATATGTTGTGATTGTGATGGTTTTAGCTCCAAGGTCCATTTTGAAAGGCCAAGCTGCTTAACCAGCTTTAATGTGCAAATGTTTAGACTAGATCCCCCATCCACAAGTACTCTTTTAATCTTACGATGGTAACTACCACTTCTAAGTATAAAGGTAGATTATGCTCAGGGTTGTTACGTGGGATAGCATTGTGATCAAAAGTAATGTGATATGTGGGCTCAAGATGGGCAACCATAGCTTGCAAGTGCACAAGATATACCTCAGTAGAGGCTCTTGAATTATGTAACATTTTATACAGTATATCTTTGTGAGCAATAGAGATTTTAAGGAGATCTAAAATGGATATTTTAGCAAGTGTTTTCTCTAGCTGGTCTAGAAAATTATACTGACTTTGGGTAGCTAGTACTGGATCGGGTATAATTAAGTGAGCATATCACGTTCCAACTACAAAGCTCTTTTCTAGAATTCAGATAGTATTGACTTGTTCATTAGATGAATGAATGCAACCTATAAGGGAATCAAATGGATTATCGTTACTAGGGTAAACGTATGTAGCAATGTGATAATCATTAGAAGCTTGCCCATGATCTGGTTTCCTTTTCTTTTTATCTGCATGATTAGGAAAAGGTTCTTTGTATATGCCCATTTTCTCATTGGGACCTTGTCTGAATCGGGGGTGACTCTACGGTGATCTTGCCCTCTTCAATGAGGTCTTGTATAAAATGTCTCAGTCATAAACACCTATCCGTTTTGTGTCCTTTGACACGATGGAAGTCGCAGTACTCATGATCTTTATACCAACCAGGTTTTGGAGCATTTTCTGGGTAGGGTACTATTGTGCTTGGATATTCTACCATTTTAACATCATCTAGTTGTTTTAATATGGCAGTTAAGGATTCGGTCAATGGTGTGAACGTACGTTTGGTAGGTGCCTTGGGATGAGGTCCTTGTGAAAGCTTCAAAAGTAGACCTATTTACATACTTGGACTCTTTTAGAGTCAGTAATACCATCACCAATGATGTGTTTGTTCTTATTAAAGAACTTGGGTTTGTCTACGATTTAGCTTCATGCTTGTCTTTGACAAATGGTTTAAGTGTTCCTTTTGCAATAAGATCTTTTTCGATTTGACTACCTTTTTCTATAACTTCTTCGAAGTTAGAGCCATAATGCATTTGAAGATGAAAGGCTATTTCTGAGTTTAGATTAGGAACAAAAATGCTCACTAATTGTTTTTCAGGTAAGGCACAAGGGAAGCGACTAGCCAACCCTCTCCATCGTTGTAAGAAACCTGTGAAGGTCTCATTAGGATTTTGTTTAGCATTGCAAAGGTCATTCATCATGATGTCATTTTCTATGTTAAAAGAGTAGTGACACACAAATTTTTCTGCTAATGTCGGCCACGTTGTTATAGACCCTTTGGGTATACCAAAGAACCATTCGATCTCCAAAGCTCCCAAGCTGTGAGGGAAGAGTCGTATTAAGAAATTATCATTGTAAGTGACCTCTTGACAAGCCATGTAAAAGTCTTTGATGTGATCGTGAGGATCACCTTTACCTTTATACTTGTCAAACTTTGGGATAGTGAAATGTTTTGGAAAAGGTTGTAGTAGCATGTCTTTATCGAAGGGATAAGGACATAGTTCTTCATATAGGTACTTTCTGCTATGACCTACATTTCCTTCCTGTAGGGTAGTAAGTGTTTCTTTCATTGACTGCAACTTCCTTCTGAATAAGTTGTTCCTTAGTGGGTGATATTGGCCTTTGTGGCTTAGTCACTTTAAAGGTATTATCGGTGTATGGATCGAAGTGAAATTCACAAGGTATCACTTTGTTTTTCTCTTTGTACATTTGTCTACGTGAAGAACCTAGGTTCGCTAGTTTTTGACTCAACTTCAAGATTTGTTTTTGAGGATCTCTTCTTCGATTAATGGATCCTCTTCTTCATCAAATTTGGGAGGAGGTGAGGCTTTACATTCGTATCTTCACTTTGCGTGAAGCTTTGTAATAAGGTCATCGTAAAGGGTCTCCTTCAGCTGTGTTATGATGATGTCCTAAAGTGGAGGCATAACCCATATCAAAGGGGTTATCCATGTCTAGAAATGATACCTTTTCTTCTACCTTTTGATTAATGACCTTGTTTTTACTTCACGCTCATGCAGAAGTTTGGCTCCTAATTCGAGGACTCTTGTGAGTACCTGATCTTTATTATAGTATAGGAGTTCATCAAATCTACCAAGGTCCAATTTTGGTTGTTCTCTAGAAGAGTTAGACTCTTCCCCACTATGGTCGATTAAAGGTTCTACATCCTTAACTTGTGAGAAGAGTGGTGCTAAGTTGTTCCCACTAAAAGGGAAGCCATCGAAAGGATTATCTCCTACATTATGCTCATTTGATTTTGTTGCCATTTTGGAAAGTCTAGGCATTACCAGCCAATACTCGGATGCAACACTATATTTACTTGTTTTTCAAAGGATACTTGATATGCACACTAAAAATGTATCACTCACTCAAGTTGTTTATGTCAAGTCTAAACTCTAAAGACCAAAAATGATAGTGTTGTATCAGATATGTGGGCCAAATTAGGAATCTAACAAGGCTTGAATATCAACACAATACTGAAAAAGTCCTCCAACAAGGTATACTTAGAACTAATTTGAGTATCAATGAAAGCCAAGTGTTTTGAAAAGTGGAAGTCACAACTAGATATAGCGTAACAACGCTATCCCGATATCTTAACCAAGCAAGCAAGGTGTCGATATCAAGACAACATTATGGTGATATATATAACGCGGTATCAACACTCATCAAGAGACCCAGATGATGTCTAAACTAAAATCAAGTACAGAGTATAACAAGAAGTCTGTGATAATGTGAGCAGTGTAACCACACAATAAAGGGATTTATACTACGTTCCCAAAGAATGGGAGATGTAATGTAAATACCAAGATTAAATGACTAGAATGCGAGCAAAACCGACAAACTAGGGAAGAGATAGATGATGAAACAGACCCGTAACAATGAAGATGATCCTGAAATCAAGATCGAAGGACCGTCAAAGATGTGAAAATGCACCCGCACGCTTTAGTCGTTTAACACCCCAGCCGCAAACATGGATGAGTGTAAATGTACAAAAAAGTAGCCAACACTATCCCTGATAAGACACGTGAGGTATGCCTCCTATCTAACTTCCAACATGGGAAGCAAGAATGCATGGGTATATATCAAGAAAGTGTGAAAATAAACTTAGTTTCACTTGGGTAGAGCTTTACCTCATTCGAAAAATGAGAAGGAAGCTAAGCTAAGTAAGATGTTCATCTAAATTCATGATGAAAAACACTTAGATCCAACTTAGAATGGGTTCATTACCATGTTCGACAAACAAGGTGTTGAATCCAAACAAGTTATCACTTCATGATGGCCAATGATGCGAATGGACTAGTAAAGTGGGCCTCCAGACAAAATAGCCTCCTTAATAGGTTCTCTCAACTAGGTGTTACAAAGTCATCTTAAGAGAGCTCGATTTTCCCAGGTCGCAATGACTATATCTAGGAGTATCTCAGCTTTACTTTACCCCCTCCGAGCACAAAGGGAAACTAGTGCATCCACGTGTGCTCTTCCTGGGGTCTCCATACGGATAAATTTGTAATGCTAACTCACAAGGTGTACTAGTCAGGTGGGTAAGCGAGGTGCTTCCTATTTCGTCCATGAGGTTACTCAGCGGTGGACTACTTTAGGGTTCCTGGTACCACCCCCATTGTTATAGCTTAAGGCATTATGCCAAAGGGGTTATGTTCCAGTTGAGTGGAGAGGGATGTACCCTTTTTGAAACCTACAATACAGTGTTTTGAATGTGGTGTGTTTTTTATCTTTTTAACTTAATGTGGTTTCAAAGTGGCACACCATTTGGCAATCTACAGAAACACATGTATTAAAAGTTTTGTGCTTTGTTTTGACACCTTTCTTTGACAAGCGTTAGGTCCTGTAGACAACAAGTTTTAGTAATTTTCCAGTTCACCGATTGAGGTAAAAGAGAACTTACACTTGCTTTTGATTCCTAAGATCACCCAAAGGTGCGAAGGAAGAGCATACACAAAGTGGAAATCCTACTAAAATCACATAAAAAATGTTACTTTATCCTTAAAAGCAAGTGTTTTTAACATGTAAAATAGAATTTGTTCAAGTGTTTTTGATCTCCAAGATCGCTTTGGAAAGCGCAAGGAGAGAGCATACACACTTTTTACAAATCCTAGTTCAAGCTAAGGAATGAAAAACACTTAATCATGCAAACTAAAATATCAAAGAAAGAATCGTTTTAAGCTTGTTAATTTTAGAAACCTGTAGCAAAAAATGTCAGAAAAATAGTTTTGATAGATGGAAAATTTTAATTTTTGACAGTGACACCTGCATGCCCAAACCGACATGTACGCGCCCCCACCAGTACATAGTATGCACCTAGACCAAACACCTACGCTGGGTCTATCAAAATAAAAATAGTCACCAACACCTGCACCCCATTCAAATGCAGTGCGCTAGGGTTTCAACACGATGCACTCGACCAACGAGGATACGCCTGCAACATAGAAATTAGACAGAACCTAGAATATATGAAAAACAAGGATGCTCCCAAAAACACAAGGACACTTACAACCGACGCAGACGCGTGAGTCTCAACAGAGACGCGCCCCAGAATAAAATGAAAGATTCTATAAAATTTTACACAGTGAGGTCATTTACATAGATGTGTCTAGAGATACGGAGATGCCGACCCACCGATAGAGATGCGGATGTGTCGTCTGCGAAGAGGAAAATTTTTTTATAATGAGGAAAACTAGATGGGTACGTGGTTGTTTCGATGGAGACACGTGTGTTTCAACATGTACGTGCCCCTTTATAACACCTACACGTGCCCTGTGAAAAACCTACAAAAAAACATGGATTTTCAAATTTTCAAGAGCAAACAGGTTAGTAGTTAGTCAAAGCTTCCTATTTCTATGTCAAACCCACAAAATGTATGTAAATGAAGGTCATTTATCCAAGTTAAAAATAGAAATGAGGAAATAACAAGTGATTTGAACTAAAAAACTTGAAAATGGACTTTGAAGAACTCAAAGGACCTCCATTAATGGAGGATGGACATAAGTGTCCCACCGGGCATGCCAAATGTGTTCAAAGAAAAGTTGTAAAAGCCATAAATTTGGGGTAAGAATCCTAAAGAATCCCCAAAGGCTTTAAACAACAATCAGTGGACCATCTGATAAGAAATGAGCAAGGGTTCCTAATTAGCATGCATTATTTGAAGTAAACAATCAAACTAAACTAATTAAAACTAACCTCTATTCTTTGAAATCTTGAAATAATGAACCTAATAGGTCTTAAGCAATCAGTTTTAGTGATTAAGAGAAAGGATCTCACCATTAAAGGCTTTTAGGCCAATGGTTCTTCCCTTTTACTCTACAATTTGTGTTATAAAATGCAAAAGTGAAGTAAATAGCTCAATATCTAAACTAGAAATGAAATCTAGAACCTAAATGCAAAATACTATAATTTGTGCTTAGGAAGAAGGGAGGAATTCTTGAAAATGAGAGAGGGGGTCTAGCCCTATATATAGTTTTCCATTTGGGAAAGTGGGAAATTTGAGTGCATGTGGGACAAACACTAAATTCCAAAAACACTTTTAGCAAGTCAAAGCTTACTTTGACTAGGTTTAGGAGGGATAAACCATGGTTAAGGTTAGTTAACCATGTTTAGAAGATAATTAGGGTTTTGAGAGAGTTTTGAGGGGTCAGATCAATCCAATGGAATGGATTGATAGTCCAGGAAGATGGTAGAAGTGGACTAGAAGGAAATAAGAAGCTAATGTAGTTAGAATGAAGCTATAATAGCTTGTTAAAATGGTTTACAAGAGGAAAAACAACCAAAAGGATGTCGTAGTAAGAAAAGTTAGATAAGTCAAGAAAAGTAGTAACAAACCGACTTGCCTTACACTCTAGAGCTACAATCCCCTTAGCTCGCCATAATATCTAACAAATATGCATGTTCTCACCTACATCTACAATTCTTCTTTATTCTGGTAGGTGAAGAGACATATCATAGTAAACTTGTTGGGATTGGTGTAGATTGTGCCCACCTAATTCGAACCTTTATTACCTCTAGTATTACCTCCACCTCCATAACCCCTAGATTTGTTGGATCCCAAACCACCTGATCCTCCTAATCCTCCTCCCGTAGTGGGTCCCGAACTAGAGGATGTGCTAGCTTATGTCCCAAAAATTGTACTAAATTCAACCCCCATGGTCTATGTTCTATGAAGTTGTTCTACGCACCCATGCTCTATGTCATGATGCACAAGAAAATATGCCTCCAACCGGACCCCCAAATAACACAAAATGTCTTTGCCTCCATAGATGAAGATGTTATCTGATTAACTCTAGAATTTAAGGGAAAATAAAATCTACCTATCGTTATTGAAACACCTACACTAGCTTGATTCTCAATAACTATCTCAAAAACTATAACACCAAACGTAAGGGCTAGGTTGCTAGGTGGGATCAGATGTGCCCCATGGTTCTTATTATTTCCTCGGATGTACTCTCATCTAAAATCAAAGAGGATTATCTGCCATGCTTACCCAAATGAGGTAGTTCCAGATGCTTTGGCTCCATTTTTTCCATGTGAGCCCCAAATCCTTCATGACCCATCTCTCTTCACAACACCATTCATTTTGCAATATAGCATTACTTTTCCAAGTCCCTCTCGTGCACTTCATTAAACTTAATCTAACTTTCTTGTCTCTTCCTTTATTCAACTAGGTTTGCCATCTTTCACCATGCTTGCTCCTACCCCCGGATGCGATATAATTTATCTAGCCATAGGTCACACCTAAATCCAGAGTTAAAATCAAGATCTTAATCGTTAAAGGGATAATGTGAAAATAAGATCCCCTTGGTTCGCACAAGAATTAGAACTCAACAACCTCTGGATAGGAATAATTAGAAACAACATACTCCAAGGTGTAACTCTACAAAACACCACTCCACCAATGATCCACAACACGTGTCCAAGTTAGATCGACATCATGAAAATTCTAGTAGTCTTCCTACATCCAAACAAGTTCTCTATACCTCCAATTCCTCTTTGATGTGTATGCTACCAGCCACTTGTACAACTCTATAGGGAAATAGGAAAAGAATGTCTCATAGATCTCATGATACAAATTCTATTCAACCCACATGCATGCATCAAATTCAGGTCTAGTGTTAAATATATGAGAAAACTCTTCCTCTAAATTCTCTACCCAATCCTCAATGTTGGCCAAAGTCAACTGGTACATCTTCATCATGCAACATCCTTACAAATATATTGAAAAGAGGTCTCGGAAATGGAACCAAAATTTAGTATTTTATTTCACCAAACAGCCCAAGGTGCACTGGCACATCACTCAGACATATCTAAGTGCTCACCCAAAGCACGCAAGGGTACCAGGTCCCTCTTTTATGACAACTTTGTCAAGGAGTTAACATGATAAACACATATATAATCCATATCCATAATAACCATTCAAAAGTAAAGCATGAACATATCTAGATCAAAACCATAGTGCATGAAGAATTATACAAGAATTAAGATCAGATTCACCATACAAGATCCAGAAACAGATATGTCAATAACCAATATCCAACCACAAATATCCATTGTATTTATTATTGTAACATACAAAAGATGAATACATAGAAAATAATATCACCATGATTCATGCGCGATACCAACAACATAATTCTACTACAATCACGGGACTACTAAAGCTCTGCAGATAATACATATAAATAGGGGTGGGGACTCACCCTTAACTACCTATGCATCCTCAAAATAGGCTACATGATAAAAATAGCCACGCGCCACCACTACAATCTAAATATAAAATCATGCAAGTTTCTTCTAATAATATATCTCCTATAGATATCTTCAGTTTAGATCCTATTACTAGCCCAATTCTTTACATGACGCTTTGACTTCCTTTGCATGAGATATATCCCAAAATAGAATTTACTTAAACTGTAAGTCTTCATGCTCTATTCTTATCTCCAAAACCTTGTTTGGCCATTATTACAACCTGTCCATCTCCTAGTTTTACCAAAATGCGACTAAGTCTCAAATATATTAGGCCTAGGCGTGAGCCATCACGTGTAGTATATTCTACTTTACGTGTGCCTTTGCGCCTAACTCCCATGCATCAAAACCCTCACGCCACTTATACTTAGCATTTCTTAGCGGTCTAACAAAATATTTATATTTTATCTCATGACATGGAATTATCAATTGAAATTTATGTTAATTATCATTTTTGTTTCATGAAACTTACATAGTTTTGTATATATTTTAATGTGTCTTATAATTAAATTGGATATAATATAAATTATCGACTCATGGAATCTATTTCACTACCATTAACATAAATTTGTCTTCATCTTCTCCCATTGATTCTCCCATGATTTTCTATTTCTCCACCTTATACATTTCTCCTTTTCTCTCATGCGAGTTGCATTCAACAAGGGTGTTTCTGCACTTTCACCAATCTTTGACCACACCCCAAGAGTTAGAAATAGTGTACATAATCCAAATTTCAATAAATGGGAGCCACCCCATCTTGAAGTGGAGGGATTCAATCCTATGAGTGTTGATGAAGCACATATTTTGTCCTTAACAAAATATTTCTCCAAAAATGCTTCAAAGAAAATATACTTAAGTGTGTATACACACCTTTTCTTCACTCAAATTTTGTTTTGCAAAGTCTTGTTGTGTTTGGTGTTTACATACTCCACAATGAAACCTATAACATAAAGTATAGTCAATGTCCATGATAAATAATTGATAGTTAACTCAAATGTATCTATACCATGAAATATTTACATTTTCATAAAAATGAAATGAAAGATATGTAAAAAGGAAGGGATAAACATGTTTAATATGTATAGGGAGAGTTTCCTTTCTTTTCTTGTATTTGAAGATTTGTATCAATGTTGAGTTTTGCTTAAGGACTAGGGCGATTAGTCCCCAATTTTGGTTAGGATAAATCAAAGTGTTAGGTACATGTAAGCCAACATGAAATATAGATGAGAGAAGAATAATAATGAAGTTACAAACACTCCACGAAGGAAGAAGACCGAGTATCAAATTACTTCAACAAATCTGATATCTTTCCTTTTGAGTGCAAGAGGAAATAAAATTCTACCTATGATGAAATTAGCCACTTTGATACCTTCCATAAATAATGATACATAGTAAAACAAAGAATGATCTCCCCTATGCCTTCCCATGTGTTGGACAACCGAATACAAAATTTATAATAACCATGTGTAGTTATAAAGGTATATCCATATCTCCATGATCTCCCATAATTCACTCTAATCGAGTGTGTATACTTTTTTATAATTTGTTAAACCTTTTATGGGTTATGAGAACTATGTGCATCTTCTAAGTTCCTACCGGAAGACAATCATGTAAATTTTCGATATCGACATTGTTTATTTAGAGGGATTGGTGATCAAAAATGTAGTCATCTAATACATTACTTTGGCAAAAGTTTTAAGAATTTCTTTTACATCTTAGTTTCAAGACCATACATTAGCCTATGAAACTCATGTAGACACTAAATCATGCACTTTGGGTACATTTCTAGGTCCTAGTCACATACTACTATTCGTATGGTTCCTAATAAAGAAAAATAGAAATTGGCATCTATCTTTTGCCTCTTGTCTATGTTTTATGTCTTCATTCTAGTCTCTTCCAACCCACAACATAGTTGATACTTTACTGTTTCATCTTTTATCAATCTGGACACCAATGCCCGAGACTAGGACACCAGTGTTAGGTGCTCCCATCCTTTTGGGTTCCGACCCATTTTTACTTTACTCGCCTATTTTGGGCCTCTTTTATCTTTTAGGCATATTGTTTTCTTATGGGTCAGAATTTTAGTTTTCAATTGTGAAATTCAACCAAGGGAATCATATAAATATAAAGCTATGTGACCATTATGAAGGACCAAGCTCTAAGAATCTATTACTATCACCTAAGGTTGCATCCAAAGGTATTTTAAGAGCATAAAATAATCCATATAACTTCATTAAATGGAAAAGGGACAACATATTCTATATACATGCATAGGAGGGGAAGTTAATTTTTACATCCACACATCTATCTACATTGATACATCTAGTTATTTCTCGTTATCAAGTGCATCTTGCATAAGATCCACTTAGGGAATGATTGTTGCACACATAAGAAATGCATGGAGTTTGAAATGTAGTGCAGCACTCGGTTGTAAGTTCACTCGGTCGGGTGACCATTGGAGTCGATATGACTCCCCATTTGCATCTTTTTCTTTTTAGGATTTGACGTGTTGTGGGGTTTTATAGGAGATCATTTATTTTTCAGGTTATAGGAAAATTTTATGGGAATAACGGGATATATAAGAGAAAAACAAAGAAGGTTAACGACATTGGTGTGAAAAAGAAAATTCAGTTTTGAGGTCTTTTTGTAGTCATGGGAACCTGAAGCGCCTCCAGCTTCCTAAGCATCCCATTCTAGGTTTATCTCGATAGTTCCAAAATTTTCTAGGTTCGGTTGCGATAGTATGTCCTTTTGTTTTATTAGTTTTCTATCTTAGCATACATGGGGATCAAGGTAAAATAAGTTAAGTGTTCTATTCCCTCTCTTGTACTTAGGGTTTTAATTTAATTTGTCGTATTGCTTGGGTCAAATATATACTTTGCTATTTTATCTAGTGCATGTGACTCTAAAATATATAGGGTTTTTTAAAATTCCATATTTTTAAAATTATTTGGGGAACTTGTCTCATTCAAACACTTTTAGATCCTCATTTTTTCTCTCTCATGGCTCATAAGGTTTCTCAATTCTCCGTGCTTTAATTAATTCAAATGCACCCACATTGTAAAGATGTTCTCCACAAAACCCTAGACACTATGTATCTCCCTATCAACATGCCACCTTACCAATTCAGGTGCCATATTTGATCATATCTCTCGATGACTCTATTAGTTACAATTCCAATCAATCAATCTACAAGTCTATTCAAGCTTTACATTATTTATTTCGAGATAAAGTTAAGGATATGGAATCCATAATTACATCACTCAAATATGAAAGCCAACATATTAAGGAAGCTTCTCAAGTTCATGTTAGTTCTTCTTCTCATCTTCATTCTATTTCTTCTACATGTGCTCATATTAGTGAACCCAAAGTCTTATAGCTCCCCGCGCCTCTAAAGTTTAATCTCAATACTAAGCAACAAGATATTCTTTTGCAACTCCTCACTCATTAATTTATTAAATTTCCATATACTCATTATTATCTTCCTTATCATCTTGCAAAATATCAAGGTCATCCATATTGCAATTATGACTGAATCAATGGCCATAATGATTATGATTGCTATTCTCTTAAGTGACAAATTAGCCATCTTAAGCATTATGGGATCATTTCGTTTGCTACACAAAATACTCCTAGATGTTCTTCTTCAATTTCTAAATCTCATTGGGTTCCTAAATCTGATTCATCTATGTCTAATGAAAATCATTCCATCCCTTCAAATGTTTCTTCTTTTGTCACTCAAGAAATACCTATGCAATCCACTCAAATTAAGCAAAAACCTCTCAAAATAAATCTCACTTCTTTTCCTCTTAAGTCATCTACTACATTACCAATTCAAACTACGTGATCGCCTCTCAAAATAATTCCACCCTCTTCTCTTATCAAGTCTTCTACAATGTCATCAACCATATAAGCTCCAACCATTAATTTTTGTCAAAAAACCTACTATTTCAAACTCCGCCAAAGATGGCATGGTCCTACTATTGCTTCTATTATTAGTGTGATGGCTCTCTCTTATCATGACACAAATAATGTTCTCCCAAAATGGCATGGTATATCTCACTTCACCAAATATATCTCCATTATTGGCACACTTTGGGGGCATCATGCTCACTCTTTCCCCCTCTTCTAGAATCATCAAGTGTCTATCATTTCTCTTCTTATGCTTCGTGCTTCATGTTTCATCTCTATGAGAATCATTACACATATTAATACACTTTTATTTTCATTACCCTATGACACACTATCGTGATAATATTCCCACATGGTATTGAGGGTATAATACATCTATAAACCTCACATCATACACATGATGTATTTAACACTCTTCACATTCATGAAACATCTCTTTGGTATCACATTCTCACACATCACACTACCCTATGATGCACTCTCGTGCTAAGATTCACACTTTAATATTGAGGACATACTACAAACATGAACCTCACATCACTAAAAATTTCACACTTCATGCATTCATGACATCTCCCTCTAGCAGTCCTATTACGCATCATACACATTGTACACTCTACGCATCCACGATACATCTTTCTTGCATCTAATTTTACATGTTGTGTTAGAAAATAATAGTGCAAACATGATATAGATAGTAAGAAAAGATTGTAATGTGAATAATTGTGTGAGTAATTATTCAATAGATATTATATCGAGTTAGTTGTTAGATAATATTTGTTTAGAGTGGTATTGTTGTGCATAACAACAATACCACAAATATAGTTAGATTAAGATCTATTAGTTATTTTGTTGAGAAATTTATGGAGACACGATCTCCTTAATTATAGGAATGAGTTTCCTATAAATATGTAATGGCCCGTATGTATGTTTTGAAGAGTTTTTAATATATTATTGTGTGTATTATTCTCTACAACCTAAACCAAATTTTCATTTGGCATCAGAGAAATATCAATCCATTAGTTATGAGAGTCCTGTGATGAGATTTGTCTTAGGTCATTAATGGCTGCAGATCCATGATAGTCTATTCAACACATGTTTGAGGATCTCTGCCCAATAAATTTGTTGCTGCCTACGTGCCTACCAATGCCGTAGTAATCAAAGAAGAACTTGGATTAAACGCTCAACACACAGTCCTCTTATAGATTCTGGTAGAAAATATTGTTATGTGCATGCACCTTTGGTCTCACACATTCTTGGTTTGATAAGGTTATTTCTCCTCGACGGAAGTGGCATTTCAAATTTCAGTTGCACTTTGACGTTATCCACTTGGATTTTCCTTTTCCATGACACATTCCATTCAGAAAATTTCATGCTCTCATACCAAGTCAACTCACACAGGGTGCGGTTCTTCTTCATGCATCAACATTAAAAGTTGATCATTGCACCTCACTCATCGTTTCAAGTACAGATTATTAGCTTCTCTATCCATGCGATTCACTATTCTCATCGACCCATGCAAAGAGATCCTCCTATTTATTTTGCAGACCTCGTGTGCATGCATATGCATGTAAATACTCAAAATTTTCCACGGTCTTCTCAAATTGGATGCGTCTGCATCAACAAATATTCGTGTGCTTAGTTTTCTTGGCTATAAAATCATCTTGATCAGTGTATTTTGGCCCTTCGACGTAAATCAAGTGTGCATCAACAGATCGTGTACTGAAAACATTGAATGATCAATATTACGTAGTCTAGATAATAAAATACGTGTTTTAATATTTGATTCCACCAGATTGAATCAACCTTATTTATCTGCTTGGATACTTTGGATTCAATCTATGTCATACATTTGACTACGTACCAATACATGGATATTTTTCCTGAACAACGAGTTCTACACCCAGTCCGCATCTCCATAGGGACCTCCATCTATTCTCCAACATTATTTATGATTTTCATACCATTCGGGGTAACAGATTGTGATTAAGCTCCATGATCAAATTCAAATGATGTAAGTAGCATGTCTACTAGAGGTCGAGGAAATGGAGGATGGAGGGTGATCATTGCCTCTCGTCAGATCACAAAAACGAAGGGGTCGCATACAACACTAGTGACACCTTTTTATATATTATTTTAGTTGTGTGGTGTGTGTAGAATAAAATGGTGTGTGGTTTCCTTCCATTTTATGATTGAAACGAGGAGAATGTGTATTTTGGAATCTGAGAATAGTTGTATAGGAGGGAAGATGAACTAGAGTGATCATGTGATCGCTAAGATTCTTCCACCGTCTTATTTCTAAAATCGATCAGCTAGTGAAAGAGCGTTTCTCGGAAGTGAAATTGGGAACTGTTGAGTTCGCATATTTAGGTGAATCAATGGAAGTGTGATAATTCGATAAGGGATTCATTTGGGAGAAGTGAATTGGTCATGTGCGAAAGATCTAGACAAAAAATACAAGCCAATAGTATGCAAACCTAAAATTATGTAGAGGCATACAATTATGTTTCCACTTCTTGAGATGTGCTTTCTTCCCATGTTCACACTAAGGGGGGATGTTAGGAAATAATAGTGCAAAAATTATATGGCTAGTAAGAAAAGATTGTAATGTGAATATTTACGTGGGTAATTATTCACTAGGTATTATATTGAGTTAGTTGTTAGATAATATTATTTGAGAGTAGTATTTTTGTGTATAACAACAAGATTATTATGCATATATTTAGATTAATATCTATTATTTATTTTTTTGATAAATTTATCGATACGTGATCTCCTTAATTATAGCAATGAGTTTCCTATAAATATTTAATGACCCGTATGTATTTTTTTTTTGAAGAGTTTTAATATATTATCGTGTGTATTCTAATCTACAACCTTAACCAAATTTTCATGTTGCACTCATTCCTCGATGATGCACTCTATTTACACGGCTCATAATTAACTCTTGAGAGTCTAAATATGAAATGAATGTCACTACACTCACTCACACTCTCTATGATCTATATTTCATTGGCATATATTTCTAGCACACAAGTTCAAACCATCTCCCTATGACACACTCTTGTTTTATGATTCATTCTTGATCAAGTCGAGGGGTATTTCATAAATGAACCTCATTTCATACTAATTCACATTCACTCGAGGGTAAATATTATCCTATCACATTCACTTTTGCATTCCATTCATTCACATTCATAACATACTTCATATCTTGGTTGTATTTATCCTTGCTTACTTATGCTTACATGTACATTTTTTTACACATTTATACAAATACATTGTATGCCATTATATTTTCTATATACACATGCACGTTCACTGGGTATTTATTTGTGAATACAAACTTCCTCTGATTGTTACATGCAACACAAATGGTTAACATCTTACCTCTTACTAGTCCCACCAAGGCTCTAGGGGAACCTATTTTCATACACATCATAGGTGTTATTGTTTTGTTTCATACTACTTCATATCCTTACTAGCACACTAATTCATCAATATATGCACGTATTGACATAATTTATATCTTTCTAATATGCTAACAAGTGCTTCATGTGTAGCATTTGTCTTGTAGGAACTATTTTCTGCCATGGTTGTCGATACTTTTATTTCTAATGTTTTTCATTGCTTGTCATTGTATGTCATTATTTGTGGGATTTTCCCTATGTCTTGTTTGTCTATTGCTTGTATGATTTTGGCTACTTTAGTCCTGATTGTCTTGCAACATTGTGAGTGACGTTTTATGTTTGAAACAAACTTTTCATGGTTTAAATTTTCTTCTTACTTGCTAGATTACACATTATCTTCTATATTCCTTTTCTTTTATTTGCACTAACACATGTCCTAGCCACTTTGTTAGCATGTGCCTTGGTTTCTACCATGCACATTCCCTCTCACCTATAGGTTATCGCCTGAGATCATCATCGTCCTCCTTTGGGATGTATCCTCCTAACGAATCCGCATACAACCCAAATGAGGTGCATAAATTGGGTGAATCACTCACCCCATATAACAGCTTCACAATTATAGTAAAACATAGACTTAGCTTCAAAAATGTCCCCGATCCCGACTTGGGTCATTAGTTTAGCATAGAAACTAGTGCTCAGATATAGACATGAGCATCTGGGCACCCTTGACCCTTCTTGAACACCTATGACCAGGGGATGGTTACATTCACTTTCTCATATTGACACAACTTTCAGCAGTTTACACAAAATAAGCACAATCATCTAGTAATTAGCATGTATTCTATCTCTTTTTTCTATTTGCGTTGGATCAAAATGGATCAACATGGATTGAATCGGAACAAATAAGGATCAAACCATTTGTAGTGTTATATAAATATCCAAGAATAATTGAGGGATGGAGAATAAAACTAGGCCTTTCTCCCCAAAACTCTTATGTTGTGACCTAAGATCACCCAAAAAACTTGCACTTGATGTGAGATCGCCTAAAAACTCACACTTGACGTGAGATCACCCAAAAAAATCATTCTAAAATATTTTCAAGACAGTTTCTATCCTCTTCACTCATCACGGATCATGTATGTCCTATAAGAAGCAACAATCTCAAACAAAAAATAAGCAACAACAAAAATAGATACAACATGGTACACACATTACACTTTTCATCCCTAGGGTCACTTCCTCTTTCCTAGCTTAGCTTTCATGCTTCATTTTTATCACTCCACACTTTTTCTTGTCTCTTCGACACACTTTCACCATCGATCTACATGGTTATTAGGTACACATCTCTTATCTACTTTATGTTATCAAGTATTCACTCAACAACATAAAGTGAGGAAAATGTAGACACTAAATCACACACTTTTGGTACATTTCTAGATCCTAGTCACATACTGCTATTCATATGGTTCCTAAGTGAGAAAATTAGAAGTTAAAATATGTCTTTGTCCTCTTTTATGTATTTTAGTTCTTCTTTTTGGTCTCTTACACCCTATATCCCAATCGATACTTTACTATTTCATATTTTATCACTCTGGACACCAGTGCAGAACCAAAATTCTAGCGCCAAGCACCCGTGTCCTTCTAGGCACCCCTGACCTCTTTGTACTTTTCTTGCCTCTTTTGGGCATCTTGTTTTCTTATGGGTTGGAATTTTAGTTTTCAATTGCAAAATTCAACAAAGGGAATCATATAAATATAAATCTATGTGACCATTATGAAGGAAAATTCTCTAAGCATATATTACTATCAACTAAGGTTACATCCAAAGGAATTTCAAGAGCATTAAAGCATCCATCTAACTTCATTCAATGGACAAGGGACTACATTTCTGCATACACGCATAGGAGGGGAAGTTCATTTTTACATCCACACATCTAGCTACATTGTTACATATAGCTTTTGTTCGCTATCAAGTGCATCTTGTACAAGAGCCACCTAGGGAATGATTATTCAGGACACACATAAGAACTACGCGGAGTCTAAAATATAGTGCAACAATTGGTCATAAGTTCACTTAGTCAGGCGACCTTCAAGGTTAGTCCTACTCCCCATTTACATCTTTTTATTTTTAGGATTTGATGTGTTTTGGGGTTTTATAAGAGATCATTTATTTTGTAGGTTACATGAAAATTTTGTGGGTGTAGTGTGACATACAGAAAAAAATAACGAAGGCTAACGACATTGGTGTGACATAATAAAAATCAATTTCTGATGTTTTTGTAGTCATAGGCACCTAGAAGTAGTCTCCAATGCCCCAAGCCTAATCCATGCGCCCCACTTCGAGACATCTCTGGCGTTCCATAATTTTTTTGGGTTTGGTTGTGACAATTTGTCTTCTTGTTTCATCAGTTTTCTAGCTCATCATACCTCGAGATCAAGTGTGAAATAATCTAAGTATTTTATTCCCTCTCTTGTACTTAGGGTTTTAATTTCATTTAGATTATTTCTTGGGTCAGATATGTACTTTACTATTTTATCTATTGCACATGAATTTGAAATATTTAAGGTTTTACAAAATTCCATATTTATTAAATCAACTCGGATTCCATCATGACACAACCATCTCAATATAGTTATCGGGATTCCTTGTTATTTTTGTAAGAAGATGAATTAGTTAAGAAGATGGAGGGTCCATTACTAGATCATTTCCCTAAATGTAAAGAATGTCATCTTTACCATCATAGGATTCCTAGGGAAAATATAGTGACCATGTAATGACTACCCATCATTACATCCTCAATACCCTTATCATAGCCATCCTAAGTTGGTACAAAATAATAGTTTATTGATATGACGTAGGAACATTATGCCCATGTTTCTTATATTTAGGTTAACTTAGTTGATTAATGTAACTAATTTATCCTTATAAAGTTACTTTAAAAATTATTATTTCACAATACTTAATAGGTTTCCATAAGAGGGTCATAGTAACTCAACGAGTTAATTACTATTATTAGTTCCTCTTATCGTACTTTTTAACAACTTAATAATTGTCATTAGGTGTAGGTTAAATATTCATTATTCATCCCGAGTCATTTAAATACATTTACTCATCATGATTAGTTCATTATTACTATAAAGTACATGCACATATTTATTTCATTTCCTATGTCATCCTTTTGGTTTATCTGTTGATATTTAGTTTGCTTGATTATTCTGTCTGAATTAATAAAATTAGAATTAATCACATAACTTAAGAAATTATAACTTAATTCATAAATCAACTTTATAAGTAAAATATCTACATTTTCAATTCAAGTAAGACAAGTCATATGACCAGATTATAGAAATAAGGGATAAATATCCCAATCTTCATTAATAATGATTTACACTAATCAACAAGAATAATACATTGGGCCATAATTCCTTTTTAAGATGCGATGATATTTCAATCGCATAATCAAATTGATTACAAAGAATCCTTTCATATTTATTTCAAAATAACTCAAGATGTAAAAACAATAACAAAATCTAATCCAAATAGTTACTTCAAGTATGTTGACATTTCCTGTAAAATTGTAGGAGAGAGATATATATGGGTCAGTTCATAAGAACTGGCATGAGTTTGCATACTCTTATTCTATGTTGTAATTATAATGAAATAATAGAATAAGATATTGGATAAGATTATTCTTAATCAATAATTTATAATTGTAAACTCCATAGTTTATATTATGAAATCTACCTTAGAAACATATCTTAATGAAACCTCTTAATTAAATAAAAACATTGTGTCCATTATTATTGTATACAACCAGCCAACATGACTTAGACATTTAGACAATAATGGGTCATATACTACATCACAAAACCTCAATTAAAAATGTAATAACTCACAATATTTTCCAACTTTCTTGAAATTAATAATAACTATAAATTTAATAATAAAAAGGTCATTAACGAAAACAAAATATCTACTAACTAATATTTCAACATAATTAAACTTCATAAGGTTACAAAAATAAATCATATCCCAATTAGAACTTCAATCAACTAAAACTAATAAATTAATTTATATTTTAGAGACCCTTTTTGAATTTTTCAAACATATGTATTATCATTGTTTACAAGAACATCTGCAATCCCATGTAAGAACTTATTTAATCATAACATAAGCTAACCAAAATGTCTTGTTCCAGAAGGGAGATAGAGTTCATAAATAGCAAACAATAATCATCAAATGTATTACACATATCAGAAGTAAATAATAGGAAGAGACATAACCCTTTATTTCCTTCCTAAGATTTTCCCAAACTAACTCAAAACAATCATTGCTTAAATATCACAAAATCATGCCATTATATATATATATATATATATATATATATATATATTTATTAACACTATCCCCAAACTATCTCGAAACTTAAATCATATAAATAAAAAATGAAAGGTCATTTCCATCATTACTATTACAATCATTAGATTTAAATTTCGTCCCAAGAATCCCCACATTCAAATATGAAAGCAACAATCAACTAAAATGTAATTCATTTTAGGTTTACCCAACCTTCATCCTTTCAAGTTTTACATTCACCCAACAAAATTATTTCTAGATTAGAACTGAAACTAGTTAAGAGGATCTATGAAAGAAAGATCAAGAGAAAGGATATTTTGAGCACATATCTTTAACAAATATAAATTTTATATAGAAGTAATAGAAAACAAATGTACAAAAATAATCCCTTAACTCCCAACAACCATTTTCCAAAGTTCAAAACCCACACAAAATATAATCGGTTAACTCAATACATCCATGAGGGAGAGGATTCCAACAAAAATCCATACAAAATAAAACAAGTTCTCCCCAAAATCGATTGGTTTTTAAACAAAAACAAAAAAACCCATTTAATCCATGCACTCAGTAGGGTATTTCCTCCACTTTTTATTTGTAACAAAATAAAGATTAATAATAACATTGTTCAAGGAAGGATTTATAGCCCAAATAATTACAATAATGCTCAAAGGAATAGTTTTAAAAATAACTCTTTATTTAATTTTTTTGTATATCATAATAGCCCAAATCCAAAAATATATTCAGATAAAGATTTATAAAAACAATGCTCTAAAAAGAGTTGAGACAAACTTCATTTTATTTTCTAAATCAAAATATCCCAAATCCAAAAATGTATTTATATATAGATTTTATGAAATAACCCAAAACAAATGTATCCATTTCCGTATTTCTCATAATAACCCAAAAACATATTCATTGTCATATTTCCTATAATAATCCAACCCAAAACCGTATTCGAATGATAACACAATTCTCAAAAATGTATAAATATCTTATTTCATTTTCCATATTTCATAAAGAAACCAAACCCAAAACGTATTTTGTTTTATCATTAAAATAACAACAAAGAGTAAGAGTAGAAAAACCCATGCTTGAATATTTTGCCTCTAAACATCTCAACAATATGTTTTCCACTTATATCTTTCAACAAGAAATTTAAACAATAAAAAGTCCATAATATCTGGTAATAAAAGTAGTGAATTCACCATGCACATTCACCAAAACAACTATCCCCTAAAAACTCCATACACAACCCTAAATAAAGCTCCAATTATAGTAGAACAAAACTAAAACAATGAGTTATTTGCATTCCTTTGCTTCTCAAGGAAGCTTCCATTTCCCAAGGTGTCTTTGGTTCCCTCAATAAATTCACATCAATTTTTTTAATTCCCATGCCACTTCATGGCTTATCAAACATCCGTTAAACCCTAAACCTCAATAATAACTGCTTTCAAATTTTCTATGCAACTTAAGTTTAATAAAACTTTCCAAAGCCACCTTAACCAATGCCACGTAACAGTCAAACCAAGATCCATAAACCTTAGCTTAAGTTGTCTTATGAAAAATAACATGCCACAATGCAAAACATACATACATACATACATACATACATACATACATATGCATACATGCATGCATGTATGTATAATTAATTAATTAATTAATTTGTTAGATCATCAACAAACACACACACACACACACACATATGTATATATATTATGAATTTTTTAAATCATAAACAAACACTTCATTACTTGACAAGTAATAACGTAAACCAAAATGATCTTAATAATAAATTAAATCCGGGATATTACATACTTCCCCTCTAACAAGAATCATCATCCCAATGATTTAATTATAATAATTACTAATATATCAATCATAAGTAAAATTCATAAATAAAATTGTAGAATACAATTCAGTTTTCTCATCAATTGGATTTTTTTTCCAGAATTTAACCAATCAAAATTATAAAACTTGGTTATATTAACCTTATCTCAGCAATTAATTCCCAAAAGTATTTTAGTATGGCTTAAATTTCCTTGTACTTATAAAAGTATCAAATAGTTTTCAACAAATTGAACACAAATTATCCAAATAACAGTTCGATTACTTAAACGAGAAAGGAAAAATAGTCATCATATCATGTGTATTCTCCCAAGTTGTATTTTTCTCATAATATTGGTCCCATTAGACCTTACATTGAAAACTTCTTGATTTATGAGATCTAATTTGTGAGTTTCAACACTCTTATTGGTTCAACTATGACAATTCTTGGTCTTGAACATGTAATGAGATCCAATTAATAATATGTGATATATCAAAAACATACTTTTTAAGTAAAGATATATGAAAAACATTGTACATACTAGATAATGTGGGAGGTAAAGATAATTTGTAAGCCATAAAACTTATAACTTCTAGGACTTCAAAGGGTCCTACATATCTAGGAGATAACTTGGCAGATTTTCCAAATGAAATAGATATCTTTTTGGGTTTTACCCTAAAAAGACCTTGTCTCCTTGCTCAAATTTTTTGTCAATCCTTTTCAAATCAGCATAGCTTTTCTACCTATCAGCAACTTATTTCAACCACTTAGAAATGAGCTTAACTTGCTCTTCATTTCAGTCAACATTTCCAGACCCACCACCTCTCTATCCTCTCGTGTTATCCCAACTAATAGGATTTCTACACTTTCTGCCATACAACACTTCAAATGGAGCCATTTTTCAGTAAGGAGTGGTAAGTGTTATTGTAATAAAATTCAACCAATGGTAGATATTCCTCCCATTTGTATTGATGATCCATGTAATACATTTTGAGCATATCTTCCAAAACTTGGTTCACTCTTTCTATTTTCCATCTGTTTTAGGATGGTAGACCAAAAAAAATTCAATTTTGTTCCTAACATAGAGTTTAATATTTTCCAAAACCGAGAGGTCATCCTTGATCCCTATCTAAAATGATTAGTTCCATAATTCCATGTAATAAAAAAATCATCCACAAACCTTTTTTTCAATTTTTGGGAATCACCCTTAAGATTTATTTGTAGGAAATGATCTACTTTGGTTAGTTTATCCATTTTTACCAAAATCATATCATGTTTATTTTTAATAGGGATGTCCTTACACAAAATCCATGTTGATTACATATCATTTATATTGTAGAGTATGACGAGGATATAATCAACCTATGGGATGAAACTCTTCCAACTTTACACATTTTCATTTAAAACAATGTGCAACATATTCGATCATATCCTTTTTCATCCCTTTACAAAAATACTATAGTTTTATATCAATAAACAAATTTATTACTCTTGGATGCCGAGAATATGGTGCACCATGAACTCCAATCTAAGATCACTTCCCAGGGGCATATATGCTATGTTGTTAAATTGTAAAATTCCATCATTATCAAACGTAAAACCCTTGTACCTTATATCATTCTAATTTGTTTCTACACAGTTTTCAATTTTGATAGTTAGAATCATCTTGTTATTATTTCTTAACTTATTTCCTTAAATTGAGTTATGAGGGTCATAATTGCAGAAATATACTTCCTAAACCTCATTGAATCATCCAATCAATTTTATTTTCCCTTGATGTAATTAATATCAAAGGCATATTAGGATAAAAATTCCATCCACCTACATTGTATTGCATTTAAATTGAGTTGCGTAAAAATGTATTTCAGTCCCAAATGATGTATTTTCAATTCAAATAGATTTCCTAACAAATAATTCCTCTATACTTGTAAGGCATGGACTATGGCAACAAGCTCTAAGTCGTGGGGAGAAAGTTATACTCATGCACTTTCAATTTTCTACTTTTATATGAAATTATGTATTCATCTTACGAGAAGAATTCCACTCAATCCATTTGAGGCATCAATAACCACAGTAAAGTTTTCATTGGGATCCAAAATCTTTAATATAGGCACAAATGTAAGTTTTTCTTTTAACAATTTAAATGCACTCTCAAATATATCATTCCATACCAAATTTTCTCTTTTTTTCTACAATGAAATAATTTGTCCAACCACTCTTAAAAATTATTTAACAAATATTATGTAGTACCTAACTTGGTCCCATGAAACTTCTTACCTCATGCACATTTTTAGGTTGTAGCTACTCAAAGAATAACTTTGGTTTTTGATGGGTCAAACAAATCCCATCCATATTTATGATATGGCTAAGATATTGCACTTCACTTTGATAAAAGAAACATTTCAAAATATTACCATAGATTTTCCTTTTTCTCAATACTTCTAACACTATTCTTAAGTGTTCATTGTGTTCATGTACGTTCTTTGAGTAAATCAAAATATCATTAAGAAAGACTAGAACAAAATTATCTAAGTATTCTTGAAAAATATTATTCATAAGGTTCATAAATGTTATTGGTGCATTAGTGAGTCCAAATGGTAAAATAGTGAACTCATAATGCCCATAACATGTCTTGAATGTTATTTTGTGAATATTCTCATATTTTATTCTTTACTGATGATAAATAAATCATAAATAAATCTTAGAGTAAATAGATGTATCTCTCATCTGATTGAAGAGATCATCAATTCTTGGAAAAATATATCTATTCTTTATTGTTGCTTTGTTAAGCATGTGATAGATATGCATAGCCTTAACATTACATCTTTATTTTTAACAAAAATGACCGGTGGTCCCAAATGAGACAAACTAGGTTAGATTAATCCTTCTGACAAGAGTTCATGTAGTTTTACTGTTAGTTCAACCAACTCTATTGTTTTCATCTTATAAGCTTCTCTTGATATTGGTTCAGTTCCTAGTTTAATGTCAATCATGAATTCAAACTCTCTTTTAGGAGAAAGTATGGGAAATTCCTCTAGAAGACATCATTAAAATCAAGTAAAAGTGGAAAATCTTCCAAATAAGTGTTACCTTCCTCACTAAAATATGAGATCTTAATAGCATATAACATGCAACCTTTGTTTTTGGCTTTCTTAAGTTGTATTGTAGAGTTTTGTCTAACTTTAAAATCTCTCTTAATACCTTGAATTATGGTTTTTACTACATGTAATCAAGACAATCTATATGCTTCTTAAAGCGATCCATAGTTTCCTTATGTTTAGATAGCTAGTTTACTCCTATTATGATTTCATAAGACCCTAAAGATTCATATATAGGTTAAGTTCAATGGTAAACTAGGTAATTACAATGTTGTTTCAAAAATACATTAGTCTAACATATGAATAACATCATTCCCATATTGGAAAATCTAATTGTTTTCCATAAATCCAGCTTTCTTAGAAAAAGTATATCTAATTTACTTGAAATAAAACACTCAGTAGCACCAATGTCAAATAGAACAAAGAATCGGAAAATCATAAATCTCACCTATCACTTCTATCAAAGCAGCCTATTTTTATTCTTAGTGATTACCTATTGCTACAACATGAATTATTTATTGTTTTATTCCTTGATTATTTTCGGATAATTATTTTCATAGTGATCACTGCCACATTTGAAACATCCCCCAATATGACCTTTCCTTTAAAATTTATTTTCTCCAAAAATAACCTTATTTTGCTGATTATTTCTTGTTTTTATAAGTTAAGTTGTATTTTTCTTGGAATAATTCATTTTTGTGCCCTTTTTCTTCCACAAGTTTTCCTAGGAGCAAATGTTGTAAGTTATCTAACACTCTTCTTATGTTTCTTTTCCCTAAAGGTTGAAATGGATTGTAATTTTTGTTCCTACCTTATAGCCTTTTAAAACATCGCTTCTATTATAGATGGCTCATGAACATCCACCTCACCTCCTATGTTTGGGTTTAATCTCATGATAAACTTACGAATCCTAAAGTTTTCATATTTTTAGTATTGGAGCACATATTTTTAAAAAATTCTCAAATGTTCCCAATACTCCACAACACTCAATTTTGTTGGGGTGATAATGTCAAGTAAGATTAGCCACTATAGTACGCCCCCACATTAAATTTAAAATTTTGTTAAGAAAACTTTATTGTGAAGGTCTTTCACATTAAAGAGTGAAACAACTCAACCGATTCACCCACCCACATTGATTTGGGTGATCCCTCTTGGGATTGGCTGTCTACAATGTATACATGTTGTACAGACTAACTTAAAGACTGAGATCTTATTACAAGATACAGTCGATGATCATTGTATGATCTGATAAAGAAAATAGCTTAGCAGACATTGTGAATGACTATGAACTAGAAGTGGAAGTGTTGGGTTGAACTTATGTAATTCTTAATAAAGATAGTGCTTTACTAGTGGAGTTTTTTCCTTCGGGTTTCTCCACTTAAATATGGTGTTATCTGTATTCTAATCTTGTTTTTATTTACTTTCAAGCTCTAGCTCATTAAGCTTTGTTATTCACTATCTATTTCAAGCTATTTCTATGTCTAAATTGATTGCATATCATAATCTATAATCTTTGGCTTTAATGGTGGATCTGTGATCTGTGGATTACATTTCCCCTACTAAATCTAACATGGTATCAAAGCTTAGTGATTGTGTGTGTAAGATCGATCTAGAATTGTTTAACTTGAAGAAGTGAAGAAGCTTGAAGTGTATTTATGGATCTACGAGACCCTTAAAAGTTCTGCAGTCATCTTCAAGCAAACCAGGTTTAAAATTCCAATTCCCACCTAAATATTGTTTGAAATATTGGTGAAATATGGGCTAAATGGTTGTTTAGATTGTGTTTGAAGCTTTTGTATGCTTAGATCTTTACTTTTGCATCTAGTTTCAGTCGTTTGTGGTTTAAATCCATCGTCTACAAGCTTATTTTAAGTTTTCACACCGTTTATAGCCATTAGAGTCATTTTTTTACTTTGGATCCAAAATATTTATTTATATCTAGTTTGTTTGAGGCTTTTAAGTCCGTTCTAGTGGTAAAATTCTTTATTTTTCACTAGTTTAGATTTCTGCAAAGCCTCATCCAATAATTTGGTGCCATCTGTCTTTGTATTTTCTGTATTTTATTAATTTTTTCTCTAGATCTGCTTTTGTGTAACCCGATCCAATCATTTTATGCCACCTGGTTTCACATTTTCATTATTTTTTTAATTGTTTTGGTCTTGAGGATTTTTGACTAACATAATTGCTCTAAATATATTTGATGTCATTTTTTTCATGTTTGTGAAGCCGTACCCACTCTTAGAGTGCCAAGTGGATTCAATCTAACATCCTTATGTCTTTGCAAATCTTGGGCCAATCATTTTGTGCCATCTGGCTTCACCCTAGTCAAGTCTTATTTGACTTCTTTTGTTTCTGCTATATTATTTTGACTATAAAGCTTGAGCCAATCATATTGCTCTAGCTAGCTTTGCATTGTCGATTTTGTGAAGCCCGAGCCAATCAAGGCTCCATCTTGCTTTGTTGTGTCAGTAATATTGTTTATCTAATTCTCAGTCACAAAATGCAAGCCAATAAGGGCTTTATGCATGTCTTCATGTTTTTAGACTTGGATTAGCTATCCTTTGTCATTTGTGAAATATAGACCAATAGAATTGTTCCATATTTTGCATTATCTGTCCCTTGTTATCTATTTATGACATTTGTAAAATTTGAGCCAATGGGATTGCTCCATATTTTTCCTTGTCAGTTTTTTGGTTGTTTGTCCTTTGCAAAATTAGAACCAATAATAATGCTCCTTTTTTTATTTCACATTTGTTAGACTTGCAAAATTTGAGCCAATAATATTGCTCTAAGTGGCTCCGTATTTCAATTTGTCAGTCTTTATCGACTTGCAAAAAGTGATCCATTTAAAAGGCTCAAGGTGTCCTTAGTTTTCTTTATCCATTTTGGTTACATTGTGAAGTGTGAAATAATATCATTGAATACATATAGTATTTGTTAGCCTCTCTCATTTTTGCGAAGTGCAAGCCATTTAAAAGGCTCCACGTATCTTCTTTCTGGCTTAGTCTTTGTTAGATTTGTGAAGCACAAACTAAATATTTTTTGACAAGTATCAAGTGTCTTGTACCTTTATCAAACCCAAAATTTTAATTTAAGTTTGGTTCATTCTGTGGACCTTAAGCCCGCCAAGGCAATTTTTAAAGTTTGGCGGAAAAGTCGCCAGTGTCTTTTCTTGAACCGTTAAATTTTTGCAAAGTGGCTCTATCTAACTAAGTCTTTGATTTTGCATTGTGTCAGAGTGAGAAAAAGTAAGCCAATTAATTAAAGACACGTGTATACGGTTCTGTTTTAATTAATAGTCTTTTGTCTTATTAGCTGCATTACGAAATGTGAGCTAATTGAAAAGTGACACGTTTTTTTTTTTTTCATTGTTTTCACGAACCCGAAAAGACATTAACTTTAATATTTAAATATTTTACATCCACCCAAGGATCTATTTTAAAGCCGACATGTGCCCTTTCTTAATATTATTGATAAGTGCTACGTGTTGCCCCACAACTTGTCTATTTATTAACTTTATTTATTTATTAAGTAGCTCATTTTTGAGCTCGCCTTGTCGAGTTGTTAAATAACTTGTCAATCTTTCTTTGTCTCGAAGGTTTGCTAATTTTTCTTTTTATCATGGCTTTCAAAGTTTCTTTGTCTCGTGGATTCCAAATTAGACCCGATCAACTCTCAAATTGATCTTAAATTCGACCAATTCAAGCTAATTGTTGATTAATTTTGAGTTGTTTGCATTTGTATAACAAATTAAAATATATGTAGCTTGTTGTTTGTCTCTGTTTGGCCTCCTTGATTTGTTTTTGAGTTATTTTTGTCTCCATTTTCATCTGAACATTAAAATGGATAGTTCTTCCAATTTTTTGATGGATAAGTCTCAACTGCTAAATGGAACAAATTATAGCATTTGGAAAGTGCGTTTAAAAGCCTGTTTTATGGCTAGAAAGCTTTGGGATCTTGTGACTAGTATAGAAAAATGTCCCATAGGGAGACAAGCTACCCCTGAAAACCTCAGTTCATTTTCTCAAAGATCCCAAGAAGCTCTTTCCATCCTATTGCAAAGCATTAGAGATGAATTCTTAATGCATATAGGTCATATGGACTCATTTGTAGATGCATGGAAGCAATTAGAAGCCATGCATGAAGGCAGTAGGTTGTTTAAGATAATTAAACTAGTTTTAGAGCTGTTCACAACTCCCATAAAGGGGGATGAGAAAATTGTCAATTATTTAGCTAAAATTAAGAACATTAAAGCTCAATTAGATGGTTATAACTATGAATTGTTTCAAGATAAGCTACTTTATTTCATTATACAAATTAATATTCATGAAAAATTAAGACATTACATCTCAATTATTAATTCCAAATATCGAATGAGAATGATCTTCCTGATCTGGAAACTTTTTCTTCTTTTTTGATTCAAGAAGAAAGAGTCATGGAGAACTTTGATTCAAAAGATACTTGCTTCTCAAGCATTATTCTCTCGAATCATAAGTTTACTGCTCATAATAGGATTAATTTCAATCCAAATCAGAAATCCAATATTAGATCTATATTTAAATCAAATCCTAAGACTAATTTTGCTAAGAGAAATCAAAACTTTAAAGTCAAATTTAATGGAACTTGTAATAAGTGTGGAAAATTTGGGCATAAAGAGTTTGATTGTAGAGTAAATATTAACAAATCAATCAAGAATGCTAAAAAAAAAAAGCCTAATAATCTTAAGAAAAATCATGCAAATATGGTTGAGAAGTCTATTGCTTTGTATACTTCCCTTTCAGCTTCAAATGACAATGAATGGATTCTTGATAGTGGTGCCTCTAGGCACATGACTTGTACTCCTAGCATCCTCTCATATGTAGTTAAATGTGAAGAGAATATCTATCTAGGAGATAACTCTATCATTAGATTTGAAGGTTGTGGTAACATTAAGCTCTCAAATGGTGTAATTAGGAATGTCTTGTATGTTCCTCAATTGAAAAGAATCTTTTGTCTTGCTCTCAGCTAACCAAAGAAAACTATAAAGTTATTTTGCTGCAAGATAAGTGGTATGTAAAAGATAAATTCAGTAATGTTATTGCTTCGGCATTCAGAAAAATGGATTGTATATCTTTGATGGTTTTGTGTCCAGTCTTGCTTTTCTTCCTCTTCTAGGAATGATATTCAACTTTGGCATGAAATAATTGGTCATGTAAATTTCAAAATATTGTATGATATGTCTAGACTAAATCTTGTTGTTGGTCTTCCTAAGATAAAATCAGATCATGAAACTTGTGAAAGTTTCCTACGTGGTAAGCAACATGCTCAACCATTTCACAAACATCATGATCCAAATTCTTCTCAGTTATTAGAACTGATTCATAGTGATGTGAGAGGTCCACTTGAGGTTCCTTCTCTTAGTGGTTCTTTGTATGCTATTTTATTTATTAATGATTACTCTAGAATGACTTGGTATTATTTCATTAATAAAAGTATGATGTCTTATCTAAATTTCAAGAATTTAAAGCTCTAGTTGAAAATGATTCTAATCTGAAAATTAAGAGAATTAGAACTAGTAATAGAGGTGAATATATTAGCAAGAAATTTGGTGAGTTTTGTGTATCATGTGGGATTCAAAGAGATTTAACTACTCCCTATTCCCCTTGGCAAAATGGCATTTCTGAAACAAAGAATAGGATTGTCTTAGAAATGGATAGGACTATGATTCATGCATCTAATGTGCCTAAGTTCTTATGGGTTGAAAATATGAACACTACTTTATATATCCTTAATAGAGTACCCACTAAATCCCTTCACCAAACTACTCCTCATGAGGTATGGACTAAGAAAAAACTAGATATTTCTCACTTAAGAATATTTGGTAGTCCTTCTATCTTCATTCCAAAATGAAAAGGAAGAAACTTGATCCAACCTATTTATCTTGTATTTTTGTTGGCTATGGATGTAGAACTAAAGGATTGAGAGTTTATGATCCATTCAAGCATGACATTATTGAAAATAGAAATGTTTAAGTCTTAGAGAAAACCTTCTCTAATGTTTCTCATGAACCCTCCTCTAGTGCTCTGAAATAGATCTTGATAATCCTCCTACTAACATTATGGAAATATAATTTCAATAGGATGATTATCCTGATCTAGATATGATGGAGATTGAGGGGGATTCATCCCAAAATGTCTTGCAACCTAAGATTCCTAAATGGGCTAAAAACCTTGTTCAAAACTCTTAGCCTGATAGTCTTAGAAAAATAACTAGAAGTCAACATACTTATCATTCCTTGATGAACCTCTATGAGGTAGAACCACAATACTTTGAAGAATAATCTCATGATGATAGATGGCTTCAAGATATGAAGGATGAATATAATTCTTTAATAAAAAATGACACTTGGGAACTAGTCCCTCCTCCTTCTAAGAGAAGCATTGTAGGATCTAGGTGGTTGTTCAAAATCAAATATAACTCTCTAGGAGAGATTAAAAGTTCAAGGCAAGGCTGGTAGCTCATGGTTTCACTCAGAAACTAGGAATTGACTATGTTGATACTTTTTCTCCTGTTGCTAAGATGAGCACTATTAGAATTATTCTTGCATTGGCTGCCCAATATGGTTGGGAGATTCACCAAATGGATGTTAAAAATGATTTCTTAAATGGTGAATTAAAAGAAGAAATCTATATGAGTCATCCTAAAGGATTTGAAGTACTTGGAAAAGAAATTTATGTATGTAAGCTTAAAAATTCTTTGTATGGTCTTAAGCAAGCTCCTAGAGCTTGGTATGCTAAAATTAACAATTTCTTTCAAGATCTTGGTTTTTCTAACTATTTTTCTGATAATGATTTATTTTTTAAAGTTGAAAACAATCATATTATCATTATTGTCTTGTATGTTGATGATATTTTGATTACTAGCAGTGATAGAAATTTAATTGTTAGAATCAAAGAAAGGTTAAAACAATGTTTTGAAATGACTGATTTAGGTTTATTAAATCATTTTCTTGGCATGGTTATATTTCAAGATCATAAGTCTATTGTTACATCTCAATCTCAGTATGCTATGAATTTTCTTAGAATATTTAACATGATTGAATGTAAGCATGTTGTCATTCCTATTGAATTTGGTGTTAAGCTAGACCCTAAACCAACTTGTGCTAAATTTTATCATACTCTGTATAGGCAACTAGTTAGTAGTCTAATTTATTTGACTATTAATAGACCTGATATTTCTTATGTAGTAGGATTAGTTTCAAGATTTATGTAAGAACCTTATGAATATCATTAGAAATTGACAACAAGGATTTTGAAATATATTAAAGGAACAATCAATTAGGTTTTTTTATTCTTCTTGTAATGATACACAATTATTTGGTTATTGTGATTCTGATCATGTTGGTGATGCTACAAATAGGAATTATACTTCTGGATATCTTTTCAAGTTGGGTGTAGGTTCCATCACTTGGAGTAACAAGAAGCAATAAATAGTGGTTATATTTTCTACTTGAGGCGAGTATAAAAGTTATATGGAAGCTGCCAAAGAAGCAATGTAGATGAAAACATTGTTAGATGAGTTGTATATGGCGTCAAAGGGAGTACTACTCTTCTATGTGATAGTAAGATTTGCATTTCTCTTACAAATAATCTAGTTCAACATCAAAGGACCAAGCATATTGAAGTTCATATGCACTTTATTAGAGAGAAAGTCCTGAATGGTGATATTGATCTCAAGTTCTGTTCAACTAAAGATCAAGTTGCAAATATCTTAAAAAACCATTTTGTTCTATAAAGTTCTAAAAATTTTGTTCCTTATTGGGCCTATCAGATTTTCCCTTGAGGGGGAGTGTGCATGACAATGCCACCTCTTAACGTCCTATTGAAAACTTCCAATACTTCCTTCTATTTGTAATAAGTAAATGTGTCACATTTTGTGAAGTTACTTATAAATCCCAATGAAGCTTCAGTTATGGGTATGCCTTAGTTTATAAAAGGATGCATATTCTGATGTAATTCTTCAAATGTAAATAATCGTTACTAAGAAGTTTTATAAGGGAATATCCGTGGATTTCCTTGTTGACATGCTAGTCTAAATCACTGACTCAAGGTCTATAAATCATTTTTATAAAAAGGTAAATATGGCTTGTCTGATTTGTCTTCCCACTTAACATTAAGGGGGAGTGTTGGGGTGATAATGTCAAGTGGGATTAGCCACTGCAGTACGCCCCAACATTAAATTTAAAATTTTGTTAAGTAAACTTTATTGTGAAGGTATTTCACATTAAAGAGTGAAATGAATTGACCGATTCACCCCCCACATTGATTTGGGTGATCCCTCTCAGGATTGGTGGTCTAAAACGTATATATGTTATACATAATTGACTTAAATACTAGGATCTTATTACAAGATACATTCGATGATCATTGTATGATCTGGATAAAGAAAATAACTTAGTAGACATTATGAATGACTGCGAACTGGAAGTGGAAGTGTTGGGTTGAACTTGTGTAATTCTTAATAAATACAATGTTTTACCAGTGGATTTTTTTCCTTTAGGTTTCTCCACTTAAATTTGGTGTTATTTGTGTCTAATCTTGTTTTTATTTTCTTTCAAGCTCTAGCTCATTAACCTCATTATTCAATATCTATTTGAAGCTATGTTTATGTCTAAATTAAATACATATCATAATCTATAATATTCGGATTTAATGGTGGATATGTGACCTGTGGATTAAATTTTACCTACTAAATCTAAAAATTTTCCTTAAGTTCTGAAATTCTAACATTTTCTCGATTAAAATAAAGTTGAGGCAACCAACATTTAAAAAATATACTTTGAAGTGCTTGCAAGTGATGGAGGTAGTATCCACTTGCAATTACATCTTATGGTTATCCCACCATGAAAATTTTTCATTAAAGAGTAGGAAATAACCCCATACTACTTTAGTTTCCATGGAAAAATCACTTATTTCAAATTACTTCTCCATCTCACTTAACCCATTTTCAACACAATCTCTCAAAGTAGTTCCATTAAATTTGGGTGGGCTGATCCTTTTACATCTCTAGACAGTTTAGTAGCCAAGAAAGATCTTTTATCCCCTCTCTCATAGTCACCGTGATGTTGTTCAATTTTTATTCCTCATGTTGTTCATTTTCACCCCTACCTGTTGCTCTAAGGTAGTTATTCGATTACACATGTCCTCAAGGAATATTAAATTTCATCTAACTTTTCAGTTGTCAATCATCCAATATTAGTTGAATCGGTTCTATCTTCATGGTTCATCATTCTTCTAATCATTGTATCTCATTAGTCAAAGGATAAGATGTCCATTAGCATTATGAACCCATTGTGTCTAAGATTTGGTAAACCTACAACTTTGATACCGAACTATAACACCCTTGTTATGATCAACCAAATTAAGGGGATTTTTAAAACATACCCCTTATATACAATTAATACTATAAATGATTTTAACATTATTATTTATATTACTACTAAATAATATAGCATAATCAAAGTATTAATAATCCATCGATAACATATAATAACCATGTGCAATTGTAAGGGTGTATCCTGATCTCCAGTTAAACCTTTTACAATTAATGAGAACTATGTGCATCTCTTAAGTGCTTACTATAGTTGTAGTCAATTTTTACACCCTTAAACAAATAAGGAAAAATACCATGCATGTCGTCCTATCACCCGGCCCAGGCACCGGTGCTCACCGGGATGAATGCACAAGCATTGAGCCCCTCCTTTATGTGAGTTATGTAAGAATGCAACAATTATGATAGATGCGTAATGGGAAGACAAAAGAAAATCCTTATTCAACTAAGAACTTAGAGTAAATGCTACACTAATGTGTCCATTTAGACAAGAAGCATATTGACAAAATATGTATTTGAACCATAGGGGAAAGAGAATGCATAATGATTATACCCATTCATATGAAACACACTGAACATAACAAAAGAGATATGTATGAGTTGTGAACCACATATATATTCATATTTAAATATGTTGAAATAACCATGTTACATCCATGAGGGTCATTATAGACTGGAATGATGGTGTAGATCAGAACCATGTAGAAAAACTAGACTTATGTCCTTTAAAATACAAAAGAAAGCATAAACCCATCCCCTGATATGCTATTATCTCTATAAATTTCCTAAACCCAACCCATATAGTTCTCCATGTATTTCTGCAGAGCTTGGTCTCTCCTCAATATCTCGATTGATGTCCCTTGATCTCTCTCCCTTTTCCTTTTACCAAGCACTTGTATTTATAGATTTTTCCAAAACCTTCATGCCTTCACGGGAGTTACGATCCATTTCCAAGTGTCCAAGGTGGTCCTCCATGGGAGCATGCTTCTTCAGGCTTGAGCTCTCCACTGTTTGCAATGATGGCCTTCTAGAATCTTCCATCATAGGGTATATTCCTTCCTAGGCCACTGTTTCTAGGATGACACCTTATCCAATCCTCATGCCGGTTGGGTCATGCTTTTCCTCATTTTCTATCTGATATGCCAAATATGGCTAAGTCCCAAAACCTTTTCTCTTCATGTGCATGTGCCACTTATTCCACTAAAAACCTTCTAGAACCCTATCCTACAAGTTTTATCATTACACACCCTCTTTTAAGTAGGTCCTACGCATCCACGTGCCTCTCTCTCGTACTTAGCCAATATTTTAGGATCCCAACATCACCCCACACTACGCCTATTCTCCATCCACGGGAAAACTTTCCCAAAGAATAAAGAATGAGAAAGGAAATAATGAAGGAATGACGAATCATGGAAGAATGAAAGAATGGGGAAAGACTCATATTTACTACTTGTAAAAGGAGAGGGAAATCCTTCCTTAAGTATTCCTCTAACTTAACCCAAGTATCAACCTCATCTTGTGCTTGTTGGAAAAGATCACCGACTAAGGCACTCACCTACTCAAAGCCCAACTCTTCTCCCTTGGCACTCATAGTTTCAACAACTTATTCCAGTTGTTTTCCCATGTCCTTGAGTGCATCCATCCTTTGAGTGATCTGGGGATACAATTATTTAAGCCGGTTCTTGATTGAGCCTCATAAGGTCTTAATAGCCTCTGATTTCTTCTCCACCTCGGCCAAAATTTTGTCTCTTTCAACCCTATTCCCTTGTTCTTTTCTTAAAACTCCTTGAGCTCGCCTCATGGGTTGTGACCAAGATGTTCACCACTCTATCTCTATCTCGCTTGTCTTAGGAAGCCTCTCTACCAATGTAGCAGCCTTTACATCAATGAGGATCTTGTTGTACTGAGAAAAAATCTCCACCACCTTCATTTTATCTTCCTTTTCTTGGCATGCCAACACTTATTCCACAAACTCTAATGCTAGTGGTTGCCTCTCCATGGTGAGCACGCGGGTTAAGTTTTCTAGGAATTATAGGCTTGATTCATATTTCTTCGTGGGTGGTGTCAAGTCTGGATGCTTTAAGATAATGGTGCTTGTGATCAAATCCACCTTCTTGGAGACTTCGCGCACCCTTCTCTCTTCCTTTAACTCCCACCTTAACTAGGTGCTGACTAGTTCCTCATGTTTTAACTCCTTAGCCTTTTCCAAGAGTTCTTCTTCCTTCTTTTCCATCTCTATCTCTTAGAACTTCACTCTATCATTCCTCCCAAATATTTTGGCCTCAACCTCAACCAAGACTTTGTTCAAAGATGTTGCAGATTTGTTCATCGACAACTGTTGAGCATTTACCAAGGGGTTAGTCCCTTTTGATTCTAGAACTTACATCAATGCCCCTTAGCTCACTTCAAATTCAGGCTCATCGAGGTGGGACTCAAATTCCCATAAGATCATCTTCCTCATCTAGGGTATACACCTTCCGTATCAAATGATGCCATAGCTAGGAGCTGCTCCATTGGAAATTTTTGGAAATGCATGCGTAACACCTTATTTGGGTCATCAACATAACCCATCTTCTTCCTTTGGGTCTCTGTGCACCTTCTTCCTATGCGTGTTCCCTTTGGGAAGCTCATAGTCAAACTAGGGCCTCCTCCTATGCTATCATTATCTTTCCGATGCTTTCTTCTTCATTCTCCTTCATCACTATCTCCGCGCTTTTCTCCATCTCTTGTTCTACCAAGGTATCAATGATCTTTGTTTCTTCCCTTTCTATGGCATCATTCATCTACTCCTTTGTGAGGATTTTTTTCCTCTGATTCTTCGTACTTACTTCCTTTCCTCGCTTCCTCCTTATCTCTTGAGCCTTCCTCCTCCTCACCTTCCTTCCTTTGAGAAAAGAGGTATTCATTCTTCTCTTCCTCTCCCTCTTCCTCTGAATTATGCATCTCAAAAAAATTTGGTCCTTGAACTCCTCAGGGATCATCATCTTCATCATCATCCCCTTTATCACCTTTAGTAGGCCTCTAAGCTCTCTGTATCCTCCAAATCATCCTCTCCATCACCTTTTATTTCTTCCTAACTGGGATTACAGTATAGGAGATGTTGCTTTTTCTTCTTCTCTTTCTAGTGACTTCTCCTCTTCTCGGCATCTCTCTCTCCGACTGGGAATTCTTCCTACGCACGTAAGTTTTATGATTAGCACTTGTCACTAGAGCACCCACTATTGGTACATTTTGGATACTTAGTGCCTTTTTCCCTTGCACCTCTTCTCTTTCTTTCTTCATCAACGTGGGCTTCCTCCTTCCCATAGGGTCTTCAGGGATGGAGAAATCACATTCAAGGTATGCACCCTTCTCAAAATTCAGCCTTATGCGTAGATATACCCTCACCACGGTCCTTCCTACAATTGGAAAAGTCAGGGACTTTGTCATCTTGACCTCATGGGAGACATAACTCTCCACGTAAGCATGTTTTTGGGGTAAATGAGTTATCTGCGTATGTCCCTATGGTCTTGATATACCTCACTAAGGTTGAGCCTTACTATCTTAGCCTCTATAAACCTATTCACCCCTGCTTGGAAATATAATGCGGGGAAGGAGAAGGGGATTTTGCACCAGGGGCTCATAGTTTCATCCACCAATTTGAATATGCCAATGCGAAGTGCCGATACACTACAAACTTTACTTCTCCATCCACGAGCACACCGGTAGTTACTTTGGGATTCTCCACTCTACCCCAAACGCATCCTACATGCACTTGTACCATTTCTCTAGACGTGCCTTGTGAGCATCCATCATGGTGTCATAAGTATATTTTTTGAACCTTTTCATGGGTGACGGATCTTCCTCTATACTCCCAAATATCTTATCCGGTCCATCGGGCACTCCAATTTTTGAGAAGATAATCATGAGGAGGATGTTGCCAAATAATATTTTTCACCCTCCTGCACACTGCTTATGATTTCATCCGTGATGAAAGCAAAAAAATTGTAGATGGTCCCCTCAGCTATTTTCTAACATACATTAAGCCATGCCTTATTTACCTATGTCCATCTTTCCCGATCATTAATATTTTTAACCAAGTGTGTGCTTATCTCATCATGGGGTCTAAGATATCATTGATGTCAAAGTATCAACCCATTTATTGTAGGTGCATGGCTACCATCTCCTCCTGATGGCTTTTTATCACTCAAGTTATCATCTAGACTTTCTCCCTCATAGATAAGGATTGTGAACTTCTAAATTAATTGGGAGTTATGCACATCTTATGCCCCACAAAATATAAATGATCCTTATGTATGTGAGACATGAGCCACTGGTAGAGGTGCTCAGGTTTTCCAAAGTATGTTAATTTGTAGAGTTACAAAATTCCTTCTTTCTCCATTTTAACTTTTACTTCTTCATTGTAAATGGACATGGCATCAGGAGTTCTCTTATTGGCTGGGTGCACCAACTCCAAGGCCATCTCCTTCTCTTGTATTTGTGTGATGGTTATAATCACTCACCCTTATGCCATCTTTTCCTTAACACCCCATCTGGGATTCCACGTATATTCTTAATTTATGCATTCAACAACTTTTGTTTGCTTTCCTTTGCCTTTTTGCTTCTAATTATTTGGTGAGATGGTTTATTTTCTCGGGTGCCATCTTTCTTATTGGTTTTAACACTTTAAAACTTCTCCCTCTTACTTTTTTCCACCACTCTATCTATCTCTAAGCTCAATCTTTTCATAAAAAAAATCCTTCTAACTTCATGCCCTAGTCATCAAACCCTAACTAGAAAAACCCTTCCACAAGACAGCTCTTGCTTACTCAACTTCTCCATGCCCATGTATTCCTCTCCTACTAGTTTTTGAATTTACCCTAGCTATACACTTTAGATCTCTCAAATTCTTTTTCATCACAAAGATCTCACTTTGGATGCCCTAGTTCACAAGAGCTTTCTTCACTTCATAATCACAATGTAAAATAATGAAGTGCTCGACCTCTTATTTATAGTTTTTCCCTCTTATTAAATTAAATGCCTTCTCACCTACCATTTTACTTCAACACTAAATGTTTTTTTTCCACTAAGCTGATCTTAAGTGCATTCTCCCCCTGTGGCCCTACCTCTTGTTCTCAAAAAAAAATCCTTTATAACCTTCTCGCGCACACAAAAATTCAACCTATTTTTTCCCTCGCCTACCTCATGTTTCTCCTATGCTTTTCATTTTCCTTGTACGTGGTTTATTCAAGGCTTTCTTAACACCAACCATTCACATCCACCTCTTCTCTATGCTCCTCTTAACCTTACATGAATTTATTCCTTTAACCGGTCATTTACCACAACTTCTACTACCAAATCATACTTATAATAAATGACTAAACTTCCTTTCACCCCACACTAAACCAATGCATGTTCCTCTTTGCACATAAAAAACCTTCCAAAATTAATGTGGCTACCAACACCCAAGGTGCAAAACAAAACAATAGAAAGGAAAGAACAATGAGAAAGGGAAACACAAGAAAATAAAATGCATTAAAGGAAATTTTATTCTAATTGGCAACATTACCTTATTTACAAACACTAAGAAGACTTATTTATAGTAGGGCTTCAACCTAATCCCATTAAAGTGTCCTAGTAATCTCAGTCCCATCTAGTGTTTGTAAATGGCATGCACCTAAATCAAGAATGTATGAAATAAAGTAAGGGCCTAACCTAATGGAATTTTAGCTTTAGAGTGGCGCGAAAACTTGGAATCATATAGCAAAACCATCTGCCCAACCTAAAGCTTCTTGTTCTTGATGTGATGATCATGCCATGCTTTTGTTTTGCTTTTTCAGTCTTCTAGCTCCACCTGGTGAGTGATCATCTTTCATCCAACTACATTAACTTTCAATCCTTTCTTCCATAGTTCTTATCATCATCAATCCTACCCATGTGCTCTATATAGCAAAAAGGTAACATGAATTCAACCAAGACAGCCTCCATGCTAAAACACCGGTTGAAACGTTGTTGTTTTATTCAACCTCTTGTAGGTTTTCCTATATGCCCAAATAACGGCGATACTTTGTCATCCCAATCTTGTCTACCAACATCATAGATCTTAGTCAACATGTGACTAAGTATTTTGTTGAATGCCTCAGCAGTTCCATTTTCTTGAGGGTGGTAGGGGGTAGTCTTGTGATGGGCCACCATAAATTATGATAACATAATCCTGACCATCTCATTGAGAAAGTGCATACCTCTATCACTTGTCAAGCTCAATGGGAATCCATACCTACTGATTACATTTTCCCATAAAAATCTAGCAGCTGTAGCCATTGTACAATCCTTTATAGGTGACACCTCTTCCCACCATGTCAAATAATCAATGCAAGTGATGATATACTATGAACCATTCTTTCATGCCATTAGTGAGATGGGTCCTACAAATTTGATGGCCCACTTCTCAAATGGTTCTACATTGGTTATTAGTCGTAAGGGAATTTCATCCCTCTTTCCAGGTTTTCCAAGGTGCTGCAATGGTCACAGCCTTATAAAACTCAATAAAATCTTGGTAAATGGTTTCCCACCAAAGCCCTGTGAGTAGAATCTTCCACGTGGTTACATTTCCCACATAGTTCCCTCCTATGATCCCACCATGACTTCCTCCATAATTGTGATGCACTCATGTTCTAGCATGCATCGGCGTAGAACCTCATCACGGCCCAATTTGTATATATCTTCACTAATAAAAATGTAAGGCATGATGCGTATGGCTAATTTATTCCTCTCCAAGGCCTTCATCCCTTCCAGCACCAAACTTGTCTTAAGAAATACTGTAATGTCCTCCAAATCCAAGGGCATGTGCTTTGAAACCTAAATAGTTGGGCTTCGGCATAGTTTCCTCAATTCTCTACGCATCCTCCCCTAAGTCAATCCTAGATAGATGATCGAGTCCAAAGTTACTCTTTCCTAACTTCACAACCATGGTGAACTCAAATTCTTAAAAACAGGACCCAATGACATATGTGCCCTTGTAAAACAAGATTATTGACTAATTATTTTAATGTCATGTGGTCCGTGTAGAATATAAAAGGTTTTTGCCAATAGATACTACCTAAACTTATGCAGCGCTTGGATCATAGATAATGTTTTGCACTCACTAGTTGTGTAATTTTGCTTACTATGTTAACTTCCTACTAGCAAAAAGCACAAGGGATGATCAACAACCCTTTCACTAGGTTATGTCAGTACTACTCCAATGGTTGTTCCTAAGGCATCAACATGAACATGGAAAGGCTTATACCAAGAAGGAAATCATAATATGGGCATGGTGACAAGATTATCCTTCAAAGTATTAAATGCCTTATTCTACTACCTCTCCCCAATGGAAGGTACTCTTTGTTTAAGTAATTCTTCCAAATGCGTGACTATCTTTTCATATCCCTTGATGGAATTTTTATAGTACTCTATATGCCTAAGGAATCCATGCACTAACGCTTTGGCTAGTAAGCTCCTCCAACCCCACAATGACAACAAATTTGGTGGGATCTACTAGTAAGCCCTCCCTACATATGATGTGCCCTAATAATGTTCCAAATGGGGTAGCAAAGACACATTTCTTAATGTTTAGGGATATCCTCAAACTACACTTCTATCAAACATTAATATTAAGTTGTCATAGTAGTCCCTCACTAGCCCATGCATTATCCAATCATCTAGGTAGACTTGAAGAAACTTGTGGATAAAGTTCTAGAATACTTGTACCACTATGTGTGAGAACACACAGACATGTATTCTTCAACCCAAAAGGCATGACCGTATAGGTAAAAATTCCCCACTCGGTGGTGAAAGTCACCTTTTCTTGGTCTTCCTTGGCAATCCAAACTTGGTGGTACCCTAAAAATCCATCCGTAAAGGAATAGACTTCACGTCCGGCCACTCCTTCCAGAATTTCTTCAGTGAATGGGGTTGGAAAAGGATCGATGACAAAAACTTCATTTAACTCCCTATAGTCTACATAGATCCTTATCCTTCCATCCTTCTTGATACTAATGACCATTAGACTTACCCACTCTAATTCTTCAACAACTTCAATGATACCTGATGTTATCATCTTATCTATTTCTTCCTTGACCTTCACGCACAGGTTAGGATTCATTCAGTATGGTCTCTTCTAAACACACACCCTCCTTCAACTTGATCCTCATTTCCCCAAGGAATGGTGAAAGCCTTTGAGTTCATGATACCCACGAGGAAATAAATCTTGGAACTCATGTAATAGATCAATGATCTTATAGACTTCCTTCTCTGACCAATAATCCCCAATGATATTCTCCTTAGGTTCCTCTTTTGAGCCAATGTTAACCTTTTTTCTCTTTAACGGTTCATAGTAGTGCGCGCCCATTCATCAACACTATCCATCACTTCGTGCATCCCTACATAATGGTTAACATCCAAGCTTTCCACTTCTTCCCCATCAATCACATACACCATCTTCCCTTTTTATTTCTCCATGCACACATGCTCAAGTTGTATCTCTTATGATTCTTCTTCCTCAAAGCACATCTCCAAGCCATGTTCTCCTAAAACTCTTGTATTATATTCTCTTCTATAAAGTATCTCTTATTGTAAGGTGTTTGACAACCTGCAACGCTTTATCCACTAATGGTTTTGTACTCCGATATTCGAATGCTTGAATGAGATCAACTATCACTTCTTGCTAGTTTCCGGTCTGTTATGCACATCTCTGACGATTGTATATACCATACACACACAACCTTTCATGGTGGAATACAACTTGTGAACCCATAATGAAGGTGGTAATGCTTATGCGCTTCCCATCCAGGTTGTCTCACATGCTTGGATATGGAATGAAGCGGTCTCTTTACCATGGTAGTATTTTATATCCGTGGGTGCATTGCTCCTACAAAACCTTATAGAAAAGGCAATTCTTACCTCATGCCATTCCAAGAGGTTCTCTTGATGTGTATCCCACCAGCACGCAGAAGTCCCAAGTAAGTTGTAGTTGAACATTTCTCTTCTTTCCTTTTCATTTCTCCATTGGGAGTTCATTTCTCGCAAGAAATATTCAGGATTGGCCCTCCCGATTAGTTTGGTAATTTTTTCCTCCTAGGTTCCGAAATGAAAGTGCCCTTGTTACCCTTATTACTGATCCCCTTAATTGTCATCCAACCAACTCATAGGTCCCATGTGCCTAATTGTCACATGTTATGTTGGTGGTGTCACTTAAGGACTAAGCATCCTCAAACTAGATAACTCCTCCTGTGGGATGAATTATCTCAAGATCCCTGATTGAGTGCACATATATTCTATCAAGGACTTCTTCTCCCAAGGGTTCGGTATAGGGTTCGACTTCCCATCGGCCAAGGGTTTGATGAATTGTTCCTCCTTATTCTCAAAACATATGTACTATTTATTGAACTGAAGATCAAATTGTTCTTATAACACCAAGGGCACCTAAGTAACACTAGAAAATTGTTTGCCTTGGTGAGCACCAAGATTTAGAAGTCTATAGTAAACTTGGCCCCTTGAATGGTGATAGTTGCATCCTTTAAGACGCCGTCGATGGGCATTGCCTTCTTTTTTTTCCATGTACAACATATTTCAATATGGTTGTAATGCAAGTCTTCCCATCTAATGCCATGCATCCAATGTGAGAACATTGAGCTCCGCTCCCATGTCAATGAGGATGTTACTAAGGAACCACCCACTAATGAATTCATTCAAGGTGATTTACTTATCATAGTCAATGATGTGAGGGGTAAGGTTTGCATGAAAAACCTTCCTTTCGTGCTCTACTCTAGTGTGTGGTACCTTCTCCTGTAACCATTCTCCTAGCAAGGGAATAATATTCTCTTGCCTTAGCATTTTACATACTTCTTTGACTTCATCTAGGTCATCTTTTGGGGCTTCAACCTTCCTTCTTTGTTCCTCCTTCCTGGTTTGCTCCTTTAGACACTGGATTTCTCCTTGTAAAATCTGAATGACATCCATAGTCTCTTGATATACCTCCTTCTGATGAGCAGGGTCTGGGTACTTCCCATGTACCACTTCTTCTCTTGAAACTAGGGTCCTCTGCCTTGGTATTTCCTTGGCGCATGTTACTTCTACTCGTGTTGTTACCAAAATAGGTTCCAATCCTGACTCACGTATCACCCATGGCATCCACTGTGTGTCAGCCTTCTTTATGCTCACCATTACAATGCCCTTGTCTTTCTGATGATGTTGACTCATGTGCTCAAACAACTCAGGGCACTCCTCATACTTGTGCTTCTTTCTACACCATGAGCACTACTATAAATCTAGACAATCACGCTTGTAGTGGTATGTGGATCAACAATTAAAATAGGTTACCCATGAGAATTCACTTCTTCTTCCACGGCTACCACGACCATGAAATCCTCCACGAAAACCATTTCCACACGCACCTCCATCTACACAACCCTCATAGTGGTGGTCATCATCATTTAAATGCTTGTAAAGCTAGTCTAGCACACACCAAGATCAATAGCATCATGAATCTGATCAATCATCCTATATTCCTTGGTGTCATGTGATGTAGATGTACATATCTTACAATAGAAAGATACATTCTTACGGATTACGCACTATAGTAAAGGGCACCTACTTGCATCATGGTCCCCATGAAAAATTTCACAGTTCATCGCTACAACGCATACCAACTTATGAGGGAAGCTATCCTTTGTATTCCCCTCCACTTCACAATCTATATACCACATTCCACTACGAGTCTCATGGGCTGAGTTCACAAAAAAATTCTCCAGTGATTTCTTAGCCATAGAATCGATTTAAGCCTCCCAAAATGGAATAACACCAGTGTCAACACTCCTAACATCTTCAACATGTAGAGAAACTTCTAATGCCTTACGTGGGTCTTTGAAAGTCCTATGTGATAATGCTCTTCTAAATGGTGTTATCGACCCTCCAAAAACCATTGAGCATGCTTTGTGAAGGGTGAATGTCATATGAAAATTTTTACAAGAGAGTTTTAAACCATGCACCATACTCCCACACACTCTCTACCATTCCTGTTGAATTTCCTTTAGTGCATTAATGATCTTCTACTCAAATGCGGGATGTGGAACTCTTCTAGGAAATAATTTTTCAATGTGGTGTAGACTACCACCACTGTCGATGGGGTCATACTTCATATACCAACTATGTGTGCGCCCTTGCAACGTCATTACAAATTGGTTGGCCTTCCATTCTGGGGTTGTGATCCCTTTCACACACCATACTAACTCACACTTGTGAACATGCTCCGTAACATCCTCTATGCCTCGGTAGTATGGAAAGTGTAAATACATTTCAAAAATACTTAAGGAGGGGGTTGAGGCCCTTTCCTCCAGATCCAGATCCTTGGTTTCCTCCAGTGTTTCCTCCTCCATTGGATCCACTAGATCCAATAGGTCCCGTGCCCCGATCCACCAATTTCACCTCTAGACCCTCATGCGGTCAACAATGGGCTGAAGTGGTCACGCCTGTGTCCCCAACTTTCCACCGAATCGCATGCCAATTGTTTGCAATATATTTTCTTTGTCGGATGTGTGTCCCATGCCACTCCCAAATGCGTTGCCCAAACCTTTTGTACTTACACTTTGCCCAAAAATTCCTCTAAACACCAGAATGGTATGTGTAGCCATAGAAGTCCCAAACGATAAATTATATTTCTTGGGTGCAGATCGGTCACTTTCACCGATACCAACTGGGTCAGCAATACTTCTCCCTTGACCTAGAAACCAAGCACAAAGGTTCAGTCACTAGGTGGGTTCAGATGCACGCAAACAAATATTCTTTATCCATAGGATGAACTCTCATAAGAAGACAAATGGGTCTCTCCCACGCTTTCCAAGATGGGGTAACACAGATCGCTTTCGGTTCCACATCCTCTACGTGAACCTCAACTCCTTCCATAACATCTAGCTCCATAGATCCACCATATTTGTGACCTTGCATTGTCTAGAAATCTCCCTTTCACATGCTTCAATATAATTGAGTCATCTCTCCCCCTTTCTTTCTCGAATCGTAATGTTAGCCATATTCCTCCACCCTAACTTCCTTGCCCATCACTCGAAGGGTTTATCCATCCATCATAAATTCCTCTAAACTCAAGGTAATGATCAAGATATTCATTTCTAAAGGAATATTACATAGAAATGATCCTCTTGGCTCCCTTAGAAAATCAAAATCAACAAAATTTGGACAAGAATACGTAGAAATGGTGTATTCCAGAATGTAGCTAGTCAGCACTCCCTTCCACCAGTGATCCACAACATGATTCCATTTCATATATGCACCTTGCAGCATATGGTAGTCATCTTGGGTCCATATGTGCTCTCTATAGTACCAGCTTGATCTAGATGCATATGTTGAAAGCCATTCATATAGCTCTACCAGAAGCAATAGAAGAATGTTTCATATAACTCATGGTAGAGGTTATCTTCTACCCATCTACATGCATTAAAATTAGGTCCAATGTTGAATCTCTGAGAAAATTCATCCTCCGTGATCTTGAACCATGTTTCAACACTCTCCAAGGTTAAATGCTTTGTCATTACAAAATAAAGATACAAATATGCATGCCATTTCTTACAACTTCAAAAAGAGGTCTCAGAAATGGAACCAAGATGTAGTCAATTTTTACACCCCTTAAACAAATAAGGAAAAATCCCATGCACGTCACCTATCACCCAACAAAGCGTTGGGCGCTCACCCAAGGCATGGGCGGGCACCAAGCCCCTCCTTTACATGAGTTATGTAAGAATGCGAAAATTATGATAGATGTGTAATGGGAAGATAAAATAAACTCCTTATTCAACTCGAGAACTTAGAGTAAATGATACACTAATGTGTCCATTTAGACAAGAAGTATATTGACAAAAGATGGATCTGAACCATAGGGGAAAGAGAATGCATAATGATTATACCCATTCATATGAAACACACTAAACATAAAAAAAGAGATATGTATGAGCTGCGAACCACATATATATTCATATTTAAACATGTTCAAATAACCACGTTACATCCATGAGGGTCATTACGGACCCGAGTGATGATGTAGATCGAGAACCATGTAGGAAAATTGGACTTATTTCCTTTACAATGCAAAATAAATCATAAAACAATCCCATGATATGCCATTATCTCTATAAATTTCCTAAACCCAACCCATACAGAGTTCTCCATGTATTTCTGCAGAGCTTGGTCTCTCCTCAATCTCTCGATGGATGTCCTTGATCTCTCTCCATTTTCCTTTTACCAAGCACTTATATTTATAGATTTTTCCAACACCTTCATGCCTTCACGGGAGTTATAGATCCATTTCCAAGTGTCCAAGGTGGTCCTCCATGGGAGCATGCTTCTTCAGGCTTGAGCTCTCCACTATTTGTAATGATGGCCTTCTAGAATCTTCCATCGTAGGGTATATTCCTTCATAGACCACCTGTTGCCACGTTGGCACCTTATCCAATCTCGATGTGCGGTTAGGTCACACTTTTCCCGTGTTATGTATGATATGCCAAATATGGATAAGTCCCAAAACCTTTTCTCTTCCCGTGCACGCACCACTTGTTCCACTAAAACCCTCCTAGAACCCTATCCTACACGCTTTATCCTCGTGTGCCCCTCTTTTAAGTAGGTCTTTCATGCCCATGCGACTCTCTCGTACTTAGCCAATATTTTAGGATCCCAATAGTAGTCACTAAATCAAACACTTGTAGTCATTATATATTCCTGTCTCATACTACTATTCATATGGTTCTTGATGAAAAGAGTAATAATATACCCATGTCTTTTTCCTTTTTTACTTTACTTTATGTCATTACTTTTTGTCTTTCACCCACACTTTCCTAGTCTATATTTTCATTCTTCATTATTCCTATTTATGATTGGGGTACCAAGTAAGGACCGGGTGCCCCATGCTCCTGGACCCCTCTATGGCACCCTAATCCTTTTTACACTTTATTCTCACCTTTTGGGAACTTTCTCAACATTTGAGATTTCTATCTTTTGGTGGTCGAATTTTTGGGGTTAATTAAAAAATTAGAACAAGAGAACCATATAAATATAAATTTATGCGACCATAATGAGGGACCAATCACTTAGCATATACTATCACAATCAAAATTTGCATCCATCAAAGGAACCTAAAGCTAAATTTACATCCATCTAGCTCCATCACAAGGCACATAAGGTTGGTTCATCTACATCACACTTCATAAGGGGAGTCTATTGTTTCCATGCACACATTTACTACATTCTACATCTAGTTATTTTCTCACTACTTCACAAAGTGTGACTAGAACAAGAGAAAACTAGGAAAAATTCACACACAAAACCTAGAAATACATTGGTTTTACGATTTAGTGCAGTGCTCAATGATAAATCCATCCATTTAGCAATTGAGAGACAATACGACCCCTTTATATGCATCTTTCTTTTTAATGTTTTGACACTTTTCTTAGGGTTTTGTAGGTGATTATTTATCACAAGTCTTATAGTGACATTGGTGATCATACAATGACATACACATGACACGAAGATAACACATGATAACATCCAAAACACTCTAGAGGAGGTTTCCTCTCCATTTCCATTAACCAGGTGCCCATGCCCATATCTTAGACCGGGGTGCCCATGAGTGCCCCTATCCCTTTCTAGGGACCATATTCCACTCATAGAGCTTAGATTTATACTTTCTCAAGCTTCATTATGGTCATTTCTCCCTCCTATTTACCTAGTTTAAACTACGACACATTCCCTCACCTTTGTCAAATAACCTAAGCACTTCATAACCCTCTCTTACACATTAGGGTTTCATCTTTTATTTGTTTAGTTGCTTGATTAATTTACGTATTTCATTATTTCATTTGTTTACTTGTCCTATAACATCATATTAGGTCAGGATATTACATTTTAGCATAATAATTTTGGTGAACCTGACCGATCCAACATTTTCTTCTATTATGACTTCACCCTATCAAGTCATGGCTCAATCATCTTACCCTACTTTTACACCTACTAAGATTTCTGGTATAGTCACTACTATTGTTGACTTTATGCAAGTGTGTACTCAACATCCCCCTCACTTTGTCATGCCTAAGGTTGATCCTTCCATCAATGTAGTAAATAATCAACGTAATCATCCTCCTATGGCCCCACCCGCCTCTATTCCTCTACCCATCACTTCAACAGATCCTCCTGCTTCTTCTAAGGACTATGACATCATTGAAAAACTTAAGAATACACTGCTAAGATTTTTATTTATGGCTTGTTGTGTAATACACCTTAATTTCATCAAACACTCAAAGAATCCATTCATTCAATTCATATCGAAAGTGATAAATCTACAATAGCCTTTACACACCTCATATAGTCATTAGAATCTGCCACATGCTATATCCTTCATTGATGAGGATTTTTCACATTTTTCTAAAAGAAATCCATGCACACCCTTTCTCATTACCACCATCATTAGCACCAATTACATTAAATGATTACTTATTGATAATGGGTCAACCATCAACCTATGTGCTTATTCTCTTTTAAAACAACTAGGTATTAGTGATAATCTCATTTCTAAGAATTCTACTATCATATGAGGTTATGATTCTACCACTCGCACATGCTTAGGGACTATCTCATTACACATTCGGGTTTAGACTAATATTATTCTCACAGGACTTTTATGTTATCGATTCCTCATTTCAATTCAATATATTGCTAGGTAGATCGTGGATTCATGCAATGCAAGTAGTTCCATCTACTATTCACTAATGTGTCAAATTGTTTGCATGATGGTTATGAACATACTATTACTATTGATCCTAATCCATTCAAGTTCTCATTGCATAAACCCTTTTACTAGTATACCTATTCCTCCATTGCAACCCATTCCATATGGTAGTCTCGACCATGTGACATTTTCAGATCTAGCACATCACAAGTATTTATCTGCCACTCTAAATGCCCCAACTATTTCTACTCACACTATGACAATTATTTCACCTACCGTATCGACAACCATTCAGCACTTTTCTCCACCTATCAAGGTGCCTTTTTCTCCACCTATTGTAATTCCTACCAACATAATCAAGAAATTTATACAACATGATAATGCTAATATAGATGACTCTACGGATTGTGATGAAGAAGTTGATTCCATCAAGATTAATGATGAAGCATTAGGAAAACATAACTTTACTCCTATAGATGTCGAAGAATCTTATTTTGAGGACACATTTTTAGCTTATGGCCCAGTGAATAAAATCGTAAGACCCTCCTTCTACAAATTTTGTGATACTTTATCGGGGTTTTGCAAAACTTTAGATATTTTTCTTTCTCCTCCTACACACTTTGCATCTTTGCCACCTACTTTCACATGCACACTATTAATCAACAACTCCTTTTAGCACAACATCCCAGTGTACCGTACTTTCTCAAACACTATTTTCACACATGAGGGCTTAAGTAGGCTTGGCTTGCTGCTTAATGACATCTTACCACCAATTCACTCACCTCATCTTTATCATGGTTATTGTCACATTACAACCACCTATGGTCTTCGTGTCTTTCATTTGATGGGATTTGTTTCACATTCCCATTTCACTTCTCCATTAACACATTGGAAATATTGGCTTGAATATATTGGTGGTACTATAGATACCAACCACACTTCTCTTACATTTCCTATGCCATTCGAAATGTCTCCATCACTAATGAATCATCTCCTACTTATGCTCTGAATATTTCTCGTTGGTATGCACATGACTGTCCACCAATACCCTTCACTGATGAGGAATATGCAATGAACACCTACACCCTACGTTGTAATGGTTCTTTGTATGACCCACCTCACTCTATTGCTTATCATGTTTCTAATGATGTTTAAGTAGGATTTGATCATGAAAATGATGGTATCCTCGATAGTGTCACATGATCATATTCCCACCATCCACTTTAGGGAATAACATTCACATGCTTCCCCCACCATCCTCGAATTGACACATGTTTAATTATCGAATTTATCAACCTCCTACCATAGTCATTTTCATTTACATCCTAGGCATCGTCATTACCCGATGACACCCTCTTGTGCTTTGGTTCACACTTGAATTTTGAAGGCATTTTCTATAAATAAACCCCACACACTACACAATAGTCACTACACATTAGACACCTCATATCATCATATCATCTTACATCATCTGCATATTACACACCACATTACAAGCTATAGATATTGTGCATCTTCATACATCACACACGTTCTACACCCACTACATGTTAGCTATCACATGTTGTGCATTTTTCACACATAATACACATCACCTTACATTATACATCCTTCAAATTACATGTTACATCTTACATCTTGCATCCCCTATGCTATACATCTTAGGAATTGGAACATCTTACATTTAAATCCTATTCTACCATATATATAATGTGAATTTTATACATCCCCTTATACCCATGCCCTCACTACCCGATGACGCTCTCTATTCCCATGGTCCATACTAGATCATTGAGGGTATTCATCACAAATGGAAATCATCACCATTACATGTTCATCATTAAATTTGTCTCCCATGCAAAATTTCTAGCAGTAGTGATATATGCTTTAGGATATAGGGTCACTTCTTCTAGCATCATCTCATGATAGGCTACATCATCACTTTCTCTTACATTGTTTAGTGGTATATGATTTAGGCTAAATCACCAATCCTTTCTACTCATCTTGTTATGATATACACTTAGGATATAGATTCATGCACATTTCATCTCTATGTCACATATCTTCACCACATAATCATCACAGTGCTACACACAACACATGGTTAGACCATTTCCGGTGATGCACTCTCATTTATAGTTCATTATTGACTACTGAGGGGGCATACTAAATGAACCTCACTACATACAACTCAATTCATTTGGGGGCATGCGGCTTCTATCATCCACACTGCATTCCATTCCATCCATCCACAACATACTACATTTTATGGTTGCATTTACTTATACATGTATGATTTACTACACATGCTAGATAGATATCTTATATGTCATTATCTTTACCATACACACATGCATGTTCATGTCCTTTTCTAGTTTTGATCATAGATACCAAGATTCTACATGCAACACCGATTCTTGAAACACTACCTACTGGGGCATCCACATTCGTATACTACAGGTGTTATTGTTTCATTTTGTACTTAGCACTTTCTATTATCAGGTTATACATGCTTTGACATACTTGCTATTTTTATAACATGCTAATGGGTGCTTCATATGTAGCATTTTTTATGTAGGGATATTTTATTCCATACTTGTTTGTTTGTTTATTGTTTATTGTTATTGTTTTTGGGATTTTCCCTTTGTCTTGTGTGCACACACTTGTTTTTGTGGCCACTATGGCCTTGAGTGTCTTGCTGACACCATGAGTGTGTTGTCCCATGTTTGAAACCCACTTTTTACAGTCTATGATTGTCTTCTTGGGTGTTTACATTATTTTCTCATGTTCTAGCTTATAAATTGTTTGTTTAGCTTATAATTATTCTCTACATGCATGTTTGTTCATACTAACACTTGTTTCCTAGCCACTTGTCTGTGTGTGCCTTGGTCTTTACCAAGCACATTCCCTTCCCCCTTCAGGGTAGATTTTTAGTTATGCATTCGGTCCTCTTTTGGGTCCGCATTCTCCTATCTACGACATTGTATGTGCTCCCAAAGAGGGGGCATCATTTGGGTCTACACACTACAAAACACAATTCGAGTCTACAGTTTAGTTTATATTTTAGTATACGCTTTTCATCCATGACACAATTTATTTTATAGTAAGTGGGTTCAGACTAGTCTACGGACCCCATACACAATGGATTTTACAAGGAATATTGTCCTTAGCATTCTAGGGAGAAGTTATAGGTTAGAGTAACATCGACTTTCCTCCCTACACTTCTTCATCTAGTGGAGTTGGATTACCCAAAAATTAGACAAGTCAAAGATCTCTTCACTAATCTCAGGGAAGTAGTTACAATTTGGATAATAAAATGAATTTCTCCCTACACTTATTTGGCCAGAGTGGTGTGAGATCACACAAAAATCACACTTCACCGAAAGTTAGATGATATCCTTTATACACCCTTTTTTTCTCATCACATATCAGTGCACATGTTCCTTTTTCATTGTCATTTTCATACTATTTTTACATGTTTCTTTACATATATACATGTGTTTTTACACATATACATGTGTATTTGACTACTTGATCATCTTCTATTTTACATACCCATATGTATGGGAATAAATTAGTCATTAACAACACACACATGGTGGGTACATAACACACATGGTACCAACCATGCAGGTACACTACACACATTGGCATCTACACACATGCTTCCACCCTAGGTTCACTTTCATCACTTCTTATACTTTTTGCATCTTTAGTCTCCACGCTCCATATTTTTGTTACTCCACAATTTGTCTAGTCCTTCGAAACATTTGCTATATAAATCTACATGGATTATTAGGTATGCATCTCTATCTACTTTATGTTACTGAGATTTCCGCTCACTAACATAAAGTGGGGGAAAATGTAGACAAAAATAACACACTTTGAGTCATTATTTAGTCCCAATATCATACTACTATTCATATGGTTCTTAAGTAAAGAGAGTAATAATTAACCCATGTATTTGTCCATTTTTACATTGATTTATGTTGCATTTTTGATCTTACACCTAAAATTTCCCAATATTTATCATCATTCTTCGTTTTCCTCTTTACGACTAGGAACCCTAGGCACCTGGTCCCTTCTGTGGAACCACGATCCTCTTTACACTTTACACTCACCTTTTGGGTACTTTCTATCCATTTGAGATTTCTATCTTTTGGTGTTTAGCCTTTTTGGGGTTAGTTACGACATTAGAATAAGAGAAACATATAAATAGAAATTTAAGTGACCATAATGAGGGACCAAACACTAAGAATCTACTATCACCATCTAGAGTTGCATCCATAAAAGGCACCTAAAGATACATTTCTATCCATCTAGCTCCATCATAAGGCACACAAAGTGGGTTCATTTGCATCGCACTTCATAAGTGGGGATTCTATTGTTTTAATGCACACATTTACTACATTCTACATCTATTTATTTGCTCGGTACTTCACAAAGTGCAACCGCACAAGAAAAACCTAGGGCATAATTTACACCCACACACACCTATAACTATATTGGGTTTCAAATGCAGTGTAGTGCTCATGATAATTCCATCTATTTGGCAAATGAGGAGATTCTGACCCCTTCATATGCACTTTATTTTTTAGGGTTTTGATGTTTTATCTAGGGTATTATAAGTGATTCTTTATTGCATCTCTTACAATGACATCTAACATAGTTTAACAAAATTAATGCGATAGGAATTAAATGTAGGTGAACATCCAACGACACCTCAGAGGAGGTTTTCTGGCCATTTCCATAGACAAGGGCACCCAATCTCATAATAGGGGCCCACGGGCACCTCTATCCCTTTATAGGTGCCCTGGTCTAGTCAGAGAGCTGAGATTTATACTTTCTCAGGATTCTATGTGGTTGTTTCCTCCTCCTGTTCACCTGGTCTACACTGCGACACAGTCCCATGACATCTGTGAATCAGCTAAGGATTTTCTTAACCCTTCTTACACATTAGGGTTTCATATTTTATAGCTTAGTTTTATTGGGTGTATTTCAGAATTTTGTTACTTCATTTTTTCGGTTATTTTACTACTCCTATAACATCATATTAGGCTAAGATATTACATTTTATCATAATCACCTACCTAGAATACAATCATGCAAATTCCATCTAGTATCCAACATCATTCATTTAGGGATTGGTAATCGACAATGTAGTCGATACTACATTACTTTTGCCAAATTTTCAAGCATTGCTTTACAAGATTAGTTTTGAGATCACACATTAGCCTAAGAAACTCATCTTCCGTTTCCAAAAACCATCTCAATATACTTATTTTGATTCCTTATTATTTTTAAGAACGTGAATTAATTAAAAGAGGGAGAGTCCATTATTAGCTCATTTCCTAAATGTAAGAATCACATCCATACCATTTGTAGACACCAAATTTTGGTTCTCTTATCTCCCATCCCACATTCAACCCCCTTCATCATTACTATGCACACTTGCACCCATCTTCCTATTCAAATTCTCATTCCCTTTTAAATCCCATTTATTACTCTTAATTCCCTATTTTCCTATCTTAATTTTATCCCATCCCATCATTATTCACCCCTAATCACATTTAATTATCGCTAAACACATATATTATCCTCATCACATCTCTAAACCCTTCTTTGATCCTCCCTTTAGACTCCCATATGCCCTCATAAAATCCTTTTCACCCATATAACCACTTTTCTCATCCCTATGTAACCCTAATAACACGTAAATATCTCTTAACCCTAATCCAACTTCATTAGGGCATATTGTCTTGAGTTTTGCATCATCCTCATCTACCAAATCAATGATCCTCCGTAGTCAATGACAAGCCTATAAATATACCTCTACTCCCTCTTTAAATAGGATGAAACTTTGGATATTTTGACTTCTTGTGAGATTTTCTTGTTTTCTTCTCTTCTTATGACCTGCTATCAACATCTTGGAGCCCTTGCATGTCATTTTTGGAGATTTTAAGCTTAGAGTTTTTTTGGATCCCCATCTTTTTCATTAAATTTACATGTTTGTTCATCATTTTGAATATCTTCTCATACCAGGTCATACTTATCTCTTTCTTATATCCCTTTGTCATCTATCAACCTTCATCAAGCCCTATCTCAATCTTAGTTATCATTGATTCTACCTTAGTCATTGTCAATTTGATTTGTATCAACCATCTTTATTTTATTCTTCCCCATATGCTATCTATTTTCCAACCTCTCGCAATAACCTAGATCTCACTTCTCAACCCCCGTTCACCATCAATTACCCCAAATATTCCTCTGGTCACAATCGACACGATCTTCATCCTTTTTGTTTCTTGTGATTTTGTACTAGATCCAAGACATTTTCAGCATCCAATAATCATGCCCAGATCCATTCTTTTCACATATTTTGATCTCTTTCTGCTATAGTCATTGTTGAACACCTCTATCTCGCCTTGGGTTATCATTGACCTTGTAAGGTTTACATACTTTTATTTCAATTTATTGTTATCAAATATTTATCTTAGCATATCTAGTATATCTCTTATCTCTGTTCCATTTTGATTATCTTACTGCATGTGTCATTTATCCATTATTTTCAATCAACCTTGTAATCACATTGGTTGACATACTTTCTAAGAAGTTTATCACTTCTTGGACTGACTTTGTCACCATCCCACCATATAATCTACTAATCATTTTCTTGGATAGACATCCCTTTATTGTGTAAGTTATCAAACTCTCCACAGAGAGGATCTTTGTTCCCATATCTCATCTTTTCATCATCACACATTGGATGTAGCCTTGAACCCTCCCATATTTTGGAGTTTCTTGTTTTCTTACATACCATTTCATTGAATTAAAACAGAGAAGAAAACTTTTCAAACATTTTAGAATGCCCGGAGGGACCTACCTATCTTATTTGGTAAGTTCCTTGTTTATTTTAATTTTCTATTCTACATCCTATTTTCTTTTTCTACTTATTTTGTAGGTAAATATTATTTGCTTGTGTTATTTTAGGTTTTTCTTTCTTTTCTCAACAATGCATGCATTAAATTTGGTAAAAGGAAAAGTGTTCTTTAGGTATTTCTCCATTTTGATCCTTATTTTCTCCTTTTTGCATCATTTCTTCCTCCTTTGATTACTTGTTCTCATCAAATATCACATTTGGATTTGGATCTAAAAAGAAAACCTCTTCATGCTTACTTGATCACATAGTTTAAGTAGGTGGTAATCTTTACATTCACATTTTTTCACACACAACCAAACCACACAAATAAATCAACACATTGAAACATCTCGTACCAGGTGGATCTATTTGGATTTCATCACCCAATAAGGAAGTCATCATGGTGTTTTATGTGTGTAATATTTTTTTACTATCAGTATAAAGGCTAAGCACTCGACACCCTTATCACTTTGGGACCATGAAATAAGGGGTAGGCCCCAATACCAATCCACATACTATTAGTCATCATAGATTTTTGCCTCATGTACCTTCAGGTATATCAAGGTATTCATCCATAAACATTTATGAAACCATCTTTATATTGGCCACTTATTTAGGTTCCCTTTGAGCCCCTTTTCCTTTTAACACTTCTATAAATAAAAAAGATAATAAAATTGATTTTTTTGTCGCATTAATAATCTACATAAATTTTTTTGTTTGTTTCATGCCCATTGTTACTCATTCACATCCCAAGAAAATGGAACAATCAACCTCTTCCAATAAAATCCCCATCTCAAATAGTCTTTCACAACAAACACCAACACTTTCCCTTGTCTCTTCCACACCTTTGGTATCCTAACCCATTATTTCTATGATTCCTCCTCATGAGTCTGATAAGATCTAAACCAATCCATATGTCGAAACCAGTCCTTTTATCTATCATTAGTCCATCCCCTCTAGACAAGATACACCTCCATCCGCTAGTTATTTTGGAACATTTGGCCCTCCCACTATCCCTCGCATATGCTTCGATTTTTAGGAACTTCTTGATGATAAACACATCGCTGTCCATGATTATCTTGATTGTAAATACACTAATATCCCCATTAATGGACCTCCCCTTCAACATCTCTATGCTTATCCCTCACATTTGGAATCACTGAAGTTATCACTTCCCAACTTGTTGTATTATTTCCAAGGTCCATGAATGAGATAATAATAGCTCAACATGAACATGTCCCTCATGAGTATTCTATCATGGCCCCCAAAATCCATTATTCCACTCAATTGGTGTCCCTACTCCACCCAATCTACTATTAGAACATTATATTAAGTGTTGTTATAAACCTTAGTTTATAATTAAATAATTTAGAATCTTTATATTCATAATTATTTAATATAAATTATGAGTTTATGGTTAATTGATTTTAATTAAATCAATTTATTTTAAACTAGGGGTATATCTCGTCACTTATATGTTCATAATCCTTCATGGTTATATAAATATGGCCATGGGCCATAATTGGGTTAATTGAATTCACACCGGTTAAAAATAGAGAGTAGGAGTGGGGAAAGGAGTTATCAGACTGTGTAAAAGTTTCTCGAATATGGAAAATTCTTTATTCATGGTTTTTTTCCCCCATTGGGGATTTCCGAGTTAAAAATACTATCATTGTGTTATTTCATTCATATTCTTTGTTAAATATTTATTTATTAATGTTTAGATTCATAAATATTTTATATATTTATTTATCCCCTCGGTCCTAATATGGTACCAGAGCAGTTTGGTAAATTTTATTAGATTAATTAACCAATAGGACGATGGTTGGGTGTTTGGTTAGTTATCAATATTTATTTAACCCCCTTCCCTCTGGGACATTTTTTTATGTTGGTGTGTGCACAAGTGAAAGGGACTCTGGATTCTTACCAGCACGTGAAAACCTTTTATGAGATCAGGTAAGGATCAACTATATTTGAAATATTTCCAATTTTTATATAGTTTCACATGTGCAAGATAAAAACCATTCAAGGTTAAATTCAAGAAAATAAATGAAGGAGGAGATAAAACTCCATAAAATAAGCATTTTCAATTTTTCTCATTGGAAGGATTAAAAATGTTGTCCCCTTCGTAAAGGTTAAAATTTCATGAGGAATTTAAATTTTCTTGCCCTGGTAAATGTCATTTAAACCTTATGTTATTTCAAAAGGTTTTCTAACGATGGATATGAAACACTGCCATAACCCTAAGAAAAATTTCCCTCTAGAATTTCAACATGGTAAGGGTTTTGATACATTGTTTTCAAAATCTCCTAGTAAGTTTTCTCCAGCTTCATCCGATGACATGAGTTCTTAGAGGACAATTTTTGTGGGCTTCGACTCTAATGGCGTAGCTATGTCCTCTCCTTGACCTCAATTTTTCCTATTAGCATATCTTCTGTACGATCGACCTAGTTCCCATGATATTCTCACCTAAAACCCTAAAACATTGGCGGGTGGGTGACATGAATGACATTGATAACATGATATTTTCTGGGGCATATTTTGGTTTAAGAGGTGTCCCAAACCCTAATCAATATTTGAGCGATGGAAAGGTGATTTATCCTCCTACTCACACTTCCCCTGCTCATAATGACGGATCCTCTATTTGGGATATAGTTGGCCATGCATTTTGAGATAATGCAGATCTATCATAACCGCTCAAAGGAAATACATATCTGGTTTAAGTTCTTGTTCATTTCTAGAACAAAAACACTTTGTGCATTCAGATCCATCGACAAGCTCGAGGTATATACTTGAAATTTATTCTTGCTCATAAACTATGTTGTAGGGCAGGTCACTTTGGTTTGGTTTTTGCTGGAAAACCTCTTAAGGATGCTTCCATGCTCATCTCCTATGGGATAGTTCAGGATTCCATGATTTTTATGACTGGTATTTTTTTGGGTGGGGCAAAGGAATAAATCTCTTTCCCTTTTCAAGGAGGCACTCTTTAAAAATGACACCTCCTCGAAATCTCTTGTATCTCCTCCTCCTCCCCCCGCTTTACATTGTAGAGAAAGCTACTGAAACCCCGACCTTGGAGATCAATGATGAAGAATATTTGGATCTTCTATAAGAACTAAAATCAAAGGTCATGATCTGCATATTTAATGGTGAATGGCCATCATCTAATGCAGTGATTCATTAGATTCATACCTCATGGAAAAAAGATTATAAACATTTCCTCTGTGCCTAAGGCTTCTCCATAGTATTCTTTAATGAATAGGAGGATTACTAGAGGGTTATTAAATAGGGTCATTGTTTATGGGGATCGGCGGGTCTTTTCACTACCCCATGGTTTCCAGATTTTGACCTAAATACCTTCTCCATCACATGTGTTCTAGTTTGGGTGATATTATCTAATATTCCCCTTCAATTTTTCTTTACAGTAGAGGAAATTGGAAACTTCCTAGGTGATTCATCAAAGAGGACAAAAAGAGGTTACTGAGAATGTTATAGATACTTATGTTAGGATTTTTGTGAATTTGACCTCATCAAGGATTTCTGGAGGATGACCCTCAAGATGGGAAATACAAGCCATACTCAAATTCTCAAATATGAAAATACAACTTTCAAATTTCGAATCATAGACCACTGGGTCACTTCCAAGATGCCCGACCTTAGAAGAAAACACATTCTCATCGAAAAAGGATCTATTCCTAAGCATTGGATTCCAAATGTATCTAGAGGACGAAGAAAATTTTAAATTAGAAGATCAAACAAATTCTGACAACTACAACTCCATCCGCCGTAGCTATAACTCCATCATCTGTAGCTCGTAGCTCCATTTAGCTTCATCCCACCGATGTAGCACCTTCTAATGAGGTAGGGCATTCACTAGTTATTTCTCCCTCTTTAGAGGTACCTTCTCCAGAATAAACTAGCCCCATGAATTTGTTCACTCACTATGACTAATATAAGGATGGTGCCCGTCCTCTTAATAAGGAATCTTAGGTAAACAATCCCTTAGACTTATTTGAGTACAATCCTCTCATCTCAGAGATGATTTTACAAAACAAGTGGCAGTTTGTGCACTTGAAGAAGGGAAAGAGGGGAAAATACTAATACTCCTCTTTCCGTCCTCATTCCCCCTCATGCTCAACTTCGCTTCCACTTTTTGGTTTTGTATCTTTTGGGGTTGCATCTTCCCTTCGTCTCCTTTTTCTTCTTTCAGCTACATTTTTGCAATTGTTTTGGGACTGCTTCTTCTCCTCTGTATGACTATAGTTTTCGATTTCTTTTGGTCGATAATAACTCCTATTTATTCTCTATTTTGGGTTTCCCTGTTATTTTATTCATTCGGTTCAAGACTTATTGCTCTTTTTTTCCTTGGCCTTATGGTATTTTCCATTATTTTTCTCCATCATTATATCTCGTCGTTTGGGCATGTTGTAAAAGGATGCAAGTTCTTTCAAAACCCTCACTATTTACCCTTTTCCAAAAAAATGTCATTTATACCTTTTATCCTTCCCATGCCACACCCCTTAATAAGGGTCTCATTTTTGTTTTACTATATGTTTAAACCATAGTATAATAAAAACTATACATTAAAATTTTTGTATAAATTTATTATAATTTTTATATAGTTTATATTTGTTAATATAAAACTATATTATAAAAATTCCTAATCTAACCTAATCCATGTTTTTATTCAAACCCTATCCTATGTGGCCCATAAACTATCAAATAATATATAGTTTATTTTTAAAAAAATCTTTATGGTTTAAAATATTACCTTATTTTCTATACACGATGGTTTTAAAACTTATAAAACTATCCTAAGTGAGGGATGCATCCCTGTTCCTTATCCACCCTTACCTCTTCTTTCAACTTGGGAAAATTTGGTCATGCGCATCCTACCCCACTCTTGTCTGGCCACATGGTGGACTGGTTCCCTATGGGTTGACCACCCTTCTCCCTTCACGTAGGCCTATGAGCTTTTTTATTTTAATTTTTTTTTAATCCCACATCGATGGGAAAGTAGTTTTGTTAAGAGGTTAAATAAATAAATTTTTGTTGTGTAGGTTGTGACTTTGGTCAAACCAATAACATTTTGTTTGGAGAGCCAACAAGGCTCTGACTTGGTTCGACTCGCCTAGATCTTTGTGTCTCGATCGCCCATGCGGCTCACCCTCCAGGTCGTGCAAGTTGCATGGAGATAGTTGGTTACTCAAACCGGTGAATGTCAATTTGGTTGATATATGTCTTGCCTCATTTGTGATTTAAAGTTAAAAAGTTAAAACATTAATCATTGGTAACTCAACTCACCAACTTGGCCGAGTTAATTAAGTTATATCTCATATAAAGGAGCATAGCTCCAAATTATATATATATATATATATATAATAAAATATTTTCTTTTTCTTTTTAAATTAAATATAATTTAATGAAATGTAATTATTTTAGTTTTAAACTAAGGAAAACATTTAAAACAATTAGTTGAATTATTTTTAAAAAATATAGTATATTTTTAGGACATGATGACAAAGTCGTCATTTATATGTAAAACCAAAATAAATTCACTCACATTTAAATTAAATATTATCTTCAAACTAATATATTATTGTGTACATTATATGTTTGACAGGACCTTCTTTTTCAACGTAAATTCATTGAATTTCAATTACGAGGCTTAAAACAACAACAGGGGATATTTTTTAACCTTGATTATTTTTAATCCTCATTATTCTTAATTATTCAAATTTATTTACATGAAAATGGGGTCTAATCATTTTACGATTGATAAATATCAGATGTTGAATGGGAATAATTACAACATTTGGAAAATTTGATTGAAGGCAGAATTCATGGCTCACAAACTATGGGAAGTTGTGAATGGAACTAATAAGGCTCGAATTTGAAAGAAGCAACTACTAACAATGTCGTTGCATATAAAAAAAAAGTACAAAAAGTGATGTCCATTATTTGTTGGAGTGTGTAGGATGATTTTTTTCTTTATATCGGGAATCAAGAAAGTTTGAATGAGGCTTGGACTCGGTTGGAATTGGAATCAATGCACAAAGGTACACATTTATAAAAATAATTAAACTAATTTGATAACTTATGACATTTCCCATGAAGGGAGATGAAAAATTAATTAATTATTTGGCAAAAATAAAAATATTAAGTCTTAGTTAGATGGGTGTAGTTGTAACTTAATTCAAGATAAATTTCTTTATTTCATTATTCAATTAAATATTCATGAAAAATTTAGAAATTTCATTTCAATTTTGAATTCTAAATATCAAACAAAACAAGACATTCCAGATTTGCAAACCCTTAGTGCTCTCCTGATTCAAGAAGAGAAAGTAATGAAAAATTTTGATTCTAAAGAGAATGTCACTTAGGAACTTCTCGCTCAAAAATAAAAAAGTAAACCTTCTAGATTCAACAAAAATAAAAAATCAACTGCTAAACCTCTGAGTAAAGACAAGAAACCAAGAAATTTAATAGTTAGCTTTGATGGAAAATGTCATTACTATGGAAAATTTGGCCATAAGAAAGGAGAATGTAAATTTCAAAATAATAAGTCAAATTTCAGAAACCAAAAGGGAAACAAATTAGATCAAAATTGAAACTAAAACAAGAATCATAAAAATATTAAAAACCAATATAATTACTTTTATGTTGCCTTTGTCACTACAAAGTAAAATGAGTGGATATTGTACAATGGTGCCTCTAGGAACATAAATTTCAGATCCGATATCATATATGACCTTAGAGAGTGTAATAATCAGATCTACTTGGGTGATCATTCCATTCTCGACGTTAAGAGACAAGTTAAAGTAAAATTTTCAAATGGTTATAATAACAATGTTTTGTTAGTTCCTAAACTTAAAATGAAATTGCTTTCTTGTTCTCAATTGACTCAAAATAACTATACTTTGTAACATTGTTAAAATATAAGTGTTTTATTAAAAATGAACATAATGTTACTATAGTTGAAGGTATATAAAGAGATGGTTTGTACTTATTTAATGGATTTCCCTCTACTTCTTGTTTAAAATATCAAATAAGTGACCTGAAATTGTGGTATGAGAGACTACGTCATGTCAACTTCAGGAGCATGTACTAAATGTATCGATCAACCTAGTGTTTGGTCTCCACCCATTTACCAAAATCATGAAATGTGTGAAGGGTGCTTAAGTGGTAACAAATTTGATAACCCCTTCCACACTCATCATGATGAAATTTTTTTATGAGAGTGTGGAACTTGTCCATAGTGATGTCCGAGGACCCCTAGAAGATCCATCTTTTATTGGTTCTCTATATGTTGTCACGTTCATTGATGATTTATCTCGTATGATTTGGTCTTATTTTATTAAAAAGAAATATGATGTCTTGTCTAAATTTAAGAATTTAAAGCTTTAGTTGAAAACTATTCTAATTATAAAATTAAGAGGCTTATGACTGATAATGGGGGAGAATATGTCAGTAAGAATTTGACTCATTTTGTGTCGAATGTGGCATTCAAAGAGAACTAACTACTCCATATCCCCTCAACAGAATGGGATTGTAGAAAGGAAAAACCACACCATTCTAGAAATGGCTAGAACTATGATGCATTCAACACAAGTTCCTAAATTCCTTTGGGTTGAAGTAATGAACATTGTTGTTCATATCTTGAACAGAGTTCCCACTAAAGCCTTAGTTAATTCCACTCCTCTGGAAAAGTGGTCAAATCAAAAACCAAGTGTGTCTCATTTGAGAATCGGTAGCCCTACTTATCACTTCACTCCGAAATCAAAATAGAAGAAGCTTGATCAAACATATTTTTCTTGTATCTTCGTAGGATACGGTGTCAAAACTAAAGGTCTTAGGATCTTTGATCCTTCAAAATAAAAGTTATAGAAAATAGGAATGTAAATTTTTAGAAAAACCTTTTTGTTCATCTTCTTCATATTCCGTTTCTATTATTCATGATGATTCTAATGAAAATGAAAATGAAAATTGTTAAAATAATAATGAAAATGATGTATGTGATGAAGAAACTAGTAATGAACCTATAGTTGAAAAAGTGTTTCCTCTATAACCAATAGAATTAGATGGGTTGCGTCTATTATCCTAGACTCTAATCTTGAAAACCTTCAGAAAATGACTAGAATTCAACATACATATCATACCTTGATGAATTTATATTAACTTGAACCCAAATCTTTCAAGAATCTTCTTCTGATGAAATATGGATAAATGCAATGAAAGATTAATATTATTTCTTGATTAAAAATCAATCTTGGGATTTAGTCCCTTCTCTGAAAAGTGAAGTATAGTCGGATATAGATGGTTATACAATATTGAATATAAAATGATGATAGTATCGATAAATTCAAATCTAGGTTATTATCCTAAGGGTTTACTCAAAACCCGATATCGACTACATTGAAACATTTGCACCAGTTGCAAAAATGAGCACAATAAGGATTTTGATTGCCTTAGCTTCTTAATATGGTTGGGAAATCCATCGATGGATGTAAAAAGTGATTTTTTGAATGGTGATTTAAAAGGGAAATATATATGACCCAACCTAAAGGATTTAAAGAACTAGGTAAAGAAATGTATGTTTATAAATTAAACAAATCTTTATATGGTTTAAAACAAGCTCCTACAACTTGGTATGTAAAGATTAACTTTTTTTTTCAATGAAGTTAGTTTCTCTAATTGTTCTTATTATAATGATTTATTTGTTAAAATTTATCATTCTCATTTTATTATATGTTGATGATTTACTTATCGATAATAATTCTAAAAATTTAATTATGCAAATTAAATAAAAATTAATGCAATACATTGAGATGTCTCGACTTAGGATTATTACATAATTTCTTAGGCATGGATATATTTACGGATAAAAATTATATTGTTGTATCTCAATCATAATATGCCACTAATTTACTTAAAAGGTTTAATATGATTGATTGTAAACTTATTATTTCTATAGAAGTTGGATGTAAACTTGATCCTAAACCTACATGTGAAAAATCTAATCCTACTTTGTATAGAAACTTATAGGTAGTTTTATTTATCTAACTATTACTATACTTGCATTATTTATGTAGTAAGGATTTTTCAAGGTTTATTCAGAGCCTTATCAAGATCATTGGAAGTTAGCCAAAAGAGTATTTTGTTATATTAAACGAATAATTAATTTTGGTTTACTTTACACTTATTCTAACAATGGATATTGTGATTATGACCATGTTGGTGATATGATAGTTCGCAAGTCTACAATTGGATATGTGTTCAAGTTTGGTGTAGGTGCCATTACTTGGAGCAGTAAAAAAACCAACAGTCTCCATTTCTTCTACTGAGGAATAATTTAGAAATGCAATGGAAACCACAAAAGAATCCATGTGGCTCAAGCGGTTGTTGGAAGAGATGCACATGGAATCTAAAGGAATTACTCCTCTTCTATGTGATAATCTGAGTTGTATTTCTCTTGACAAAAATCAAGTTCAACATCAAAGGAAAAAGAATATCGAGACACATATGCAATTTATTCGAGAGAAGGTTCTTTGTGATGATATAGATCTCTAGTACTTCCCAAATGAAGATCAAGTTACTAGACATGTTTAGGAAGCCATTATGTGTTGTAACATTATGCAAGTTTCATGCATTTCTTGGCCTTTTAGAGTTTCCATTAAGGGGGAGTGTGCATGGAAATTTCACCTCCTAATGGTCGGTCGGTTGATGAATCATTATCCTCTATACTTATGCTTTAGTATAAAGCATTGTAAATAGATATTTATGATATTTTTAAACTGATAGAGTTTACGGTGTACAGTCTAGTGTGTTGCATCTATTTGTAAAGGATGTCCTTGTGTTATAAAAGGATCCTAGAGATGTGGTTTTAAGAAATTTTCCATGAGAAATGGTGGGATGTAGTCTCACAAATCATGCTTAGCCTAAATCATACTTCGATTTATGGATTCCAAATCCTTTTGTACCAAAAGGTAAGTTGAGCATGATGAAGGTGTTATAATTCCTTCAAAAGTGAATTACTAGCCTAAAACTTCACTAATGATTTATGGATTTGTAAATACAATTGTACAAATAGGTAATATTGAAATATGGTTCCCCACTTAATATTAAGGGTGGGTGTTAGAACATAATATTAAGTGTTTTTATAAACCTTAGTTTATAATTAAATAATTTAGAATATTTATATTCTAAATTATTTAATATAAACTATGAGTTTATCATTAATTAATTTTTAACTAAATCAATTTATTTTAAACCAGAGAGTATACCCTGTCACTTATATGTTCATAACCCTTGGGGTTATATAAATATGGCCATGGGCCATAATCGGGTGAATTGAATTCACACCGGGTTAAAAAAGGGAACATGAGTGAGGAAAGGAGTTACTTGGATTGTGTAAAAGTTTCTCAAATATGGAAAATTATTTATCTGTGGTTTTTACCCCATTGGGGTTTTCCATGTTAAATCGGTGTCACTATGTTATTTCATTTATTTTCTTTGTTAAATGTTTAGTTATTAATGTTTGGATTAATAAATATTTTATATATGTATTTATCTATCTTGGAAATTTGTCTTAGGGACAAATTTGTGGTTTCCAAAACAACACTATGGGAATCTAAGTCCCTCTACTTATAATAGTGTAGCTACCGTATTATGCATGAAAATCAAGTGAATTCGATGGTGGTTTTTCAACCGAGATCCACAGGGGCACTCCACTGACCCTATGGCAAAGCCTGCAATTGCTTGCTTGGGACGAAAATGGTCTCGAGAGTGGGAAAGGGAGTGGGAATGAAGACAAGGAAATCAATGGTGGAGGTAGAAAATCATAGGCCTACAAACATTGATTAGAAAGTTTACAACATGCATTTTAATGGAAGAAATAATACGAATTTGCAAAACAGAGCTACAAGATTGAATAAAAACATATTGGTCACAAAGTACCAATCGAATCCTCGATCAAAGGGGCATAAAATCCATCTTTTCTTATTACAGCTGAAATGGAAACTCATACAATGAAAGAAAATGGAAGAAATTACATAAAAGGAGAAACTTAGAAGAATGGCGACTATCTCTTTTTGTCCTCTGTACGTGAAAATCATTTACAGTTTTCAAAAAATGTGATTGCCAACCCATGAAAAAGAATTACAGAGCACATGAAATAGCATGCCAGGAGTGGTTACAACTTCCCAGGGCATCCAGAAGTAGTTACAAATGAATCCTCATCATTTTGCATCGATTCGGATTCCAAAAACATAGAAAAATGGCCATGGCGGCAAATGCTAGAGAAAAATGATTAAAATGGTTACATTTTTCTAGTTCAATGTAGACCATTAGATCTTCCTTCTGTGCCTTTGAATTTGATCCATCCACATGGCAGAAAGAGATTGAGCGGCCGTGGGTGAGCGTTTTACGTTTCACGACATTTTTGGATTTCAAAAATTTGGAACAATTTCTCCACTGGCCCACTTTGACGTTTCAGAGAGGACACATGGCATGATTTGATTGGAAATGGGGTCGTGACCTCATTTAGAACATATTTGAACCTTTGTTGGAAAAAGTTTCAAAATCACAAACTCCTCCACCGGCCCGACACTCCCGTTGTCGACGTGGCAACATCCTATTCACGGGGGATTCGAGCCTTGTTATTTTCTCCACCCATCTCTCGGGCTTGTGGATCCACCATCACCATTCACACTTGTTGCCAAAAATGCAAAGTGGCAAAGAAATCTCCCCAGCCCCACTAGTCCACCTTGGGAAAAATTTACAACTTAAGTCCCTCCGAGCCATATCTTGCAAAATATAAGGAGTTAGATCAACTTCTTTACCTTTTTGGAAAGGGGAAGAAATTTCCCATCTGATGAAGTAGGTTCCAAACCTCCTTGATCCCTTAGAAAGTGCCAGTTTTTCAAAATACTCAGATTAGACCATTTTCAAAGGGGGCTAACTCAAAAATTTAGGATTAGACTTGGAAATAATGAAGGAAATTTTTGAGGGGACAATAGTGGCTCTAGCTTGGGGACATGACATGGATTGAACAAGGAGAAAACATGGCATGAGGATCCAGAATCTCAAGTTTAAAAATATATAACATTGACCAGTGCCTTATCCATTGGGCCTTGCAGAGTCATGTACAACTTCTAAGGAAAGAAAGAAGGAAGAAGAGGACACACAAACAAAAACACACCAAAACAAAAAGGGGAAAACAAACACACACAAAAAAAAGGGGAAAACAAAACACACAACAGAAAAGGGAAAAAAACAAAACTATGTTACAAGGTGAGGGACAACTCACTTTCACTGATGGTAAAGCTTCAAATATTGCCCACTTCTAGGCAATCCTAGTGGAGTTCCATCCAAGTATGATAAGAGAAAAACATTCTCACCACAAGTTCCATGGATTTTAAAAGGTCCCAGCCACAAAGAATCAAACTTTCCATGACTTCCCTTTGGTTCTCTTCTCTTGTCCCAAAGAAGGACAAAATCTCCAACTCTAAACTCTCTTGCCTTGGTCCTTTTGTCAAAGAGCTTCTTCACTTTCAGCTGATGTTCTTTGATCTTATCAACCACCTAAGATCTGCTTTCTTCCAGCCTTTCAAGAAAAAGGATCCTTTTGTCAATGGAGTCTTTGTATTGGCCATCTTCCACCGATTGAATCAATTTGAGAGCTGGCATTTCAATGGTGATAGGGATCTCTCACCTCAACTCCATACAACAGCTATGAAAAGGTGATGTTCCTATGGCCTTCTTAGGAGTGATTCTATCAGCCCACAATGCATCATACAGTCTCTTGTGCCAATTCCTTTGGTTCTCATCAACAAGCTTTCGAACAATGGTCACAATGTTTTTGTTACTTGACTCAGCTTGACCATTTCCTTGTGGATAGTAATCAGAAGAATGTGCAAGAGAGATTCCAAAGCCATAACAGAATTTTGTCAATCTCTTGAAGAGAAATAAGTGGCATTGTCCACAAAAATCTTTTGAGGCACTCCAAAATGGACAATGATGTGTTCTTTTATGAAATGCAGACTACTTCAGAACTAGCTTGTTTGGTTGGAATGGCTTCCACCCATTTGGTGAAGTAGTCCATGGCCATGAGCACATAAGTATGCCCAACACTTGAATGGGGATTCAACACACCAATGAAAATCCAGCCCCCATTGTTGAAATGGTTCTTCAATAATCACAGGCCTGAGAGGCAAGGCAGCTAACTATGGTTTTCCAACAAATTGTTGACATGGTATGCATTTGGAAACCCAACTCTGAGTATCAACAAAAAGAGAAGGCCAATAATATCTACCTCTGAGAATTTTGTGGGTAGTCACCATTGCTAGAAGTGTCCACCACATGCTTGGTCATGATAAGCTTTAAGAAACTTTCTTGTTGTTGTTCTTTATCAACACATCGAAGAAAACAACCATCCATTCCTTTCTTATAAAGTGTGTGATTCCAAATCACATACTTGGTTGCTTTCAGTTTGAGAGTTCTTCTTTGCTTGTAATCTAGATGAGAGGGACATTCTCCATACATGAGCAAAAAAGCAATATCAACATACCACTCATCAGTAGTGGTTACAAAGAGAACTTGCGGGCAGTCTTCTGGGAAAGTTAAACAATTTCCATCTTTTCAACATGTTGAGCTTTAAGAGTTCATCTTTGCAATCAATTTGCATAAACCATTTCCTCTTACCAGATTAGAGGGCCGAATCTCCAGGTCATATTCTTGGGTCTTTGCAATCCAATTCCCTCTCTTGACTCTAGGATCTTGCTTGTGTTAAAATGGATTTGATTGCACTCCCAGGAACCATCACCACAGTGTGAGAATTTAGAATGTAGAAGTGGAAATTCTTCATAGCCTTTACCACTACATATGCATGTTTTTCCAATTGGCTATAGTTGAGCTCGTGTTTCTTCAAAGGGAAGCTCATGAAAGTGATGGGGCTTCCAAACCTTTGTCATTTTTCTAAACCAGAACAACAGAGAGAGTGTTTGCTGAAGCATAACAAGTACATAATGAATTCTTTATTAAAATCTGGGACACAAGAGTTGGAGCTTTAGCAATAGCTCTCTTGATCTCTTCAAATGTCATTTTCCCTTCATGGCTCCATTTGAAACTTTCTTGAGGCTTCATCATGGAGGTGATATGTTTTGTAAGTTCAACAAACTCAGAACAAAGTGGCGAAGAAAATTTACCTTTCCAAAGAATGAATGCACTCCTTTCTTGCTTGTTGGCAGAGATAGTGCTTGAATAGCTCTTACTCTTTCGGGGTCAATGTGTGCTCCATGCTTGTTTATGATGTGCCCCAAAGCAACTTGCCTTTAGTGACCCCAAAAATGCATTTCTTAGGATTTAAAGATATACCATGTTTTCTACATCTTGCAAGAATCTTCTCCAAATGACAGATGTGCTCTTCTCTTTTCTTTGAAAACACCGTGAGATCATCCAGATAAATAACAATGCAATGCTTTAGATCTTTAAAGGCCAAGTCCATCACTCTTTGGAATGTTTCTCCCACATTAATTAAGCCAAAAGGCATTCTGTTGTAAGCAAAAAGTGCCCCAAGGAGTTGTGAATGTTGTTTTGTTGCAGTCTTCCTCTGCCACTTTTATTTGATTGTACCTAAAAAATCCATCAAGCAGAGAGAGCATCTCAGATCCAGTGACTCGCTTGCAAAATGTGATCCATGATGGGTAGAGGATAGTTGTCTTTAAGTGAAGCTTGATTTAAATTTCTGAAATCAACACATATCCTTATCTCTCCATTCTTCTTCCTTACCGCACACATGTTTGCCACCCACGTTGAGTGGTGAATGGAAAAGATGATTCTAGCATTCAACATCTTGGTTACTTCTTCCTTAATGATATCAACAACCTTTGGATTATAGGGCCTTTGCTTTTTCCTGAAGGGCTTAGCACCTTGTTTCAAAGGAATGGAATGATGCATTTCCTTTGGCTGAAAAGACTTAAGTTCTTCATAAGAGTAAGCTAAAACATCATAATACTTTTTTAATAGAGAAAAAAACCTTCTCTTCTCTTCAGTGAGCAAACATTTACCAATGTTTACCATCCTTGGATCTTCAGAAGTACCAATATTTTCTTTGTCAAAGTTAGATGGACACGAGAAGATAACTTCTCCTTCTCTTGAATGAATCTATCGTGCTTGTCAAATAGATCTTCCAAAGAGACTAAGCCTTTAGGAATTTTATTTCCTTTCAATCTGATCACGCCCTCATCATCAACTTCATCAATTCCATCAACTTCTTCTTCAGCAACAACTTCTCTATGAGGATGAACACTTCCTTCAAAGAAGAGATTATTGAAATTATCTCTTTGCTCTAAGAAGCTCAAAATCTGATTATCATCATTGAAGACTTGCCAATGATCCACATTATCAGGTACACTCGGTCTGAACACCATCTCAATGCTGATTTTATCCTTGCCAAAGGAAGGATGTGGTGTCAATAAAGAGGCTGCCACAACAAGAGAATCAGCCCTTTCATTTTGTGCTCTTGGAATGGCTTCAATAGAGAAAGCATCAAATGATTCAATGCAGTCCCAAACCCGGTTTCTATAGTGTCTGAGCCTTGGGTTTTTAACTTGATATTGCTTGTCAGATTTGCTTCACTATTACCTCTGCATCACCAAGGCATCTCAACTTCTTAATTCCCATATCCTCTGCAACACTCATGCCCAAAATAAGGGCTTCATATTCATAGTATTATTAGTGTTATCAAATTGCAATTTGTAAGCAAAAGGATGCATTTCCTTTGAAGGTGAATACAAACAACACCAGCTCCAGAACCTGCTCTTGAATGGCTGCCATCAAATTCCATGGTCTAGATCTGATCTTCTTCTTCTTCCATGAGAAGTGGCAGGTTTTCATCTTTTTGTGATGTGAGGAAGTAATTTCCTAACTCAGAATCTTGAAGAAGTATGTTAGCTCTTGGATCATCAGACTTTTTTACAATGAATTTCATCTTTCTAACAGGCAAAGCAACCTCTTCATCTCACCCTTGATTGGGATAGTAGTAGATGACCAATCCATTTTAATTTCTCCACCTAGATCTCTACAAAAACTTCTACTCAAAAGCATGCCAAAGGATGTTGGGATGTCCGCCACCAAGATAGTTAAGAGCACTTTCTTGTCGGGGAAATCAGCTAGAGCTACTTGTGCATCTTTTATCCTTCCAATCAGTGGCACTTGTTTTGATTCCATGGAGTAACATGCTCCATTTACTCTAGTCAAAGTTAGGCCAAGGGCAATTTGCAACTTTGAGAGGCATTACGTTATCAGAAGCTCCAGAATCAATAATACAGTTGTTTAATTCAAAACCATTTATGAGGAGAGACAAATAAAAAGGCTCAACTCTAGATGTTTTGGCAGCGTTGAGAGCTAACATATTCTGAGATGGAGGTGTGGATGGTGTTGGAAGGAGTCCTTTAGAAGTGGAACTTGAAGGTATAGAGCTACTACCCCGGACTGCATTAATAAATCTATCAAATTGGAGAGGGTGCATTTGCAAGTATTCTAATTCTGAGAGCTGGACTTTGGTTTTGCTTGCATGCTCTACAAAATCAAATGGGGCAATATTGGATGAGGAGGTAGCTCTGAAGTGGAAGAGGATTTGCATGGCAAGGGATTTGAAGGAACCTTGGATGTTTTGGATGATGGATTCTCTCTAAAGATGAAGTAGTCGGTTTAACAGAGGATGGAGATACAATCTTTGGCTGAACTGTGGGTGTTTTAACAGAGATTCCAATGGAAGGGGAATTACTTTTAATAATTGTAGAACTAGAAGAAGAAGCAAAATGACTTACTTGGCACAATGTTAGCATGGTCCTTGGCAACAAACAAGTCTGATTTTTCTCTAGCAGAATCCATGGAGGGTGGCAATGGAGAACCTTTGTTGATAATCCTCTTTTGTGCGACCTCAGAAGTGGAAACTTCTTTGGTTTTCTTCTCCTTGCAGCCACCGAGGATGGAGTGTTCTTTTTGGACTACGTTCTAGTGAAAAAACACATGAAAAGCTTGGTGTTTCCTCCTCTTCTTCTTCATCATCATCAATGAATTCGAACAGCCCATTGTGCATATCGACCTCCTCAACTTCTAGGTAGCTCTCATAGTTTTCTTCATCATCTTCGGGCTCATCAACTTCAGCTTCTTCTCTTACATCACAGGCCACATTAACTGGGGGTGCTTCAAGAGCAAGCTAGTGAGGAGGAGGTGCAATATGCTGCCTATCATTAAAGTTTGATCTTCTTGGGTTGTTCCTCATAGTGATCTGAGATAGTTGCTTCTTCAAGGCAACCAGATCATTGGCCATTTTTTGAAACATGGGGTCTATTTGGACTGAACTGGAACTCTGACCTTTTTTCTTTCCACTTGGGCCCTTCACCTTCCCCAAAAGGATTAAATCATCATTGGTTTCAATGGCAGAGTCTTGTGCTTCCCTCAATGTTCTTGGTTGGTCTCTTCTGAGGAAGAAACCAACTTCCGATGGCAAGGCACTGATGAAGAATCTCCTCAAATTGTTATCAGGAGGGACTATATCTTCTAGGATTCTTCTCGTTAATCTGTCAAACCTTGCAATGAAATCTCTCATGGACTCGAAGCTTCCTTCTTCATTTGAACCAGCTGAACCAACAGATCTTGGTAATCTTCAGTGCTCTTGAATCTATGTTCAAATGCACTCTTATATCATCCTCAGCTCATGATAGATCTTGGGGGCAACATGTAGAACCATTCGAAAGCCTTTTCTTGGAGTGACTCCATGAAAAGTCTGACTGATACATCTTCATCTTCAACACCTAACACACCACAAGCTGTGATGAAGGCTGCTACATGTTCCTCAGGTAGTTGGGAGCCATCTCCTTTGAATTTGGGGAAATTCTTCCTCGAACCTCTTGGCAGATCATGAAGTATTCATGGGAGAGCAAGTGGACCAGTGTTTCTTCCCCATGGCATTTTGGTCTACGTGCTTCTCGTTCATTATCAACCATTCTTGTCTTGTCTAGCTTTCTAGATCAGCTAGGTTGCTTTCTTTTCCACTCCTTCTCTTTCTGCTTCTCTTCTCTTTCCGCTGCTTGGAGTCTTTCAATCTCCTCAAATTGAGCCCAAATCTCTTCTTCTCTTTCAAATGGAACTCACACCTCTTCTTCTTCTCTTTCCAGCTCTTGTTCTTCTTCTTGAGCTCATCAAAAGTAGGATCAATATATCCTCCTCAATTTCCAAGTATACCTTTCTACACCAACTTGAAGGCTTATGGTCTTCTCTGAGGTGCCAAAATCTATCTTTGCTCCTCCAACTCACGAGCAAGTTCTTCTTCTTGATCCAAGATTCTTGAAGCAATGTAATAATGGTTTATACTCTTTCCTATTATGCCAAATAGCCTCCCTTAGGTCTAAAGTAATATCCTCTTGAATATGAAACAACAAGGTAGGTCTCTCAATAGGTGGGTTTGTTTGAATGGCCATGACTTGTATCCATGTGGATCACAAGAAAACTCAAAATTTTCAATAAACTCTAATGGTATTATATGACCTTGTGGTCATTTCTTAGGGTGCAGATGTTGCAAAATCTGCCCCACGGTGGGCGCCAAAACTGTTGGCTTGGAAATTTGTCTCGAGGGAAAATTGTGGGTTTCCAAAACAACACTATGGGAATCTAAGTCCCTCTACTTATAATGGTGCAACTACCATATTATGCATGAAAATCAAGTGAATTCGATGGTGGTTTTTCAACCGAGATCCATAGGGGCACTCCACTGACCCTATGGCAAAGCCTGCAATTGCTTGCAAGGACAAAAAATCGGTCTGAGAGTGGGAAAGGGGAGTGGGAATGAAGGCAAGGAAATCAATGGTGGAGGTAGAAAATCAGAGGCCTACAAACATTGATTAGAAAGTTTACAACATGCATTTTAATGGAAGAAATATACGAATTTGCAAAATAGAGCTACAAGACTAAATAAAAACATATTGGTCACAAAGTACCAATCAAATCCTCGGTCAAAGGGGCATAAAATCCATCTTTTCTTATTGCATGAAAAATGGAAACTCATACAATGAAAGAAAATGGAAGAAATTTATAGAAAAGAGAAACTTAGAAGAAATGGTGACTATCTATTTTGTCCTCTATACGTGAAAATCATTTACAATTCAAAAATGTGATTGCCAACCCATACAATGTCTTGAAAGAGCACATGAAATAGCATGCAGGAGAGTGGTTAATATCCCAGGGGGCCAAAAGTAGTTACAAATCAATCCCAATCATTTTGCATCGATTCGATTCCAAAAATGTAAAAAAATGGCCATGGTGAAAATGCTAGAGAAAAATGATTAAAACGGTTACATCTTTGCCAGTTTGAATGTAGACCATTAGATCTTCCTTCTGCCTTTGAATTTGATCCATCCACGTGGCAAAAAGAGATTGGAGTGGCCGCGGGTGAGCATTTTATGTTTCACGACTTTTTGGTATTTTGGAAAATTTTCACTTTTATCTCCACCGGCCCATTTTGACTTCTCGGAGAGAGGACACGTGTCAGCATTTGATTGGAAATGGAGTCACGACCTCATTTAGAACATATTGGACCTTTGTTGGAAAAAGTTTCAAAAACACAACTCCTCTGCTGGCCCGCACTCCCGTGTACATGTGGCAACATCCTATTCGTTGTGGGGATCGATCCTTGTTATTTTCTCTACCCACTCGGGCTTGTGGATCCACCACCACCATTCACACTTGTTTCCAAAAATGCAAAGTAGCAAAGAAATCTCCCAGCCCGCTAGTCCACCTTGGGCAAAATTTACAACTTAAGCCCACCGAGCCATATCTTGCAAAATATAAGGAGTTAGATCAACTTCTTTACCTTTTTGGAAAGGGGAAGAAATTTCCCATCTGATGAAGTAGGTTCCAAACCTCCTTGATCCCTTGGAAAGTGCCAATTTTCAAAATACTTAGATTGACCATTTTCAAAGGGGGATAACTCAAACATTTAGGTTTAGACTTGGAAAGATCTCATTTCCCATAATCAAGACCTCATACTTCAAACCTTCCCATGTCATTGGCTAGACCTACTTTGGACTAGTGCAATGACATCCCTAAACATTCTCTTCTCTTTCACTCAACTTGTGCAGATTTTCTTAGATAATTTCTCCATCAATATCACATGCAAGAAACACTATCACTTATCTCTATGTCATTAAACAATTTTAAGATGAATCAATCACTAATTTTGTTTCTAGGTGGTGTGGCATCATCAATCAACTATCCTTCTTGCTACCTCAAATTGAATTAATCAAACTATTCTCTAGATCATGTGCCAAACATATCTCATCCACTCTCCAAATTCAATCTTTCCAAAGCTTTGAGGAGTCTTTACCATGGCCCACAAATTATAATTACCCACCCTTGAGCAAGGCCATGTAAAGCTTTGTTCCAACAATCCTAAGACCGAATTCACTAAATCATTCACCCATAATGACAAATCCAAGAATGCATCCAGTTATACTATCATAAAAACTTCTTCCACATCCACATCTCATACCGATCCTCCTCAAGGTCTCCTCGACAACCCCTAACTATACTCCTCTTGGAGAATCTTATAGTTCTATCTTTGACAAGCTCATGGCTACACACCTTATCCAACTTCCTCCCATCCACCCATTGATGATTCATGTCCCAAACCCACATGGTAATACAAGGACCATTATTACAAACATCATCAATTCCATGTTGATGATATCAAAAAAATCATATTGTTAAGGACCTAGTGCAATGAATAATAGATCATTGCATCCTTCAATTAGACAATATAAATGCTCCTCCTAACCAACCATTGGATTTATTCAAGCATCCCTTCCTTAATTATCCACCAGAAAACCAAGCCAACCCCTTCACATCTTAAGCTACTTATTCCCATGTAATCAATACCCTAAGTCGGGATTCAACACTTCCACCCACATCTATTACACCCACATCTACTACATCCATGTCTACTACACCTAAATCTAAGATGGTGTTGACATATGAATCCACGTCCAAATCCACATCATACCTTAAATCCTCTACCAAGTGGACTCCCCCCTTGATTCAATCGCAAATGATGTCCCAATCCCATCCTCATCTCCAAAACATATAACCAATTATATATCAACACATAAAAATCCACACATTCTATAACCTCTTGTAATCTTACCAATCGTGTTTTCCAAATACCATATTCATCCTCCATACTTACATGTATAACATGACCTACATCCAAATCATCTAACACCACCTCTAAAGACTCTTATTTTGAGATCATTGTCATCCCCACCAAGTGTAAAAATTCACAACAAAAACCTAATAACCTTGGAATCCCTACCCAAAATATCCTACTCATCCGCATAATAAATTGAGCTTCCCCCTTAGAAGCCCCATCAATCCAAATAATCCAACATCCAATCATATATCTTAGGACCCCATTCATATATTTTGGGACCGTTCCTTCATCCAAATCCCCCATCACCACCAAATTTGAATCAAAACCATCTACTCCTCCTTCCAAGCAAAAATCAAAATATAATATCCTTACCAAACCTCATAAATGTAAGGAACCATTTTTTCCTTCATCCTCATCTTCCAAATTGACTCAATCCACAATCCACAAAACCCCTCTTCCAAAACCTCATTGGATCTTATATCAAAATCCTTCATCACCTCTTCCAAGCATTTGTAATTAACCTTCCCCTATGAATTCCTTTGATTCACATGGGTGGAAACCCATGTGATTTAATTATAAAGAATTTTATAACTACTATATTTCCCCTAGACATGACACATAGCACTTGTAAGGCTCTTCAAACTCTCATCAATAGGTTCATATAAGATTATGATCTTCTCATTGAATAATACCACCCTCTTCCATCTACTATCTCATCCACACCCAAACACAATCCTCAAATCAGAGCTACAACTTCTAAGGCCTCTAAATATGGTCCTTCAACCACACCATTCATCGCTATCCTAGCACCAAACTCTACCTCTTCCAAATAATGTCCCCTTATTTTTATAAATGTCATTTGGGTTACCACTCATTCTCACCCTCATGAATCACAACCATCCACCAAATTAAAACCAAGAGTTAGCATCGCTACTCCTTCTAACAAGCCCCATCCATTTTCCTCTTTTTCAAAGGATAAGGTATCCATACTAGTCACTCTGTGAGCCCAAAAACATGTTGTCATAGAATAGATAATCGTAAAGATGTTGCATTAGGCCCCTGTCAAAATTTTTCTCTATGATCTCATCCAAAGCTCCCGTAATCATTGACAAGCCCGCATTTAAGCTTTAAAGTGTATTCTTGTTACAACCTATGAGCCTTAACCTTTCATGGCCCTTGTTGGATCTCTTATAGATTTTTTTGCCATCTCTTTTGACGATTATGAAATCCCCAAGATTATACCTAAAGATCATGACCTTCCCCTTTTCATCATTATTTGTATCAACGATACCTTCATCCGACAATCTATGATTAACAATGGTGACAGAATCAACATCATCTCAACCCACACCTTCAACCAACTTAAGATTCCCAAAACCATTGTTGCTCAATCACCCATAGTTCTTTGGACCTTCAATGATATTGTTGCCCCTACATTGGGAATAGTCATCCTACCGATCCGCATTGGTGAAAAACTCCTCCATGAGCTCTTCTAAATTGTTGAAGGAAAGTTCCAATATAACATCTTTCTTGGATGCCCATGGATCCATGCTATGTATTGTGTCCCATACACTCTTCATCATTGCCTTAAGTATGAACATGAGGGGAAAATCCATACACTCCCCACAAATATTCCTCCCTTAAAATCATACCACATGACCTACCAGCCAAATGACATGTTCATTCCTAAAAAATATCCAACTTTCAAATCATTTACTAGTTCATTCATACCTACATCCAAGTTACCTAATGATGAATCTCTCGACACCATGATGCAACATCTCTCACTAGGGGAGTATAAAATCCTTTCCCTCAATGATCTTCCCACACCCAATCGACTTGGTAGACCTGAAAAGATCCTATGTATAATCATAACATCAAGAATATAATCTCCTTGGGTCCACATCATCTTGAAAACCAATCTTATCTATGGTGGCATCGATCACCCTTCCTCTCACACTAACAATCAACCCCATACTAAGTTATACACCAATGGCTTTGACTTCCTCTATAAAAATCCTTCACCTATAAATACCTCCATCACTTCACATGGAATAGATTTAGTATGGGAGGTTATGGTAAAGGCATGCATGATCTTATTCTTGACCAAACCTGCAAACCCCATGAGAAATTGGGATTGGGATTCAAGTAACATCCCACCGAATCTCTCCCACACACCCCTCTACATATCCCATGTACATCGACTCATCCAACCATTCTCCATCTAAAAACACATGGAAATGGATGATACCATGTCCCTTTCTTCTAAATTTCTTTTAATCTCTCCTAGCACTCTAGGACCGGTCACCTATCAAGATGAAGGTGAAACTAGGTCCCTTCCTCTCAAACTTCCCCAACATGGTAGAGGAGGATTCCCCTACGATGATGAATCTATTCTTTCCTATATGGGGATGGAAGATTCCAATATTCATAAGGCCTTACCTCTTGAAAAATACACTCTTCTCAATGAATCCACCATTGACCTCAGCATAGGGACTTTGAAAGGGCCTCACATCCTTAAATTTAGCTAATCTCTTGATCCAAAAGAGCTAGAGGTCTTCACTACTTTCCTCTCCAAACATAGCTAGGCCTTCACATGGTTATATGAAAACATACCAGGCCTTGATCCTAACATCCTCATCTATAACATCATCACCATTCCCAATTTTAAACCTGTCAGGTAGAAGCTTTGCCGTATGCATCCTCGTGTTTCCCTCCTAGTTAAGGAAGAATTGCAAGGTCTTCTCTCAGCCAACTTCATCCAACCTATCGACTATCCTTAATGGGTTTCTAAATTTTGACCCATTTCCAAATCCTCCGGGAAGCTCCACATCTATACCAAATTTTGAGAATTAAATCTCACTTACCTAAGGATGACTTTCCCCTTCCTAACATTGATCAACTTGTCGACCTCACAACCAACCACAAAATTCTTTCTCTTATTGATGATTTTTCCGTTACAATCAAATCCTCATCACACTAGAAGACCAACATAATACATCTTTCATCACCCCTTAGGGATCCTTCGCTATTGTATCATGCCTTTTGGTTTAAAAAACACTGGGGCCACCTATCAATACACCATGACCTATATCTTCCATGATCTCTTCCATAAGACCCTAGAATATTATGTCGATAACCTCTTCGATAAATCCAAACATCAACATGACCACTTTACTATCCTTAAAATCCTCTTCAAGCATTTTATCCGATTATTCCTTCATATTAATCCCACCAAGTCTTTTTTTGTATTTTTAACTGGAAAACTCCTTGGCTTCATCATTTCCATCAGGGGTATTGAATTTGAACCCACATAGATCAAGGCCATCCTCAAGATTCCTCCTCCTTCCAATCTAAACCAACTTTGTAGTCTCCAAGGCTAAATTCAATCAGTCTGCCACTTCATCTCACAACTTTATGATTGCTACCAAAATTTCCATCATCTCCTTCGAAAATACACCCATTTTAAGTGGGAAGCCAATTGCTAAAAATCCTTCGATGACCTTAAACACTATCTTCTATCACCACCTATGTGCATGCCTCCACGTGAGGGGGAACCATTCTATCTTTACATATCTATCACCGACCATGTTACAGGTTCCATGTTGCCACACCGCGATGAGAAATCTAGGGAGTAGGATGTCTATTATATCTGTTGCACCCTTCACGACTAAAATCCCACTAAACTGAAGCCAAAAAGTTGTGTTGCACTCTTTACTTCGCCACTTACAAGCTTCATCACTATCTTCTTAATGATAAAACACATTTCATCACTAGCTTTAACCCCCTTAAAACCATGCATTCAAAGCTTTACCATAATTATTACATCACTTGATGCCTCATTCTCATCTCTTAAAAAAATCAAGGGTTGGGATATCACCGATAAACTTGTTTATGCTCATTTTCTTGATAATCAATTCCCGCATGAGAAATTTCCTTACAAATCCATCCATGCCATTGATCATGAGTATTCTCCCCTCAAGATGAAACTGTTATTTAACGGATCTAAGTGTTGGAAATGGGGAGTTGTTGGCATCATCATCATTCCTCTTTGGTATTATCCTATCCTCATCATATACAAGATAAATATTGAGTTCATAAATAACATGGATGAGTATGAATACCTTATCTTAGGTCTCCAAACCACAATCATGCTCAGCGTCCAAATTCTTGACATATATGGTGATTCTTAACTCATCATAAATGAAATCAAAGGATTTTATGAGTGTTAAAACAAAGTACTTCAAAAATATAAGGATATTGTCGAAATTATTTTCAAATCCTTTGATCAAAATACAATCCAAATTGTCCCTCATTCGTTCAATCACTTCACAAATAGTATTTCATCTCTTACATCTCTCATCCCTTGGAAAATGGAAGAATCCAAACTCTTTGTTGTTTTCCACTGCATCAATCAACCATCCCATATCAATGAGCTTCCTCGTATCAATCTTGTTGACACCAATCAATATGATATCTGGTATACCTAGATCTTCGATTATCTATCTTAATCCAAAATTCCCTCCAAATTATCAAAAAAATGTAGGCAATCATTCCTTTAATGCACTAACCGCTATGTTATCCTCTACAAATCTTATGGTTCCTCTCTCATGCTACACATAGAATCCATATCCATCTATTGTAGGATTATATCTCTAGCGTGGGTTTAATGGTTTTTCTATGATGCCTTAAATCCCATGAATCTATCTGAGATATCCTAGAAGTCCACAATGACATCTGTGGTGGAAACTTTAATAGTTTGGTTGTCACCAAGTGCGTTCTTCAAATGGGCTTATATTGGCCTTCCCTCAACCAATACTTATGTGAATATGTTAAAAAGTGTGTCAAGTGCTAAAGAACATTCAAATATCATCCATATCCCTAGCCAAGCCTTGAAACTAAATCAAGACCTCTAACCTTTCTCTCAATGGGGAATTGACCTTAGTGGTATCATTAATCCACATTATTCTCAACACCATCACTCTATCCTTACCACTACTAAATACTTCACTAAAGGGGTGGAAGACATTCTAATTGTATCCACCAAAGTTAACAAAATCAATGACTTTGTTTATCATCACATCATCTGTCACTTCAACATTCCTCATTAAATCATCACAGAAAAGAGATTGTCCTTTAAATGAAAATTCCTTAATAATATTTGTGACACCTTCAGAATAAAACTTAGCTTCTCTTCTCCGTACTATCCCAAGATAATGGCCAAGCCAAATCCACTAACAAAACCTTCGCAACATTCTTGCCAAAACTATTGATAAAATAGGTCAAGATTGGCATCTTCATATCCCTTTTTCTCTTTGGGCCTATCATATTAGCATCCACACCTCTATGGGTGCTAATCCCTTCTATCTCATCTATGGATATTAAGCCTCCTTCCTCTCAAAGGTCAAATCCCATCCTTGTGCGTTTCTCCTCGTGACTTCATCTCTGATGAGGACTATCAACAAGAGTGTCTAAAATTACTTGAATCATTAGATGAATATCTATTAATCTCCCTCCAACATCATCACGCCTATTAAGAATGAATCAAATGTTCCTATAATAAGAATCTCAAAGAATGTGACTTTAACATCGGTGACCTTGTCTTGAAATAAAATCAAAATGTCACTAATGCGGAAAGGAGCCAACGTGAAAAGTTTTCTCTAAACTAGATTGGATTGTATATTATCATGTATAAGTATGGATGTGGGCCTATTGCTTAACCTACCTTGATGGTAAACCATAAACAAAACCTCTCAATTCCTTGCACTTGTGGCCTTTTTACTATTATCACACCTACCAACGTGATCTTAGTAATTTTTAATGGTCTCTTTTCCATCATTAGCCTTCTCCATCTTCCATAGTAATGACTTGGAATCATATGATCTTCCTTCACTATCCTTTTGTGACCTTGAATATGGGCACCACATATCTTCTCATAGCATATTCCTTATGGATAAGTTCCTCCTTTTAGGTGGGAACCCCATAATCATTACATCCATCTCCTTCTTATATACTTACTAGAACCATGATAAGGGTCTACAGGTGTATCTTGTATAAATTACTTCCCCTCCCCAAGTGGTCTACTTGGCTATCCTTAGCTCAACCATAAAGTCAAAACTTATGGATTCTTAGATCAAATCTATCTTATCCAAAAATATACTACTCTCTCGAAGGACAACTAGTCATATAAAGGAAAAATTATCAAAAGTATAGACTGATCCCTTGAAGGACAGGTATCGTATATCTTATCTTATGATGGAGCACTCTCCAGAATCATTCCCTTGCCCTAAACCTAAACCATGTGCTAATGGTAGTTGAGGCAGCAATGGTGCTAAGCAAATTAGATTGGTGGTTGATCCGGATCCGTGTGTTTTTATAGATGGCTGCAGTGTCTAAGGACGGGGGTTTGTTCCATCAATTTTGATGCATTCATTTGAAGCTTTTCCTATGTCGGTCTCCTTATTTCCTATCCATTCCCTATTTTAGAGGGTTGTGGGGCTTCAAATGCTATAGGGGAGGACTGCCTACAAATATGGGAGGAGGCAAAAGCTTCCTTGAGGTTGTTAAATCCTCTGTCTGTGCCCCGATTAAACCAATGAAACATGCTACATCTTCTCCCATTGTTTGTTTTTGGATCAGATGTTTTGAAATCTGAGAAATATTTCAAGGAGAAAGGAATCATCTGTAGATTCAACAATATTTTCCTGGGCCTACCTGCTCTCCATGATTGGATCTCCCTTTCATGGAAATCACTTATGGTTGAAATCTAAATCCCACCACTACTAGAGGCTTCTTCATAGTTGTCTTTGATATTATAGCTGATAGAGATATGATTTTTGATAGATTGTGGGATTATTAAATCCATTTTCTTCTTATGAAACCTTGGTTCCCTCTTTTTAACCCTATTGCTGAAAATTTCAAAACCTGACCTGTGTGGATCCATTTTCCATATTTTTCATGCCAATTTTGGGGGAGAAATGTTTAAATTCTATTGGGGATTCTTTAGGTAAAACCTTGGCTATTGATACAAAATGACCATGTACGAATATACTACGTATGCCCGCATCTTGGTTGATTTGAACACCTCAAAGGATTTCCCGATTCTATTGATCTACATGTTGAGGATAGGATATGGACTCAAAACATTGACTATGAAGGCTTCCCCTTCAGATGTCGATTTTCTTTTCCCTTGGCCATTTAGTGGCAGATTGTAAGGTTGGGAAGAAAAATACCAATAATCAAACTTTATGGTGGAAGAACGCAGATTCTAGCCATTTGGTGGTTAACAGTCACTCAGATTCCAAGTCAGAGGAGGGATCTGAGGATGTGGAAGTGGAGGATCCTATGCAAGAGACCCCTATAGAGAAGGATCCTTCTCCCTGCACCATGGGGGATTTCTCCTTTCCTCCTTCTTTGGGGATCCTCAATCAGGTGGGTGAAAATAATGTTGAAATTTATAATCCAGTTTACTCAAATGAAAATATTAATCCAAATACTGGTAACGATTGGTCTACTATGAATAGAAGAAAGAAAGGGAAGGTTAATGACTCCCTTAAGATGTGTCTTCACTCCCATGGGAAGAAGTCTCATGGTTAATATTCCTTATTTTTGTTCTTACTTGTTGTAGTGGGTCTTGTTATCCAAAATTCACCCCCTGGGTAATTTTGATAACATGCATCGAATATCCAAGTCCCGGCACATTGGTTAATTCAGAGCAAACATCGTTTTCTAGGGTCCCTTCAGAAATTTTCTAACTCTCCCGTCCTAGGCCGAAAAGAACAAGCTCGAGAAAATGTGAAAAAAGGTCAGAAAGGCAAGTAGGTTGATCCGAAAAAATGGTGAAAATCGGCTAAGTCCTAGTCCTAGGAGCATTTGGGACATCTCGGGACAAAAAGGCACGGATCGGCCGAAAAGCCTCCAAGTGGCGCCCAATAAGAATGGGGACATCTCTGGGACAAAAGTACGCGGGCGGGCGAAATGCCGGTTCGACCAGGAAAAGAGAAAATCAACTAACTACCGAGAGAGGGACAATTTGGGACATCTCGGGACAAAAGGCGCGAACCACCAACCGGGTGAAATAAGCACAAAAATCAAAACACAATGGGACAAGCGGGCCGCGAGTACGCGAACCACCAACCGGTGAAAAAGGTCAAGGCAATCCAAAGCAAAGTGGGACATTTGGGACAAATGGACGTGAACCGGCCGGTTCGCGTGAAATCAGCACAAGGAGCACTAAGCTTTTGGGACATCCGGGATGAAAAGACGCGAGGGGCGCGAAAGTGCCGGCAGACCCGTCGACCAATCAACGCATGACACGTGTCACAAGGGAAAAGTCCAAAAGTCAAAGGGGCAAGGTTTGAAGCGCTGGCCCGAGCCAATAGGAATTGGACACGTGTCCAATAGAGCAGGGAAGTGCGGAGCTCGGGGAGAAGTTAGAGAATTTGGCCGAGTTCCCCAAAAAGGCTAAAAGTAAAGGAAGCCCCGCGCCCTGTCCTCCAACAAGATCATGCCACGTGTCATCCAAGTGGCGGGGGGGGAAAAAGGTGGAAAAAGTCCCAAAATCATCAAAAGGTCAAAATTTCAAAAGAAATCCCACCGAAAGGTGGAGGAGAGAGAATCACGTGACCAATCAGAGCATGCCACGTGTCATCCAAGTGGCAGAGCGCGGGAAAGATTTCAAAACACGTTTTCACCTGTTTTGTGCCCTAAAACTTCAGACCTCCATAACTTTCGATCCAGAGCTCGGATTTGCACGTTCTTTATATCAACGGAAAGCTGATGAAATTCTCTACACGATTCTGGGTCAATCTTGCGTTTTGGAGTAGTCTGGAGGGAGAAAATTGAGAAACAGGATCTGACGCGTGTTCATGGCCAGAAATGACATTCCAGCGACCAGATTTAATGAAGAATGGGTCGCATTCTCCTGTAATCCGGTCAAAGTGACAGGGTATGGGTTTGTAAGGTCCCCATGCCGTTTTAATACACCTGTAGTCAAGAAGAATGGGCTCCCATGCCTTTGTACGTTTTCTGTCTCCTGGGTTCGACCCATGCAATGTTAAAAGCCAGATTTGGCTCATTTTCAAGGGGGAACATTTTTGGGCATAGCAGACTTCTTCTTTCACCTCCAGCAAGTGATTGATGAAGGATCAGACCTCTCCAAGGATTGTAACAGTTTTCTTTTACCTCTCTGAGGGTGTAATGTGTGTTTTGACATTGAAATGATAATGCAAGCTCTGTGAATGGGTTTCAATCCTCTCTCTGCTTTGTATTATTTGCTTGATTTCGATAATAGATTATACATTATCAAATTGTGTATGTCTTATGTTATGAACTTTGGTCTCGTGTCTATTTGCATGACAAATATGTTTCACCACTCCTTTTGGTGCATCACCATCTTTAGTTAGTTTCAATTTTTGCACTTCTACCCCGTCTCCTCAGTAAGTTAGAATAGGATTAGGATCTAAACCTCTCGTAGTTTTGCAAAATATAGATCTAAATCGAGGAGTTTGAGGAACCACCTCTAACTGAGATTTCTCTCTCTCACAAGTCCCCACGCTTGGAGAGAGGTTTCCATGTTGTGCAATCACACTGGATGCTAGAGTGATCAACCTAGAAGCCTGATCTGCATCCAGGGGTGCTGTGATTTTGCACTAACAGTTTTGGCACGCCCGGTGGGACCAGAGGTCTCATTTTTATTGCAGCAAAGTTGATGTGCATCTGCTGCAATTTTCTTGCTTAAAAAGAGCTATTATTTGCATATCTGGCGACTCCAAGGGGAAGAATCAACTGGTTTCAGCAGTACAGGCCTAAAAGCTTATGAGAAGAATCACAAGGTCAAGAGTTGGAGAAGAGGAAGTGCTTGCTTTGAATACCCGTAATTATCTCCAAGAAGAAGGCAAAGAGGAAGAAGGATTCAAAGGTCTCCATCTCCACCAAACAGTAACTCTCTCAACTCCTCCACCGATGTGCCTTTCTTTCAATATACAAGGGTTTTAAGACCAATCAGAATGGCGCAACCAGTGAACCCCTATGTCAACTTCACAGGCAGCAGCCCACTTGCTCTCAATGCACAAAATCCAATCCCAGTTGCAGCTCAAGAACATTCCATACTTTACTGGAGAAAATCAGACCACTCCTGGTGATCATGTCAAGGACATTGCTAACATTTGTGCAATCCATGAGATTAATGAGATGCAAGTAGCTGTCAAATTGCTGGCGTCTTCATTCAAGGGGAAAGCATTGCAATGGTTTAGGAGCCTTGGAGCTGGCTCTATCACAAACTGGAATCAGCTGTGTATTGCACTTCATGATCAATTTGGAGAGAAGGGAGACAACTTGTCTCTTTTGGAGCAGCTGACAACCATCAAGAGAGCTTCCAATGAGCAGCTAACTGACTTCAACTTCAGATTTCAAAGGTCTTGGGATAGGATTCCAGTAGCAGTCAGGCCAACAGCAGAAGGTGCTTTTCTATACTACCTTAAAGCTTTAAATTCTGATATTTCTATGTTGGTTCAATCTATGGGAGGCACAACTATCCCTGCTGCTTATAGTATTGCCATTAGAGCTGAAAATTGTCTGATTCAAGCTGGCAAGCTAGCTCCTAGGCCTCCAATGCCATTATATCCAAGTTTAGAGAGCCCAAGTACTAGTCAAGCACCTGTCTTAGCTCCTATTCCCACTCCTAGGAATCAGAGTTCAAATGAAGCTTCCACTTCATCTCCAAGTGCCCCAAATGAGCTTCTGTGAAGTTATGAAACAACTAAAATTTAGGTAATGAGCTGGTTACACTAAAGAGACAAAGAAACTCAAGGTTTTAGACCTTCGTATCAGCCTCAAGCTCAACCTAATAGGCAGCCATATCAGCCTCAAAGGCCACCCAATCCAGCTGCAAATATGAATCAAACAAGGCCTCCTGCCAATAGACCATTCCAGCCCTATAATCCAAATGCCATATCTACCTCTAAGGCATTAGTACCAAAGACAAAACAACATTGCCAGAGTATGATTGGTGTTTTCCATGTAATGAACCTCATAATCAATCCATGTGCTACAATGGTGCTTTGACTCAAGCTTTAATGGTAACAAGTGCTAGTGTGGAGGGTGAGAGTAGTCAAGAAAACAGCCAACAACAAGAAACATTCCAACAACGAATCAGCCCCAAATGACACCACATTGGTAAATTGGCAAGCAGAGGATTTCGTGGCATGAATCAGGCAGTTTCTCAAGGTGTTGCAGCCAACACAAGGTCAAAAAGGAGAAATTTGGGTGAAGAACAGCCATTAGCCCCAGCCAATCCACAACCTTCCACAGCTCCACAAATGATTGGCAAGCAAAACCTAGTTTCAAATGCACAAGGGCAGCCAAGAACAGCCCCTAGGCCAACTCAAATGCCAGCTGTTGCTGCCCACATACAAGGAGAAAATGTGCAAACCAAGGGACAACAGAGAGATCCTTCATCACCATTCAGTATCATTGATCAGATGAAGAAGACAAACGTCAATATATCTATGTGGGAATCCCTATCCATCCTAGGCCAAAGAAATCTACCGCAAGCTGCCATAAAGGATTGCCAACTTCAATCAAAGAGATCCAAATGCAGAGAAGGTACTCACAAATGCTGCCCACCAAGGAAATCATGGAGCACAACAAGGTAGAATGTCAAGCCTCCCCTTTTATGTTTCGTTAATCATTGGAAATCAGCTAGTGCATAATTACATGATAGATTCCGGGCAAGTAGCTCAAGCTTATGCCTAAACAGATAGCTGATCGCTTAGGGCTCCAAAGATGAAATAACATCTAAGGGAGTAGGTGTAGCTAGATGGGACAGCAATAGCAACAGCTTGGAGTGATTAGAAATTTGAGTCTTACTCGCATGCATGTCCAAATGTTGTTGTCTTACAAGATATATCAATCATAGACCTTCCACCACTCTTTTCCCTTTGCTTGTCAAGGGACTTCATAGCCAAGATTGGGGGATATTTGTCCGCTGATTGGTCTCACATGCTATTCAGAACGAGGTATGGAACTAAGGCTACAATTAGGTCAGAACCTATTGCAAACTTCCACATTGAGCCCTATACTCCAAGTCAGATTAATGCCAATTGCTCAGCATTTGATCAAGAAGATCACCCAAGCACTGATGAAACTGACACTAAAGTTGGAAACATCCCGGATCTAACTCTTGATGAATGGGCAAGCAAGGTGCATGCTTTTGATCCTTATCAAGGAATAGAAGAATCTGAGCTGGAGTCTATTGTATACACGAAGAAAGTCAACCTATTCCTAGCATCACCAAGCCAAACCACAAGGATGACAATGAGGTATGGCAGCTGTTTTTTGATGGATCGAGGAGTAGACAAGGTGCAAGAGGTGGAGCCATGCTTGTTTCACCTCAAGGAATAAAGCATTATTCAGCTTTTAGATTTCAATTTGCATGCTCCAATAACACTGCTGAATATGAAGCCTTGGTGCAAGGGATGCATTGGGCAATCAAGAGAAAAATAAAGAACTTGCAAGTTTTTGGGGACAGTGAGCTGATTGTAAATCAGGTCAAGGGACAACATGCTGCCAAAAATGATCTACTCAAATGCTACAAGAACAGGGTGTGGGACCTCATGGAAGATTTTGAGGGTTTCGGCATCAAGGCCATTCCTAGAAAAGAAAATCAAGTCACCGACAAAGCTTGCAGCAGTAGGGGCAGCCTTTGACATTGTAGAAAACATTCAACAAGACAAGGTACAACCAAACATCCACGTGATTGTGAGGCCTTCAGTGCCGGATAACGATGTCAGTTGGCAAGTATTTGAGAATGACCAGCAAATCATCCACTTCTCAGAAGAAGAAGCCGAGTTCTCACTAAGAATCAAGAGAAGTCGAACAAAGAATATGGTGACCAGTGATACAAATTGAGAACTGACAAGCTGCCCAAGGGACTTATCACCTTGGAGTCCATTTTTAACCCCAATGATCAGTTTAGAAAGGAGAAAGCAAACATTCAGGTCAAGAGAGAAGATTCGGTATCCATCTTGGTAGAAGAGAACAAGCCATTGCAAATTGGAAAGATGACTACTGAGCAAGAAAGGTATGAGTTCATACAGCTATGTCAAGAATTCCCTGACGTGTTTGCTTGGAGCTATGAAGACTTGAAAGGTTTCAATCCCAACTTAGCTCAACGCATACCATTGAATTGGACCCAAATACTAAGCCTATCAGGTAGAAACAGAGACCACTCAATCCACACATGGAGCCTCTCATGAGGAAAGAATTGGACAAGCTGATTGAGTCAGCAATTATATTCCCAATCAAGCATTCTAGTTGGGTTGCAACTTAGTTCCAGTCAGAAAGAAAAGTGGAGAGATCAGGCTATGTGTTGACTTCAGAGATTTGAATAGAGCCTCTCTCAAGGACCATTATCCACTCCCTTCCATGGAGCAAATATTGCAGGTCGTAGCTGGTTCAGAAAGATTTTCACTACTTGATGGTTACTCAGTGCTTCAATCGATTATGGTAAAGGAGGAAGACCAATTCAAGACAACCTTCACAACCAAATGGGGCACATATGCTTACAAGAAGATGCCATTTGACTGCCGAACGCCGAGCAACATTCCAAATGAGCTATGGATATGGCATTCAAAGGCTTGATCAATAAGATAGTGCTGATATACCTAGATGATATCACTGCCTTTCTCAAAGAATGCATGACCATCTCTTTCACCTCGTGTGGTTTTTCAGAGGTGTAGAAAGTTTGGAGTGTCTTTGAATCCTAAGAAGTGCATCTTTCTTGCACATGAAGGGAAGCTCCGGCCATATTGTCTCCAAGGAAGGATTAGCAATTGATCCAGAGAGGGTCAAGCCATAAGAGCTCTACCATTGCCAAGCCACAAGAAGGCCCTTCAGAGTTTCCTCGGGAAGGATAAACTTGTTCGTCAAGGTTTGTCTCAGTTTTGCAGCCCTTGTCAAGCCCATTACCAAAATGTTAAGAAAAAGCATGGCTTTCAAATGGACGGCAGAAGGCAAGGAGAGTTTTGAAGCAATCAAAGAAGCCATCTCCCAGGCACCCACTCTCATCAACCCAGACTTTTCCAAGGATTTCATCCTCTATGCATTTGGAGGTGATGACACTATTTCTGCCATTCTGGTACAGCAGAACAAAGATAATGATGAACAACCGATTGCCTTTTTCAGCCAGAGTCTAGATGACTGCGAAGTGAGGTACTCTTTTATAGAAAAACATGTGCTTGCAGTAATCAGGAGCTTGAAGAAATTCAAACATTTAGTCTCAAACAACAAGGTCCAGTTGCTGGTCTCACATGCTGGGGTTAAGGACTTCCTCCTCAACAAGGATTTGAATGAGAAAAGGGCAGGTTGGATCACCCGTGTCATGGAGTATGACATTGAGATCAAGATCACCAAGCTGGTAAGAGGCAAAGGTTTGTGTGAGCAGCTCGCTTCCAAACAACCAGACAACCCAGAAGATGAAGAAGACACTGTCCTGCTATTACAAGATGATAAAAAACAGGAAAATGATGATGTGTCCACTCCCTGTTGGACTCAGAATATGATACATTTCCTACAGACGGGCATATGCCCTCTAGAAATGAGCAAAGCAAAAAGAAGATACTTCAGGTTGCAGGCTATTCCATATACCATCATTGATGGAGTTTTGTTCAAGAAGGACGTGAATGGAGTGCTGCTGAGATGCATTAACACAGGTCAGATCCAAAGGGTATTAAAAGAGTTTCATGATGGACCAGCTGGTGGCCATTTTGCACCAAGAGTGACAGCTCTGAAAATCATGAAGGCTGGTTATTATTGGCCTAAAATCTTCAGTGATTGCTATGCATGGATCAAGAGGTGTAAGAATTGTGCATTCTTCACAGGAAAAGAGAGACTTGCAGCCCTCCCATTACATCCAATCTCAGTTGACCAGCCATTCATGCAATGGGGTTTGACTTCATCGAGTCATCAATCCCACCCGAGCCAAGGGCACAAATGGATTTTGATAAACCACAGACTACTTCACCGTAGATGGACAAGTAAAAGAGCACTCAAAGAGGCGAATGAATCTAGCATCTTGGACTTTTACGAGGGGATAACTACCAGATTTGGTGTACTTGCTACAATAATCTCTGATAATGCATTGGCATTCATTGGATCTAAAGTTACTGAGTGGGCTGTCAAGAACGGGATTTACCTGAGCACTTCATCAAACTATTACCCTCAAGGTAATGGCCAGTGCCGAGTCTACAAACAAAAACTTGCCGAGGATCATTAGGAGGACTCTTGATGAGAATCGAGGGCTTGGCATACCAAATCTGAAATCAGCCTTATGGGCCGATAGGATAACTCCCAAAAGATCCACAGTAACTCTCCATTTAGGCTTGTCTACTAAGAGAGGCAATCTTGCCCATGTCACTTGAGTTGCCAACGCTGGAACTCATGAAACAAATGAGTTGCTAGAGTTTGGGCCCATGGAGGTGAGATATGCAGAATTGATGGAGCTGCAAGAAATCGTAGATCGTGCATTCCAAGCAATGGAAAAGGATCAAAGCTTTGATCAAGAAGACCTTTGATAGAAGGCCAAAGATAGATCTTTTCAAGTAGGAGATCTAGTGTTGAAATGGGATGTGGACAGAGCAAAACCAGAAGGCATTCAAAATTTGATGCCATTTGAGTGGCCCATACATGGTCACAAAGTGCAAGAACAACAATGCTTTCCAATTGGCCTCATTGGTTGGTGAAGAACCGCAGATTCCAAGTAAATGGAATCTATCTCAAGCGTTGCTTCTAGAGAGAGGTTCACTACATCTCAGTAAATATTAGATTAGATTTTCTTTCCTCCAAGTGCTTGTGCACATTGTTTTCATTGTAGGTTAGTTTTGTTTTCCCTAAGTGCCTCGGGCATAGCTTGTCCATGGAGATGTTTAGCATGTCTTTGCTTTCATCAGGTCACATTCCATCTTCCTCCTTGCACATTCTGAGTCAGTTTGGATTCTAACAGCATATTTGATGACTCCATGCCCAATGGATTGCTTCAGGCAACTGGTCTTTTCATCTAAGAAGATGATCCCACTGAGTCGCCAAATTGTTATCCAAAATTCACCCCCCAGGGTAATTTTTATAACATGCATCAGAATATCCAAGTCCCAGGCACATTGGTTAATTCAGAGCAAACATCAGGTTTCTAGGGTCCCTTCAGAAATTTTCTAACTCTCCTGTCTAGGCTGAAAGAACAAGCTCCGAGAAAATGCGAAAAAGGTCATGAAAGGCAAGTAGGTTGATCCAGAAAAAATGGTGAAAATCGGCTAAGTCCTAGTCCTAGGAGCATTTGGGACATCTGGGACAAAAAGGCGCGGATCGGCCGAAAAGCCTCCAAGCGGCCCAAATATCAACAGGGACATCTAGGGACAAAAGTACGCGGCGGGTGCGCAAAGAAATGCCATTCGACCGAGAGAAAATTGACTAACTCATGAGAGGGACAAGCTTTGGGACATCTGGGACAAAAAGGCGAACTGCCCAATCGGGTGAAATTAAATGCACAAGCAGCTGGGACACAATGGGACAAGTGGGCCGCGAAAAGTACGCGAAACCGGCCGAACCGGTGAAAAGGTCGAGGCAAGTCCAAAGCAAAGTGGGACATTTGGGACAAATGGACGCGAACCGCCGGCTTCGTGTGAAATCAGCACAAGGAGCACTAAGCTTTTGGGACATCCGGACGAAAAGACGCGAGGGGCGTGAAGGCCGGCACTCCGACCAATCAACGCGTGACACGTGTCACAAGGGAAAAGTCCAAAAGTCAAAGGGGCAAGGTTTAAGCGGGTCAACTGCCCGAGCTAATAGGAATTGACACGTGTCCAATAAGCAGGAAAAGTGCAGCTCGGGAGAAGTTAGAGAATTTTTCCACGAGTTCCCAAATAGGCTAAAAAGTAAAGGAAGCCCCGCGCCCGTCCTCCAACAAGATCATGCCACGTGTCCAAGTTTAAGGGGCCCACAAGGTGGAAAAAGTTCATCAAAAGGTCAAACTTTCAAAGCCCGCCAAAGGTGGAGGAGAGAGAATTGCTGACCAATCAGCACGTGCCACGTGTCATCCAGTGGCGAGAGCGGAAAGATTTCAAAACACGTTTTCACCTGCTTTGTGCCCTAAATCTTCGTGACTCCATAACTTTCGATCCAGAGCTCGGATTTGCACGTTCTTTATATCAACGGAAAGCTTGATGAAATTATCTACACGATTCTAGGTCAATCTTGATTTTGGAGCAGTCTGAGGAGAAAATCAAGAAACGGATCTGACGCGTGTTCATGGCCGTAAATGACATTCCAAATGACTAGATTTAATGAAGAATGGGTCGCATTCTCCCGTAATCCGGTCAAAGTGACAGGGTATGGGTTCAGTAAGGTCCCCATGCCATTTTTTAATACATCCTAGTCAAGAAGAATGGGCTCCCATGCCTCTCAGACGCTTTCTGCCTCCTGGTTCGACCCATGCAATGTTAAAAGCCGATTTGGCTCATTTTCAATAGGGGAACATTTTTTGGGCATAGAAGACTTCTTCTTTCACCTCCAAAGCAAGTGATCGATGAAGGATCGACCTTCCAAGGATTGTAAATAGCTTTCTTTTACCTCTCTCGAGGGTGTAATGTGTGTTTTGACATTGAAATGATAATGCAAGCTCAGAATGGGTTTCAATCCTCTGCTTGTATTATTTGCTTGATTTCGATAATAGATTATACATTATCACCTCCATGTATGTCTTATGTTATGAACTTTGGTCTCGTGTCTATTTGCATGACAAATATGTTTCACCACTCCTTTTGGTGCATCACCATCTTTAGTTAGTTTCACCTTTGCACTTCTACCCTGTCTCCTCGCAAGTTAGAGTAGGATTAGGATCTCAACCTCTCGTAGTTTTGCAAAATATAGATCTAAATCGAGGATTTTGAGGAACCAGCCTCTAATATGGAGATTCCTCTCTCGGCCACATGTCCCCACGCTGAGAGAGAGGTTTCCATGTTGTGCAAATCACACCTTTGGATGCTAGAGTGATCAACCTAGAAGCCTCGATCTCGCATCCAGGGTGCTGTGATTTTGCACTAACAGTCTTTTTGTTGTTAGTTTCTCTATGCACCTGAAAGAGAAACCCTACATGTTCCTCAATGCTACATCCTATGTCTCCACTTTCTCTCATTGTAATGGGGTAGGGACCCCTCAACTATTTTTACCCTTAATAAAAAAAAATTTAAAAAATCTAAATTAAAATATAATTTTAGACCACTCCTAGAAGGATGGATACTTTATTATATCGTGGAAGTAAAGGCTTCCCAGTTGACCAACCTTCTAAATATCAAAATAAAATCCAAAAGCAAGCATCCTAAGAAAACATTGATCTCTCATTTCATGACTTGGTATTAAACCGATATCTCATGTTTAATTTGTTCAAGTGTATACTATGTATACTTTGGTTCTTTTACCCATTAAGGGTCACTCAAGTGTTCTGTCTAAGAATCCTATCTGAATATCTATTACTTGATATTCATCTAAATCCCACAACTTAGACTAGGTGACATAAGACAACACAACAATAATTTGTGATACTTTGGCCAAAGTTTTAAACATGTTTACCATGTTTACATTCCAAGATGACATACTCATCGAAAGGAATATGTCTTTCACCCCACTCAACTATTATCTAGATTGGTCTTCCTTGAATTTTGTCAACCAAACCCGAGTCAAAGTTTCACACTAAATAGGGGAAACTCACATACACTAGTGTGGAAGACTACTCATGGTGACTAAGGATAAATAGACATACTCAATCAACTTTCATCATTGGGTGTGTTTAGTTACCCTAAGTCAACATGAGTTGACCACTACACTAGTCCATGTGTCTATCTCTATTTAGAGTAGAACTATGAACCAAATTTCCACTTATGTTAATCAAGTTAATTAAACTAAGTGGGGTGTTGAAGCATAGTTGGTTGCATCACAATATCCTCATAATGACTCCCATCATTATGAGGGTACTCTACTGCAGCCCCTATATTACAACAACCTACTAAGTTCTTTCAACTAAACTAACATACTTAAGAAACATTAGATTATTAACCTTTTTTTATTATCTTGTTTAATTAATCATTAAACAATGCACCTAAGGGTCCACTAAGTATGATTGATCCAAAGAAAGGATTTGAAATGTACTTTTACACAATTGAAGGTATGTAGATAAAATATGCATTCATGCATATGAAATTTTTAATCTTAAACCATTATTTCCATTTATCAATAAATCTTATTTCAATATCAAGTAAGTAAGATCATTAAGTTTCTTACTACTATTTTAACAATGTAAACAATCTTGATTGAAAGCTTATTATTAGACTTAGTGATATCATAATATTTAAATCCATCTTACTAATTCTTTAAGCTTTCCAATTTCCATTTATTGTTTCATATAGAAGAGCATACAACCAATCATCAATAATGATTATACTTTATCACATAATTAAGGATAACATACTTAGTTCTGATTTAATGATAAAAGTAAGTATCCTCTTCTTCATAATTAAGGACTATTGTCCTATTAATGAAATCAGAAAACATAAGGTTTAGATTCATAATAAGAATGCCACATTCAACTATATAAAACTATCCTTATTCCCTTTTCCAAATAAGGATCTATAAATCATAATCATCATAGTTATACCATTACCCCAAAATGAAATGAGTCGGAAGTATATATATATAGTTCCTTATCCAAGCATTATTCTATACCTTAGAATCCATTAAGCCATGCATGTTAATATTTAAGAATATTAATAAAATCTATCATGCATGTTAATATTTAAGAATATTAATCAAATATAAGTCATATATGACCCTTGAATAAATCAAAAATCAACAACTTTTACACAACAATTCCTTTATCAAAAAGAGAGTGTTCACTTCACTCCAAGCTCAATAATATTCCATAAGTTTATAAGAAACATATTTCATCATTACAAAACTAATTTAATACATCTTCATAGTTTCTCCAACAAGTTCATTTCAAGATAATTTCAATACATAAAGCATCTGAATGAAGAAAATGATTTCATTAATAAAACAAATGCAAATTTTTATAAGTCTTTCTCCTTTCACTTTTCACGAAGTCCATCTAAAAATTGTTAGCATGAGTCAGTTCACAAGAACTAAGCATGATAAGCACTATAACGTTAAAACAATATGATTTTATCTAACTGTTTCATAAAAGGAACCCTACTATTTATGAAAAGGTTCCAAGTACACAAAATAAGATCAATCAAATAAACTACCCAAAAATCCACAATGTCATAAATAGACAAGAAGTCAATAAATCTATTTAAGAATCAATTTCCCATAAAAGAAGTTAAATAATCCAACAAAAATTTAATTCCATCTATGTCACAATAATGATAATCATTTCAACATGATAACATTTCAAACTATAACCATATTAAGAAGAGAATTAATTAAAGTTCATGATCTGTCCTCATTATTTTCAATTTAATTCACCAAGCCAAAGTTCCACTATATCACAATCAAGTTCCTATCAATCAATCAAAAAATAATTGATCTAAAAACACAATGACTTCATAAGAACAAATGATGTCCCTATATAAAAAATCAATTTCATATAAAAACAAATGGTTTTTGATAAAAATAAATGAATGACCCAACATGAACAACATAACTATTGTCACTAACCCCTATATCTAAATCCCTACCTCTATTCCAAGAGGATGCCTCAAAAAAAGAAAAACTTGAATAAATACCAAATATACTCACTATATATTCTATACAGAGGTTTACTCAAGCATTCACAAGAAAAATCAAACACAAGATACAAAACTCCTAAAGGATCTTCTTAAAAAAGAATCTAAGATCAAAACCCATTTGATCAAAACATAACCATTTAACCAATATGAAGAGAGAAGAAAGTCATAACAACAACATCATCTCAAAAAATCAATCAATCAATTGAATGCCCAAGTAACTTCCACATCTAAGCTATAGGAGAATGAAATCAAATAGTTTCAAAGAACAAAACGTAGAGTACTGACCTTACCCAAAAAGACCAAGATCCAAGTTTTAAGGATTAAAAACTTCCTTAACAATGATCAAAGAACTCACATCTTCCAACATATTTGAAATGAAATCAAAATACAGAAAGAATACACTCAAAACATTTTAAAACTAACTCAAATATGAGAGAGTACATAGTCTCAAAGACATTTCATAGGAGATCAAAAAATTCAACAAAACATGCTTTCAAAGAATGCATCCCAAGAAAAAATGATGACCCAAACCACTAAAATCTCCAAAAGTAGAAAAAAATTAACAAAAAATCAATGATGCCCTACACATGACACTCAAACTAAAAATTCTTTGAAGGAACATAAAAAAAAAAAATGAAACCCATTTCAAGATTAATAAACAAAACTGGGTCCTTCCAAAATCAATCCTAAGTTCCAAAACTTAAGCTGACCCGAGAAGGGTAATCATGCAACAAAAATAAAATAAAAAGAGAGAGATAGAGATTACCAGTCCATGTTTCTCAAACATGTCCACCCAAGAAGGGTAATAAAAAATGAAACAAAACTTAAAATGATAGAAAAATAATTCATCATCACCTTTTACATATTATGCACTTATAGTGCTTGAAATACCACCATCGAAGATACCCAAGATGGGTCAAAATAAGATCTCATTAAAACAAAAAAAAAATCAAAAGATCAGTTACCAATCTTAAGACAAAATAAAATTATGAACCAAAACAAAATCCCAAAACAAGATTCTAGAAATGAGTTGAAAAAAATAATAATAAAACCCAAAACAATTGACCATCAAAATGACACAATATTCCATTAAACCCATTTTTTATTTATGAAAAATTCACCCAAATAATATTTATCAAAACCTAGTTTCAATGACAACAATCGGAGATTCAAATTCTAAAGTCTTGAAAATACTTCCACCAAATGAAATCCCCCTGAAATTGTTTAACACCAACCATTTTTACAAAAAAAGAAGATATAATTATACAAAACATAGATAATCCCCTGATATCCCAAATAATACCCATTCATTTAAGTATATTAAAACATTTGTTTTCCAACCTTATTCAAAACCCAAAATCATGTAAAACAATTTCATTCCACATAATCACTATATCCACAAGAAACCATAACCATAAGAAACTCACATAAGTAAAGAAGAAAAAAAACACACAAAACCATTCTCAGAGATGTTTTCATGAAGAGCAAGTTCTCTTTTTGAAAATGTTTAAATAAAAGTAAGATATCTTAAAGAGATAGAGCCTATCATGCTTGGTAGTGCTCCTGCCTTCTCTTCCTTGCTTCAATCCTTCAAGAAAAGCTTCCATAAAATATTTCCAATGAAAATGCCAAAAAATCCTTCTGAAACTTTTCCCACTTTCTTCTTATAGTTTCCACAACCAAATTTTTCCATTATTTCCACCATGCAATGGTGAAATTTTAACATGCAACAAAATCAAACTGAAAGTTTGAAAAATGGAAATACAACATGCAGAGCCAAAGAGCTCAAAAATCTGAATGAACAATAAAACCAAACCATTTATTTTTCCTCCAACCCATTCTACTATTCCCTAGGTGGTTTTTCACTTAGGTCGAGGCTCATAAATGCCAACAGACTGACATGTGTCCCTTCAAAACTCCCACCATGCCTTATCTTCTGTTAGTTATAACTAACAATTTAAAAACTTCATTCAATCAAAAATAGCAGAGTTTCCATCTCAACATTTCCACCACCTCTCATACCTTGGCCAAAATTGGTGGCAACAAGCTTATTATTAAATGAAACATTTAAACCTTGCAATGCATTTGGAATGGTGCCACCGCCATCCAACAACTTGACATAACAAATCCAACCACATTTCCCTTAGGTTAGGTTGATGTCCTTAGGTTAGGTTCCCTTATTTTAGTTTATAAACCATAGCTTAGGACCTTAGGAATAGTTCATATATAGCTTAGGATTAATTAGTATCCAAGACTTAGGATAGTTCTCATTATCCCACTTAGGAATTAATCATTACAATAAATATAATCACCTTAACATAGGTTTAGGATAGGATAAAATAATCAAAAGAACTTAGATTAATTAGGTCCCAATAAATTAATCAAAGTACATTACCTTTTTGCAAATTTATCAAAATGACGTTATTAGATCACTTAGAAGGGTGAAATCAAAAGATGCTACAGGATGCCCCTATGACCCCAATGCAAGCCTGGGTTCAGAAATCAGATATTGACCGACTCAATCACAATGATCAAAACATCAAAAAATCCTAAACATGCCTTGGATCACTTATAATTGATCCAAGGTGTGGTTACTCCCACTTTGCAATCAATAGACTAAAAAAAGTTCAATATTGCAAAATAGGCAATGAAAAATAAGACTTAATTTATTTCCTTCATCCACATGCAAAATACATTAAAAATTTCAACATAAAAATATATGAAATACTTCATTATAAATTCAGAATTTTCATGGCATGATGTTATCCAATTTTAGAAGATAAAACATATCATCTACAACAACATGATTAATCAGTTTTAAAGAGTACACCATCTTCAAAATGAGAATCACCTATCAACGTTGCTACTTCAATTACAAAAGTGATCAAGGATAACAACCATGGTAAGAGGCATTACATACCTCCCCTCTAAAAATCATCATCATCCCGATGATTAACTTAATCCATAATCATAAACAAGAAAAATAATCATAATTATAATTCTTTTATCCACAAAATTTTCAAACAAAAACAAATTTACAAAAATTTAAGTTTTTCATAACTTATTACAACATCAAAATTGTTGTCCCAGTACTAAAAATTATAGTACTACCCAAAACTGGAAAAAAATTAAAGATAGTTTTCAAACAAAGTCTTTAATTATCTCAAAATCAGAATTAATTCTATTCAAATAGATGAGGAAAAGTAATTTTCATATCCTCAAGGTTTTCCCATGTTGCACTTTCTTCATTAAATCTGGTCCCACTGACCTTGCATTGACTAATTTCATGATTTCGTAAGTGCAACTCGGTGAGTTTCCAACACTCTTATAGGTTCAACCACATTATTCCTGGGTCTTGGACCTATAAGGAATCCCAATTTAATACATGTGATAAATCTGAAATGTATTTCTTAAGAAAAGAAATATGGAAAACATCATGCATTCATGACAAGGTGGGAGGTAATGCTAAGTGATAAGCTATAAGGGCTAATCACTTCAACAATCTCAAAAGGTCCCACAAAATGAGGTGATAATTTGGCTTCCTTGCCAAAGGTAATAGAGCTCTTTTTAGGCTTAACACGTAAAAATACTTTTTCACCAAGTTCAAATTTCTTATCGATCCTTTTCAGATCTACATAATTTTTTCCTATCAAAGAGCTTCTTTTAATCATTCACAAATTATTTTCACTTGTTTCCATTTCAGTAAGCATTTCAGGTCCAATTACCTCTCTATCTTCAATGTTATCCCAACTAACTAGAGTTCTACATTTCCTTCCATACAATGCTTCAAAGGTGCCATTTTTAAAGAGGAATGATAAGTATTATTGTAAGAAAATTCAACTAAAGGAAGGTATTCTTCCCATTTGTACTGTGATCCATACAATACATTCTTAACATATCCTCCAAAACTTGATTTACTCTCTCGTTTGACCATTTGTTTCTGGATGGTATGTGGAACTAAAATTTAGTTTTGTTCCTAAGGTGCATTTTAGTGTTTTCTAGAAATGAGATGTCATTCTAGGGTCTCTATCAGATATAATCAATTCAGGTACTCCATGTAATCTAAAATTTCATGCACAAATCTTTTTGCTAAAATAGTGAATCATCTTTAAGATTACCAACAATAAAATGTGCTACCTTTGTTAATTTTTCAACCACAACTAAAATAACATCATGCTTATTTTTAGACATAGGCAGCCCCTGAAAAAAATCCATACTTATTACTTGCCACTTGTATTGTGGTATGCTATGAGGATACAATAAACCAGCTGGGTGCATATGCTCAACCTTAACTCATGCTGACATTCTAGGAAATGTGAAACAAAATTAGTTATGTCTCTCTTCATCCCTTTCCAAAAATATTGTTGTTTTACATCAACAAGCATTTTTGTAACACTGGGATGTCCTAAGTAAGGTGAATTATGAAATTCCATCATTAAATTTTTCCTTAACTCATTTTCCAAAGGTACATACACTCACTTTTCATATCTTAAAATTCCTTCATTATCAAAGTAAAAACCTTTGTATCTTGCATCATTAGGATCTACAGCAAGTGTTGTTTTTACTTGTTGAAAATACAAATCAGAATCCATGATACTCTTTACTTCATCCTTAAACTAAGTTCTCAAAGTTACAAGTGAAAATATGTTTCCTATGACTTAGTGCATCTACCACTCTATTTTCTTTACCTTTAATGTAACTTATGTCAAAATCATATTGTGACAAAAAATCTAACCATCTTCATTGTCTTGCATTCAGATTTGGCTGAGTGAAAATATACTTCAGCCCAAGGTGGTCAATTTTTAACTCAAAAGGTCTTCCTAAGAGATAATGTCTCCATACTTGAAGTGCATGAACTATGGAAGCAAGCTCTAGGTCATGGGGAGCATAATTCAACTCATGTAACTTGAGTTCCTTCTCTCATAAGCTATAACATGATCATCTTGCAATAATATACCTCCTAGTCCTTCTCTCAGAAGCATATGTAACTACCGTAAAGCTTCCATTTGATCCGGTACAACCAAAATAGGTGTAAAAGTTAGTTGTTCCTTTAGAGTTTTAAATGTTGATTCACATTTATCACTCCACACAAAAAAATTTTTTTCTTTTTTTTGTAATGAAGTAATCGGGGCAATGACTTTTGAAAAGTCCTTAACAAATTTTCTATAATAACTAAAAAGCCCCATGAAGCTTCTGACTTCATGTACATTTTTAGGTGTAGGCCATTCAATTATGGCAAAAATATTTGATGGATCAACTGTTATTCCATCTTTTCTTATGACATGTCCTAAATAGTGCACTTTTGTTTCATAAAAAGAACATTTGGACAACTTACCATACAATTTTCTCTTTCTCAAAATTTCAAGTACAATTTTCAAATGCTCTTGGTGCTCATCAATGCTTTTAGAATAGATAAGAATATCATCCAAGAATACAAGTACAAACTTGTCCAAGTATTCTTGAAAGATATTATTCATCGATTCATAAAAGTTACAGGTGCATTTGTCAAACCAAAAGGTAAAACCATGAATTCATAATGTCCATACCTTGTTCTAAAAGTTGTTTTATGAATATCTTCATCCTTAATTCTCAATTGATGATATCCAAAATGAAGATCTATCTTTGAATAAATTGATGCACCACACATCTAATCAAACAAATCATCAATTCTAGGAAGTGGATATCTATTTTTGATTGTTTTTGTTTAACATTCTTGTAATCAATACAAATTCTAAGTGTTCCATCCTTCTTTTTCACAAAATTACTAGTGCTCCCCAAGGTGAGACACTCGGTCTTATCAAACCTTTAGACAAAAATTCTTGTAATTGTATGCCTTAAGTTCTACCAATTCAATTGTAGTCATTTGATAAGGTGCCTTGGAAATAGGTTCAGTTCTAGGTTTGATTTCTATTGTAAAGTCAAATTCTCATTTAGGTGGAAGACTAGGTAGTTCTTCCGAAACACATCACTGAAATCTCTTAACAATGGATACTTTTCCAAGAAATCACTATCCTTTTTTTGTTGTTTCAGAAATTTTTACTACATATAAATGTGCAACCTTTTTTTTGCCTTCTTAAGTTACATAGCTGATAATTTCCTAACTAAATTTCTCATTTTACCCTTGAATGTTTGTTGTTTTTTCTGCAGATCATCAAGGCATCTAATGTGTTTTTCAAAACAATCAACTTTTTCTTTATGATCAACAAGCCAGTTAACACCAATTATGACATCATATGACCCCAAAGGAGCAACATAAAGATCTACTTCAATGGAAAAACTTGGTAACTCTAAGACTGCTCCAAAAGACATTTACTAATAATATGGACAACATTATTACCATAATGTACAAGTCAAATATTTTTCCATTATTCCTACTTTTATTTTTAATTTTGTAGCTAATTTACTAGAAATAAAACATTTTGTAGCTCCAGTATCAAAAATATAGTAACATGTGTACCAAATAATTTACCTAGCACTTTTATGGGTGTAACTTACTTTTTTCAACTTGCTTATCAACTACTACAACATGTATCTTATGTTATGTTTGTTGTCATCTTTTCTTTAGAGGGAACTGATTTGTAGTGATCCTTACCACAATTAAAACAACCCCCTACAGGTCCTCTTTTTGGTTCAAACTTATTTCCGGTCTTGAAATTACTATTTTGACCTCCATAAGATTTCTACCCATTATTGTTATTCTTCACAAAATTGTTTCTAATGTTCACAGTAGGTTTATTTGTTGTTTTTTTTATTTATTTTATCAGTCACAAACTTTTTTTAACTCCAAAATTTTCCATGCCACCTTCTTAGGTGCAAGTGACGAAGAAGAGTTGGAAATTTTCTTTCGATTTTCTTCTTTATGTGTAGAAATTGCCTTCAATTTTGTTCTTTCCTTATGGATTTTTCTACAACCCCTTCCATGGTGGTTGGTTGTGCACATCTACCTCTCCTCCTATGATAGATTCAATCCCATAATAAACTTGTGTATCCTAAACTTTTCATCAATTTGATATTGTGGAACGTACTTAAGAAGTTTGGTAAACCTCTCCCAACTCAGTTACAGTTAACTTTCCTTGAATTAAATTATGAAATTCTATCATTTTCTGATCATAATAGAGTTTTGGCAGCCAACGTTTCCTAAAGTATCCCTTAAATTGATCCCATGTAATGCTTGATTCATCAATATTCAGTTCATCCTTATGGTTGTCCCACTAGAGGATGCCTCATGGGAAAGCTGATAAGCTCCCCATACTACTTTTGTTTCTTCCGAGAAGTTCCTTATTGCAAAGTACTTCTCCATTTCACTGAGCCAATTCTCAGCCCCATCCCCCAGTGTAGTGCCATCAAAATTTGGTGGACTTATCCTTTTTATGTCATTAGTAAGTTCATTACTAATCTTGCCTTTTTATTTTCAAGGATTAGGTACATTTGCATTTACATTTACAGCATTATTATGGGCATTTACAACATTGTTATTTGCTGCATTATTATTATCAATGCCCATGATTTCTAGCATTAACATTTTTCTGAGGTGGTTGATTGTTATTATCAACATCATCTTCCTCCTCTTCATTACCCATTACTTGTTGTTCAAGTACAACAAGATGATCTCTTGTGTCCAACAGGGCAACAAGAATCTCATCAAGTTTTTGTGTGGTAGCTACCTCTCCACCTAGAGGTGGATTATTTGCAGCACCTCCCCTTGTTCTAACCATTTTCTATTAACAAGAAATTAATTTTTATCAGATATGGACTCAATAGGTCCAAGAGCTGTAACCTTCAACTTTGATACCAAAATGTAACATCCACTTTTTATGACTTAGAAACAAGGGAATTTTTTTACATAATGTTCTCTATTCTAAATTCATACAATTCAAAACACACATTCCATTTCCAATCCATCTCATAACAAAAAACCATATGTAACTGTAATGACTCAATGAAACACCGATCTCTCATTTCATGACTCATATATTAAAACCGATCTCTCATGTTTAACTTGTTCAAGTGTATACTATGTATACTTTGGTTCTTTTACCCATTAAGGGTCACTCAAGTGTTCTATCTAAGAAGCCTATCTAATATATATTTACTTGATATTCATCTAAAATCCTACACTTAGACTAGGTGACATAAGACAACACAACCAACAATTTGTGATACTTTGGCCAAAGTTTTAAACATGTTTACCATGTTTACATTCCAAGATGACATACTCATTGAAAGGAATATGTCTTTCACCACACTCAAACTATTATCTAGATTGGTCTTCCTTGACTTCTCATCAACCAAACCCGAGTCAAAGTTTCACACTAAATAGGGGCAGCTCACATACACTAGTGTGGAAGACTACTCATGGTGACTAAGGATAAATAGACATACTCAATCAAATTTCATTGATTGGGTGTGTTTAGTTACCCTAAGTCAACATGAGTTGACCACTACACTAGTCCATGTGTCTATCTCTGTTTAGAGTAGAACTATGAACCAAATTTCCACTTATGTCAATCGAGTTAATTGAACTAAGTGGGGTGTTGAAGCATAGTGGCTACATCATCAATATCCTCATAATGACTCCCATCATTATGAGGGTACTCTATATGCAGCCCCTATATTACAACAACCTACTAAGTTCTTTCAACTAAACTAACATACTTAAGAAACATTAGATTATTAACCTTCAATTTATTATCTTGTTTAATTAATCATTAAACAACACACCTAAGGGTCCACTAAGTATGATTGATCCAAAGAAAGGATTTGAAATGTACTTTTACACCAATTGAAGGTATGCAGATAAAATATGTGTTCATGCATATGAACTTTTTAATCTTAAACCATTATTTCCATTTATCGATAAATCTGAAATTCAATATCAAGTAAGTAAGATCATTAATTTTTCTTACTACAGTTTATCAATGTAAACAATCTTGATTGAAATCTTATACATTAGACTTAGTGATATCATAATATCTAAATCTTCTTATTAATTATTTTAAGCTTTCCCATTTCCATTTATTTTTTCATATAGAAGAGCATACAACCAATCATCAATAATAGTTATACTTTATTACATTATAAGGATAACATACTTAGTTCTTGATTGAAAGATAAAAAGTAAGTATCCTCTTATTCATAATTAAGGACTATTGTCCTATTAAAGAAATAAGAAAACATAAGGTTTAGATTCATAATAGGAATGCCACATTCATCTATATAGAACTATCCTTATTCCCTTTTTCAAGTAAGGATCTATCAATCATAATCATCATAGTTATACCATTTCCCAAAATGAAATGAGTCAATATATATATATATATATATATATTCCTTATCCTTATCCAATTTATTCTATACCTTAGAATCCATTAAGCCATGCATGTCAATATTTAAGAATATTAATAAAATCTCATCATGCATGTTAATATTTAGAATATTAATCAAATCTAAATCATATATGACCCTCGAATAAATCAAAATCAACAACCTTTACACAACAATTCATTTATCAAAAGAGAGAGTTCACTTCACTCCAAGCTTAATAATATTCCATAAGTTTATAAGAAACATATTTCATCATTACAAAACTAATTTAATACATCTTCATAGTTTTTCCAACAAGTTCATTTCAAGAGAATTTCAATACATAAAGCATCTAAATGAAGAAAATGATTTCATTAATAAAACAAATGCAACTTTTTATAAGTCTTTCTCCTTTCACTTTTCATGAAGTCCATCTACAAAATTGTTAGCATGAGTCAGTTCACAAGAATTGAGCATGATAAGTGCTATAACATTAAAACAATATGATTTTATCTAACTATTTCATAAAAGGAACCCTGTTATTTATGAAAAGGTTCCAAGTACATAAAATAAGATCAATCAAATAAACTGCCCAAAAATTCACAATGTCAGAATAGACAAGAAGTCAATAAATCTATTTAAGTATCATTTCCCTTAAAAGAAGTTAATTAATCCAACAAAATTTAATTCCATCTATCACAAGTAATGATAATCATTTCAAAATGATAACATTTAAAACTACAACCATTTATAAAAAGAGAATTAATTAAAGTCATGATCTATCCTCATTGGTTTCAATTTAATTCACCAAGACAAAGTTCCACTATATCACAGTCAATTCCCTATCAATCAATCAAAAATGAATTGATCTAAAAACACAATGACTTGATAAGAACATAATGTTGTCCCTATCAAAATCAATTTCATATCAACAACTAAAAAGGTTTGATATAAAAACATGAATGACCCAACATGAATAACATATTGTCCAAAACCCTAATCTAAATCCCTACCTCTATTCCAAGAGGATGCCTCAAAAAAGAAAAAAATTGAAAATACCTAGTATAATCCTACAATATTCAACAGAAGGTTTACACAAGCATTCAAAAGACAAATCAAACAAAGATACAAAACTCTCAAGGATCTGCCATCAACAAATAAGCTAGATATCAAACACATTTGATCAAAACATAACCATTCAACAAATACAATAGAGAAAGGTCGTATCACAACTCACAACTAAATAAAGAATCAAAACTTGAATGAAAAAAATAACTCCCACATCCAAGCTAACATGAAATCGAACTCAAAGAACAAACGTAAAGTATGACCTTACCCAAAAGATCTTCATTTTAAGAGACCTCTTGGGGAGGTGGAGAATACCTTGAATATACCTAAACCATAAAAATTTTTTTTGGGGTTGTATGACAAAAATTTCACACTCTTGATGGCACCAGAAGGCAGAGACCATGCTTTAGGAGATTTTGAGTGCCAACAAATCAAGAATCAGTACAATGACACGCCAATATGATAATCACCTCGGCGGACAAAAAAAATCAAATGACTTCCGTGCATCAACAAATTGTTGACGCGCCCAAGTCTATGACATCGATACTGCATTTTTGCTAGATCTCTTTGATGTAGTGTTAATCAAATCTCCTTGTTGATCATGTCTGAAAGATTCTGCTTTCTCATCAAAAATCTACTGTGTTCGATTTGTCATGTGCTTCAAAATCCTACTTGTCTCGCGTCAAAACCCATTTCTGTTTAGCCATCGTTTGTCAATATAGGTATACTCCTTACAAAACTATTTACCAATAATAATAAAAACATTTCAAATTGTAAAAAATCTATAAGAATAAATTAACAAAGTTCATCTATAATATATTCATTCTTTACAATGTAAATCACGCAATCAATATGTTCGCTTATGCTACCACTACCTATCATGACGTTCGTACTCGCCTGCCATGTCGCGCGTCAAATCACTTTATGTCAAAATACCTCTTTTCCTCTCGCAATATGTGTACATTAACAACAACTTCAATCGACTTTGACGTGTTTGCGTTACACAATTCCTTGCGTCAACGCAATCATTGTTATGTACTAAAACTAAGCTCGGCCAAATAATATTTCCTTCAATGCTAATCGCGTATACACAACAAAATTCATCAAAATCATAAAAATAAAATCTTTCTCGGTGCTAAGGGTATGTAAGTTTCAAAATTTCACATTGGTAAATTTTTCAAAAACTTCTTGACATAAGGTATACTAGCAGTGAATCAGCTAGGTTTTTATAGGAGATGTTTTCAAATGAAGGCGATTTTGTCGAATGACCCATAAATAAAAAATATACTATATATTTTAATAAACAGACAAAAAATTCTCCCGAATAACTCACCTTTTCAAATTTTAATAAAATGAAATTTTAGCCATATTCCCAAAGAATATTCATTGCAAAATTATCCCTAAAAATACCAAGATCCAAGTTTAAAAATTGAAAAATTCCTTAACTATGATCAAGAAAACTCACATCATCCAAATTATTTGAAATTAACTCGAATACAAGAAATAATCTCCTCACAACATTTAAACCAACTCAAAAATGAGAGTACAGTCTCAAAAGAGACGTTCATAAGAACAAAAACATTCAATAAAACATGCTTTCATCCAAGAATGTGATCCTAAGAAAACAATGATGACCCAAACCACTAAAATCTCCCAAGTAGACCAAGAATCGCTACTAAATAATTATGCCCTACACATGACGCTCGAAGACTAACAATTCTTCAAGGAACATAAAGCAAAATAAATTGAAACCCATTTCGAGATTAATACAAACCTAGGTCCTTACAAAAATAAACTAAGCTCCAAAACCAAAGCCAAAGCTGACACGAGAAGGGTAATCATAAATAACAAAAGAGAGAGACATGAGATTACCCATCCTTATTTCTCAAACATGTCCACCCGATAAGGGTATTTAACCAATGAAACAAAACTTAAGATGACAGATACATAAAAATCCATCATTCACCTATACAACATGTACTTACAATGCTCAAATACCACCTTTGTGAATACCTAGTATGGGTCGAAACAAGATCTCATCAAAATAACAAAAAGATCAAAAGATCGATTACTAATATTAAGCTAAAACGAAGGATTATGAACCAAAACAAGAATCTCAAAATAGGCATTCTAGAAACAAGTTGACCAACAATATTTGATAATAAAACCAAATTGTATGACCATCAAACTGAAATAGGAGTTCCATTACAAGCCATTTTTATTACTTTGAACAAAGTCGACCCAAATAATATTTATCAAAACCTAGTTTCACAATAACCTGGAGAGTTCCAAAGTTCAAGAGACTTCCAACTGAATCCCTATAAATTGTTAAACACCAATAGGGTACAAAACAAGGAGACATATTTATCAAAACACATAATCCCTTAACAATCATACCTAGTTTCCAATAATGCAATACATTTATTTTCCAACTTCATTCAAAACCTATAATCATGTAAAATGATTTCATTCCACATAATCACTATATTCACAAGAAACCATAACCATAAGAATCTCACAAAGAAATAAGAAGCAAAATAAACACCAAAAACTATTCTCAAAGATGTTTTCATGAAGATAAAAGTTCTTTTTATGAAAACATTTAAATAAAAGCAAGAGATCTTAAAGAGATAGAGCCTATCATTCCTGGTAGTGCTCATGCTTTCTCTTCCTTTCTCTAATCCTTCAAGCAAAGCTTCCATAGAAATATTTCCAATGAAAACACCAAACAAATCCTCTGAAACTTTTCCCACTTTCTTCTTATAGTTTCCATGACCAAATTTTTCCATTATTTCCACCATGCAATGGTGAATTTTAACATGTAACATAATTGAACTAAAAATTCAAAAACTAGAAATATAACATGAACGGACAAAGAGCTCAAAAATTCAAATAAACAATAAAACCAACCCATTTCTTTTTCCTCCAACCCATTCTACTATTCCCTAGATGGTTTTCATGTAGGTCGAGGATCATAATTGCCAAAAGGAATGAAATTGTCCCTTACAAAACTCCCACCATGCTTATCTTCTATTATTTATAACTAATAGTTTAAAACTTCATTCAATCAAAAATAACAAAGTTGTCATTTCAAAATTTCCACTACCTCTATACCTTGGCCAAAATTGGCGGCAACATGTTTATTAAATGAAACATTTAAACCTTGCAATGCATTTGGAATGGTGCCACCACCATCCAACCACTTGTTAACAAATCCAACCACATTTCCCTTAGGTTAGGTCGATGTCCATTAGGTTAGGTTCCTTAGTATTAGTTTATAAACCATAGCTTAGGATTAATTAGTATCTCAAAACTTAGGATAGTCCTCATTACCCCAACTTAGGATTTAATCATCAAAATAAATATAATCACCATAACATAGGTTTATGATAGGATAAAATAATCAAAAGAACATATATTAATTAGGTCCTTATAAATTAATTAAATAACATTACCTTTCGAATTCATCAAAACAAGGTTATTAAATCACTTAGAAGGGTGAAATCAAAAGATGCTACAAGACGCCCTTGTGACCCCTAATACAAGTCTATGTTCGAAATAAGATATTTTGTCCAAACTCAATCATAAATAAGATTGAAAAACAAGTTCAAGTATTGCAAAATAGGCAATGAATAAATAAGATTAAATTTATTTCCTTCATCCACATGTAGAATACATTAAAATTTTCAACATAAAAATTATATGAAATACTTCATTATAAATTCAGAATTGTCATGGCATGATGTTATCCAATTTTAGAAGATAAAACATATCATTTACAAAAACATGATTAATTAGTTTTAAAGAGTACACCTCTTCAAATGAGAATCGAGTTATCAATGTTGCTACTTCAATTATAGAAGTGATCAAGGATAACATCCATGACAGAGGAATTACACATAGACTTAGTAAAACCACCTAAGGATAACCTACTTCCCCGTATAAGTTACATTAAAAACCCCTTGTCATGTCTACAATGGGTGTATAAGTACACCTTTCGTATTTCCTAACAATCTTAAATGTGACTCACTATCGTTAGTTACATGTTAATACCTATCATAGATTGTAATTGCATGGTTTTGTTTGTGTTCCTATTAGTGTTTTACCTCTAATCTAGTTCCAAGCATCCGACCTACGTGCAATACTTACTATGATGAAGTGCAATTTTCTATATTTGGGTCACCCTATCAAGGTAGTATTTTATCTATCACATCTAACCCAATCCAATCAAAACATATAATCTACATCCATACCATTATATATAATCTAAAACCATCACATCATATCTAATCTAACCATTGTATCATCTATCACCACCATCACATTATATCTAATCTAACCATCATATCATCTCGTAATATAAATCCATCATATCTTTTTCATATCTAATATAAATCCATCACATCAATACCATGTCTAATCCAATCAATACATCACATCATTACATCATATAAATTAATACATACATCATATCAAATATTGAAATTAACATCTAATCATCCATAATCTACCCAACATCACATAATAATAATCATGTACATGTATCTAATCTACTTATCACAACACATGTAAATCATGACAACACACACACACACACACACACACACACACATCAAATTTTTTGTACATCAGTAATAGGCCTCAACTGGACTCTATCTCAAAATACCTACATCAAAATCTATATCGATACAATGTTCACCTACTAAGTGGTGAACTCAAGGTATTCAAATCTATCTCCAGGTAGCACCTATCCTCCTTCCTATCTTCCCTATCCCCGATCATTCATCAATTTCACCACACTCACTATACTACCTAAAGCCACCTTCCATAACGATCTTCTCTCTCCTACCAAACGTACCACATAACATGGTACATAATACAATCTCATCGTCACTATCTTCTCGTAGTAATGTGCCTCCTCTCCAATAACCTCGGTACTACTCTAGTGTTAAAAAACTAGGTGAGGACATCTACCCGAGTCCCTTATACTGAGATCCATGAGTCTCTCCCCTTTCGCTGCTAACAAAGTTCCTAGATCTCTATATCTATCCCATAGGTCCTCCCTCTTCCTCCAATATATATCACATTAATGGATAGATAGGTATCTCTCTTGCCGTATTACATCTTTCTCATGGCACATAATATCTTACTCCTAGCGAGCCACATCTATCTCCTCCTACAACCGTGATATCTCTCGCTACTCCACCTATACCTCCCTATCCTCCCATAGGATTTTCCACCTCTACTCCTACTAGAAATACCTCCTCTCCTACCTGCACCGCCTCATCTACCCTATAAGCCATCCACCGCTAAGTAAGCCTCTTCACATAAACCTCTACAATCCCTACATCATCCTCGTCTATCTCTACTAGCATCGCCACCTCCACCAATGGATCTACTATCATAGGAATAGGTAGGTCCTCTTGGTCTCATCACGTATATATTTGATAGATTCCTAGGCACTGCTCTGTACCTGAACTTGAACTGCCTCATCATGCATGGAAACCGTATAGCCTCCACCATCTCTCGGTCTCTTCCTTTATACCCATCTCACCCTCTCAGAGACCTATGAGGTGGATATATATGCCTGACCATGTAGAGAACCCTCTTTACATCCTCCATCGACATAATCCATGTTTATTCTCCCCAATATATCAAGATACCACTCCTCTCCTCATTCAATCCTATCTCAATGAGTGTGGTCGATGCAGACACAAAATCATGCACTTAACACTATTTATCATACCTCTAAGTATGATGTGTTATATATGGATCTTGCATAAGGAAAGTATTCATTGATGATCCATCTTAAAGTCCATTTGTTTGTATTGTTGGTCTTCATTTCTTGTTGTCTTTCACATTCATCACTAATACACACATGTCTCAGGTCGATCTCATGGGTCCATGTCTATCGCTCTCACTCATTTTTTTATCACTTGTCTCTGGAAAATAGCACCTAAGGCTAGACATTAGCACTAGGTGCTCCTATCCCTCCTAGAAGCCCTTGTCCTTTTGTGTTTGATCAACTTATTGATATTTGAGGTCGGTATTTTTTTCCTCTCATCTCCCGAGGTACTAGTTGGCATGTCAGGTCATTAGTGTTGAAATTCAAAGAAGAGATCCCTATATAAACACAACATACATACCATTATATGGGCGGACTATTCTTATCAAGGGCTAGCTATCTACATAGAGAAAGGGACTGCATTTGGGCTATTACTCTACATACACACTACATAGGAAGGGGATTTCATTCTATTCCATCCACCATTTTGCATTTTTATCTAGTTATTTCCCCTATCTTGGCATCATTGGTGCAAGGGAAACCTAGGAGCACTATTACACACACAAGCACATAGAACTACATTGGGTCTGAGATGTAGTGCAACGCTCAGCTATAAGACCACCATTGTGGCATCTGAGGATAGTTTGACCCCTTCATTTGCATCTTTCTTTTTTAGGGTTTGATGCTTTGTGTGGGGTTTTATAGGTGATTTATTCATCATAGGTTTACAAAGTGAAATCTAGCGAAGCTCAAAGTGACATACATGTGACAAGAGGTGAACAAGTGTGAAATCCTAGCAATCCTATCAAAAGCATGTCTCATCATTTTCTACAAACAAAGAACCTAGAATCAAGACCACGGCACCCAAAAATGCCCCTATCCCTCCATAGGACACCAAACTCTAGTCAAATATACCCCTCGCTACATTTTTCGTGCTTCATTACGATGGTCTATTATTCTATTTCATCACATTGTTCATTCCTGAGTCACTACGAGGTATGAAAAATTTAGGTTAGTATCTTATTATTCCTATTTATTTTCATTTCCATCTTCAAAATAAATTGTTTATCATTCTTATTTTAGTATATTTCATTTATTACAGTCATGTACATTTATACTCATAATAAAATAAAAATTTTATACAATCATTTTGGTGAACTTGTAGATTCAAATTATTTTCCTAGGATCCACTACAACCTTAATGGATAAGGATATCTCTTCTCCTTCTCGGCTAATCATGCCTCATGTGAGTGTTAATCCTATCTATGATGAGGCAACCATAGTGAGCTCACTACTCTATATCATGATGTTACTATGTCAAATCATATTCAATAACTCTTAGCTAATGAATGCAATGTGCCTACTAGCTTTGATAATTATACCATTGGCATTATTTCTAATCCGATGAGCTTCACTCATTGTACACCATGTTATGTCGTTAGCCATCATCCTCCTGAAATTTCCAAAGAAAATTTAGATGATACTCTTATTAATTTCATGCTTGGCCTTGACAATAATACACATGTGCATGTTGATTCTCATACTAGTCAGGACACTACCCTAACTATATCTCACATTACTTCTATTTTTGAAAATACTTATCATGATACATCACATACTAGTTCACATTCTCCTTCATACTATGTTGATGATACACTGATGATACACTTAATGAAATTATTCTATCTGAGTCTCTCTTTGATTTCAATGAAACAATTGATAGTCATGATTCTACTTCCTTGCATACAACTGAGTGTGAATCCCTAATCCATTGTCATATTTTTCTTAGGTTGATCTAATAACCTACATGAGTCATCTCCATCTATTAGTTCATCTCCTCATGTCACTTCATCTCCATCTATTACTTCACCTCCTCCTACTACCATATCTCCATCTGATGCTTCCTCTCCTAGGGATGTTTCTGATGCTAGTCCTACTACTTATATGGATGTTCCATGTCCTTTGTCACCTATTAATCCTTTGGAACCACCTTCTAGTGTTCCCTTAACATCATAATATCAAGTGACTTATCTCAATATAAGGTTATGATTACTCGATAATGGAAAATTACAGCCGCTTAACACATTATTGTCATCATTTTTATTCCTTCATAGAATATTATATCCCGCATGCATGTTGTTGCTCATTTACGGTCTCACATCCAATATATCACATTTGAAATAAATACCTATTATGCATCCATTGATAATAATTCATTGCATAAAAATCATTTTCCCAAGAAGATTCACAACTCAACATTTCCTAAGGATTTTGTTATACCTACATATACATGTTTTGAGGGTATTAGAAATATCTATTTGCATCTCAAGCATTATCGTATGACTATGGCTTCATATTTTAAATATCTATTATTACTTAAATCCTTTGGCCATAGTCTTACAGATGATTCTCTCCAATGATATACCCATCTACCATTTGAATCTATTAGCACTTATTGAAAGATGGAAAATCTTTTTTTGTCGCTTCATCATCAACATCAACCCTAGAGTTACATATGATCATCTACCTAATTTACATCAGGGAAAAAAATATCCTATCATGGATTACATTTTGTGATTCAATGCTTGTATGCACCAACTAGTCTTTTAACCTATCGACTTAGAGAAGAAATTTATCTTTTGTTACGATTTGATTCCTCCCTTGAAACAATGATTGCAATACAACACATGTGAATCATTCACGCTTCTATGCTATAGGGTCATTGAATAAGAACAATACCTCATTACTACACATGTTATATATCCTCAAGAAAGTCCAACATTCTCCATTACCTAAGCGTACTTCATCTCCTCCTCCTATCTCAGGGGAACCATTACATTTTTATCATCGCGCTAGGCCCCATGATGTGTTGTGTATATTACTTGATAGAAATTTAATACATTTACCTTCTAACTAGCATCATGTACCTCACCACTTGCAACATCAGTGTGATAGACCTTACTACAACATCATCATATCAATGGCCATAGGTATAATTATTGTTATTCCATTCATGATCAATTACAACAATTAGAAGACAAGGGAATCATTTCCTTTGGCTCTCACTCACGTGAGTAATATATATCTACACTCCCTCATAGGCGTTTTATTACTCTGATTGAGTTATCTCCTCCATCTAGTTCTAAGGTCATTATTCATCCACCACCATAGGTCGTTACTCAAGCACACTCTCCATTGCATCCATCCATCATCAGCTGCCATCTCATCTTTCGTGTCATGTTATCACTACAGATTGGCTTCCACAATTTCCGAGAGATATCCACTTCCAACAACTACTCCACCCGATATTCATTTTTGTCCATATGCTCGGGTTGCTTTCATTCCATATGCTTCCCTTACTTCACACTAGCTTGGTCTTGTGTAGGTTGTTTTTATCACCTTACCTTACCTCCCGATGACGCACTTGTGCTCTTACAATTCTTACATGACTGTTGAGGGATATGATATAATAAGAACCTTTGTTCATGCACTTTCACAATTCATATAGTGCACATTACCCAATCATTTCCTGATGATGCACTCTTGTTATATGGTTCATTATTGACTATTGAGGGGTCTTATATAAATGAACCCTATCATCTCTACACTGGGGCATCACTATTATATTCCCCCTTACTCATCATGCTAACATACACTATTCTATACTACTACGACCATTTCCTACTCCTACATTATTTATTTTTACTTTATCATTCATCACAACATTACACATATGCTACATTTATTTTATCATCACCATCACATTACATACATTATGTATCATCATCATCATCATTATCATCAACAACTAAACAATGCAATACCAAAACAACAATAATTAATACATCACATTAATAAACACCAAATACACCGATGTTGGCCACTAATTCATATACATATCAAATCATAGTTACAAGAATCCCATCACTGGGGAAAATCCTTGTACATCAATCCACCACTACATTAATGCATTATATCTCATCATCATTATCGCTATCTAAGGCTATAAGATCCCTGGAACTAGAATCCTCAACACTCACTCTAAGTCATTGGTTGTGGCCCCTATACCTCTCTACTTTCCTACGTAATAGGATGTTCTCCATAGAATGTTGTGCGAAGTGACTATGAAGCCCAATAAAATGTACAAATACATCATGCACTAAAGGTCCACCACCCACCACCTCTCTATATTTTTGTGTCTTCTCATGTGCCTCATCCATCTTGCTCAAGTAGGATAGGTACATGTCATTATTTCTATCACCAAAGGCTCAAACAAATGGGTGTGGTCACCCATAATCTCATCTAAGGACTCTAGCATACCTCCACATATAATAATATCGGTGGGAATGTTCCACATCAATGTGTGGATAGATGTGTCCACAATCAATGACCAATACGCATCACCTACAATCACAAGAATAATGCATTAGATAACCATAACAATCACACAATCAAGTAACAAATCATACAACCAAACTATACAAATACTTATGCTCAACTATTCCCACCACAACATCATTGGTGGTAGGTGATTTCCCCTCTACCCATCCTCCTGGATGTGCTCCTAGCATTGGTGTAAATCTTTGGAAAGAACTATACCCACCGATGTGAGGCCCACCATACACGATATGCCTCCATAAATATTCTGTCATCCCCATCTACTGGATCTATTTCCACATCTTCCTCATCTGGCCTTGGAGGTACTAGCTACACTCATGTGGGGCCTAGTCTATCTCCATACCTCCTTGGTGCTCTAATGGATTGTAACTATGCATATGGCTCTAGGGGAACATCGTAATCCATACCAAACTATCGTGATACCCTCTCAACTTGAAATAACATGGTCACCCCTATAAATTGATCATCTAACCACATATTAAAACACATGCATCGTATCTCTATAACATCCTCTGGCCATCCTCCGTACTCTCAGTATGGCCTCCATATAATGGCCTCTTATCCTAGCTGATCTATCATAGCTATACAAGTATCTCGTCTCTATCTTCCTTCTATGCACACCTACCCATCTTGTGGAAAACAATGTCTGGCCTCACCCACTCTCCTTGAGGTCCGCCAATCATCCTCAACACTACAATATACTTGTAGGCCCATATATGTAATAATGTCATAGTCCAATTCCACCTGCATGATCCTCTTGTGTATATCGGTATAGATCCCTATACAGGTGGGAAAACACACACCATTCCCAAGCATACCTAGTTCTAACCTCCTCAATCTGATGAAAGATATCATGCATCTTATATAAGATGCCTACACCACCACCATCTACTGTAATCGATGATGTTATCACAACAAAAATAAACTTCTACAATCATGGAACATCTGATCTCATAATAACATATAGGCTAATATGGGCCTCGGTAGGAAATACGAGTCCCCAAAAAATACTTCCTAACCTCTCTCATCTTCCTCTATATATCATCAACTTCCATAACCTATACCCTCTCTCTAACAAAAGGTAATTGTAGTATGTGATATACATCCTCTGGTGTGACTATCATCTCCCATGTAGGTAACCAAAACGTGCATGTATTTACACACCTCCTCTCGCAAAATTTTGTAAGCATAGGCATATTATGGGATACATCCCCATCTTCGCTATATGTTGCAAATGGCATGGTCCAATACTTCCTACTCCTCACACACTCAAATCTCACTATCACACTCACACAAAAGATAAATGAGCTTCTTATTTACTTTTCACATTACTATTTATAGTAACTTTCTATTATTCCCTTTATTATGGTCATTCACCACGTTAATTCTCTCCACTAATTCACATCCCATGGTTTTGATCATATTTTGAGCATACCTACTCGATTTTTTCTCATTTGCAGAATTCTCTTCAAAATTATGCCTACTATCATATCATGCATATTATAAACATGACATTTTCTCCTCGAAATCATTTCTTACTCATTATACACACACTTTTGCAATATCTCTCATACATTATCCATTACATCATTTTGTGCTTACTTTCAGCTTGATGTTTGTTCCCCTCATCACTTTCCCTTTCACCAAATGGGGGCATACAATTGGGATCATCCTCTAATTACCTATACACCACTACATCATCAAGATATAATCATAATTATTCATTATAAAAAAATTTACTCATAAACCTTATGATATTTCACATCACTTTCTAGAAATTCCCCTAAGGAACTAACCTAGGGAAACAAGCATAAAATATCTAATCAACCAATAAATCAATCACACACATCCAACTCGTGACGATAAAAATTTCACCAATACATTCTTCAAATTGACACACCACAATGTATATATCCTCCCAAATGACCTAACTTGGGAGTTATATCACCATGTTCCCAGACGACCTAGGAAATTACTTTAAATTTAACGATTGCTTCTAGATGACCTAACATGGAAGCAATACATTAAGACAATACAAATTTCAATCATATCAACCAATCAAAACACAACATGTTTACCCTCCTCGATGGCCTAACTTGGGAGTTATATCACCACTTTCTCAGATGACCTAACATGGGAAGTTATTCTACATTTCAGAATTGCTTCCAGATGACCTAACATGGAAGCCACCATAAAAATGAGGTGAAACCCTTGAAGTGGGGGAAATGAGACTTCATTTCCTTTCCTATACACTCCTATATGGGTCAACATGTTTGATCAAAAAAATTATGCATTCAAAAATCACCAAAATTTTATTTTTGTCCGTCTGTAGTGGCTAGATATTTTGAGGATGTGGTTAAAGTTGGAGAGACACTATAATTCTCTCCTACACCCTTCCTCTAGTGGCAGGATGCCCAAATCCTTAGTTTTTGCACATACACATGCACAATCAGATTGGGAATTGATCACTCCCTTCCCCATCACACTCCCATTAACAACAAAAAAATCACTGAATCTCCAATAATTCACTATAGAAATCATTTATCTTGTTTAGTTATCCTCATAGTGGTCTTACATCCCTTGTTACGTCACATGGATTGGTTCACCGATCCATGGTTCATCACGCTATATGTTCTCACTCGGAACACACTTCTACTACACGCTTCGTGTACTTCAACGACATGGGATTCTCCAAAATTTTTAGGTATGCATCTCTATCTACTTTATGTTACTGAGATTTTACTCACCAACATAAAGTGGGGAAAATGTAGACACAAAATCACACACTTAACACTATTATTATACCACTAAGTATGTTGTTTTATATATGGATCTTGCATAAGGAAATTATTCACTGATGACCCATCTTGTAGTCCATTTTTTTTTCTTGTTGGTCTTCATTGTTGCTTTTCTTTCACATTCATCACTCATACACATAGGTTTGGTCATGTCTCAGGGATCATTACACATCGGGTTATCACTTATTTTCATCACTTGTCTCTAGACAATAGCAGACGGATGGTGACTTGCACCACCAGTACTCCTATCCATCCTAGGTTCCCTTTTCCTTTTTGTGTTTGATCTTTTTGTTGACATTTGAGTTTATTCTTTTCAAATTTTCCTCTCATCTCCCGAGGTACTAGTCGGTATGTCAAGTCATTAGTGTTGAAATTAGAACACAGGTTCCCTATATAAACACAACATACATACCATTATATGGGAAGACTATTATTATCAAGGTCTAGCCATCTACATAGAGCAAGGGACTGCATTTGGGCTATTACTCTGCATACACACTCTGCATAGGAAGGGGAGTTCATTCTATTCCATCCACTATTTTTCATTTTTATCTAGTTATTTCTCCCTATCGTGGCATTATTCATGTAAGAGAAACCTAGGATAAATTTTGCACACACGAGAGCACATAGAACTACATTAGATTTGAGATGTATTACAATGGTCAACTATAAGACCACCATTGCGGCATTTGAGGAAAGTATGACCCCTTCTTCATTTGCATTTTTTTTAGGTTTTGATGCTTTATGTGGGTTTTCCAGGTGATCTCTTCATCATAGGTTTATAATGACATCTAGCGAAGCTCAGCGACATTCACGTGATAAGAGGCAAACAAGTGTGAAATCCTAGTGACCCTATCGGAAATAGGTCCCAACATTTTTGTGGACAAAAGTTCCCAAAATCAATACTAGGGTGCCCACAAGTGCCCCTATCCCTCCAAAGAATCCCATTTTGTTCATATCTACCCTGGTACATTTTTTTGTGCTTCATTACGATGGTTTGTTTATTTTTTTCATCACACTGTTTAGTCCTGAGTCACTGTGAGGTAAGAAAACATGAGGTTAGTATTGTATCCTTCCTATTTCTTTTCATTTCCAATTTCAAAATAAATTGTTTAGTATTCTTATTTCAATATATTTCATTTATTACAGTCCTATACATTTAGATTCATAATAAAATACAAATTTTATAGAATCAGTCATCTCTCTATCGCATAATCCAACAACTAACTCTATATGATCACATATAATCCATGAAATCCTTGGTGGCTTCACCACTTCTATGTACTCATATGCCCAATAGTACACAAAATCCCACATCCAATCGATATCTCTCGCTCTCTGTAACATACATCCATAGCTCATGGTACACCTATGCCAAGAAATTTTCCTAAATGTAAACACTATCCTATGCTCAATAATGTCTATCACCACTACTTGCTAAGGGCCATCTAAATTTCACCCTACTTGAATCCGACAAAGTGCAACAAGATATATCCATAGTCACTAAGGACATCAAACGGTTCCCTAACACTAATGGATGTTAATGGGTATCAATATGAAAGGCCCCAAATATAAAATTAATGTGAGGGTACTTCACTCTAAACAATTTTGTCAAGGTATCTCCCCAACCCTTCACTATAATTGACTCTATTGTTGCCCCCTGAATCAGTAATCTTAGTATATAATACACATCCTCGAAAGTGATCATCATCTCGCTTATACAAAACCAAAAGGTATTGACCCTCGGGTCCCATTTTTCTATCAATACTATAATCACCCTCGTATCTCGGGAACCCTCTCGATAATGGTATAACCCTCCCAATCCAGTGCATCCAAGTGATCCCACTTGGCATCTGTAACATCTTCCCTAATCATCCCCAACATGGCAAGGACTCTATGTTTATCAATAATAAAGTATCTCTTGCCTACGAAAACCCATCAACATCCACTCATAAAAACTCATCGCTTTCTATTCAACATAATCAATAAAATTTACATCTACCCAGTCGACATCGGCCATATATTGGTCGATGTTGCTTTTCCTAGATCAAAAGTGACCATACCAGTCGCCATCGATCAGCCCTTAGTGCCCACCCAATATCCAAACTTTAAAAAAAAAATCATAAAAATCAAAACTAAGCTAGGTTTTTTTACAAATAATGACACTTACCACTCTCTAAGACCTTTGGGACTTCCTCCCACCTTCACTAGCATCCATTTTTCTCGAATATCAAGCTTTTATATCACTTAGAGCTCTCTCGATCACCAAATCATGTCATTCAAATGAGCATTTTGGTCATCTCCATCACTAATATAGTTTCCCCAACCTATTGACCCACCGAGTCATGGTCGACCCAATCCTAGTCACCTTCAACCCACCCACCGTCGTCGAACCAACTCCATTTTCTCATCCTTCATATTTTCTCATCCAATCTCTTTTTCAAATGATCTTTTCTTCCACTTCAGACTTGTGTGTTACCCATAACACACCTTTTCTTGCCTCACATGGCTTATTTTACTATCTCTTTTCTTATCTACTTATCTCATTGTGCATCCTTTCATCATATCAAGAATCTCACTCTATAACCATCTCCATGCTCCCTCTTAGGGCACCATATCTCATCTTTAGCCCGTCGTTGTGGCCATTTTTCCTATCCTTCCCTCTAGGACATATATTTTTCCCCGCCTCATTTTGAAGGCTAGTGCATACTCTTTTTCCCCTACTTTGTTTCTGACATCTTGTTAGACCATTGTCTTGATCATCCTCTCATTTATGTGCATAAATTTTGATGTCTACCTTTGACTTGTTGGTCCCATGGATTACACATCCATCCAAGTATATTGTTTGGGACTAAGGGATAAAATATGTGGAATAATCCCTCACATAATCACAATAGTAGAAAATAATAAGTAGTAAATATTACATCTCAAATAAAAGTGCAGAATAAAAATAAAACAACACAAAGAGATAGTATTTAACATGGTTCACCCAATTTGGGCTACATCGAACAAGAATCACTTGCTCATATTTTATTACAAGCCACCACTCTCTCAATACAATACCTGATTTGTTTGGAGCTATTCCTCAACAAACTCCACAGAATTCACACCTAAATTCATACACATCCGCAATGTTACATTAACCCTAACATATGCACAAAACCACATAAGCATACAAATTCTTAAGAAATTTTACAAAACCATGGGTATCAAAACCATGGGAAAAAATCATCCCATAAACCTATGGGTGACAAATCTTGCCCATAAGATAAAAACATGTTTCCCGGTATATCCAATTGGAAAGTTTGCAAGACTCTTAGTGTATAGTCTTTAACACTTTCTCACATGAAAATAGGCTCCAAAATCTAACAATCTCTCACTTGAGATTGGTTTTCCTCTCGAGCAAGCTTCTCAACCCTTCACTTAGTTTCTGTGAAGACCAACCAAAGTTGAACACATCTTTAGTTTTTCCCTTGTGACCACCTTGGTCATCATGTCTACAAGATTATGATTGGTATGAATCTTCTCTAGCTTCAACTTCTCTTCCTCCAAAGTTATCCTAATGAAATGGTACCTTAACTATATATGCTTCATCCTAGAGTGGAAAGTAGAGTTCTTAGCTAGGTGTATAACACTCTAACTATCACTATGCAACTTTCCTTCCTCCTACTTATGCCCCAACTCCTCAAGAAATTTTTGTAACCAAATCATTTCTTTACTTACCTCTATGGTAGAAACATACTCAGCCTCCATGGTTGACAAAGCCACCAACTTTTGTAGTCATGAAATCCAGCTCACTATTGTCCCACCTATAGTGTAAACATAACTTGTCGTGCTCCTCCTATTGTCTACATCTCCATCCATATCTGAATCTACATAACCACACAAAGTGGTGTCTGATCCATTGTAGCACAAAATTGTCCCCATGGTCCCTCTCAAATACCGAAGAATCCACTTTACTACTTGTCAATGATCTCTACCTAGATCACTCATAAATCTACTCACTATTCCCACTTTGCATGGGCAATATCAAGGGCTTGGTGCATACCATGGCATACATCAAACTTTCAACTTCGATGAGTAAGGTACCTTGGACATCTGATTTCTCTCTTGCTCTATCTTGGGACATTGCTCCTTTGATAACTTGAAATGGCCTGCAAAGGAGTCCCAACTAGGTTTAGTATCTGCATATTAAACCTCTCTAAGACCTTCTTAATATACTCTTCCCGAGATAAAGTTATCTTTCATTCCTTCCTATCTCAAGATATCCTCATACCAAGGATTTATTTGGATTCCCCAAATACTTCATAGAAAAGGATTCACTTAGCTTCTTCTTGAGTACTTTTATTTCCTACATGTTTTTACCTGCAACAATCATGTCATCCACATACAAACATAGGATAATATAATTTCCATCCCCAAATTTATTTGTATACATGCAATGGTCGAATGGAATCTAATATAACATTGATCTATCATGAATCTATCAAATTTCTTATACAATTGACGTGGAGCTTATTTCAATCCATACAAGCTCTTCTTCAAGTTACACACCATATCCTCTTTACCTTTGACCTCATAGCCCTCAAGGCTGCTTTACATATATAGATCCTCCTCCAAATCACCATGGAGAAATGTAGTATTTACATCAAATTTTTTTGTAATTGCAAGTCTTCTCACTACAACTATTCTAAGAACACTTCTAATAGAAGTCATTTTTACTACGATAAAAATTCTCATCAAAATCTATACCTTTTTTATGCAAACCCTTTGACCACCAACCATGCCTTGTATCTTTTATTACCTCCTTCTTCCTCTTTGACTCTGTACACCCACTTATTGTGTAATGCTCTTTTTCTTTCGGTAGTTTCACCAAATCCAATATCAAGTTCTCCATGAGAGCTTGATGCTCCTCATCCATGGCTTGCTCCCACTTCTTCCAGGCATCTACCCGCATTACTTCATCAAATATCTCTAGCTCTCCACTTGTCAAAGTGAGTAATAAATAATAAAGAGAATGAGAAAAATGTTCAAAGTTATCTTCTTACCCTATAAGACCTCCTCAATATAGGAGTTTGGGGTTCTGTTTAGGAGGTTCATGAACTAATTCATGTGTTACTTTCTCATCTGGAAGATCCTCTACCACTGCATATTCTTTATTTTCTTCCCTATTTTCCTACAACTGTTGCTTATACATGACTTTCTCATTAAAGACCACATCCCTAGATTGAAGGATTTTCTTGTCCTTAATACTCCAACATTTATATCAAAGGGTATCACCACCATAACCAATGAAAGTGCATTTTTCTGATTTAGCATCTAGCTTGGTCCTATCATCCTTGTGTATATGGAAAAACACCTCACATCTAAAGAATCTAAGAAATGAATAATCAACTTTCTTACCATACCAAGCCTCCTTAGGTATGCCTCCATCTAAGGCACTTGAGGGTCCTTTATTTATCAAGTACATAGTTGTGCTCACTACTTCTGCCCAAAAAAGAAAGAGGTAGTACTTCATGTAACCTCATGCTCCTAACACATTCCATTATTGTTCTGTTCATCATTTTTGACACCCATTCTACTGCGGAGTTCTTGGAACCATATTTTTCCTGCATATTCCATTATAGAACACTAATCATCAAATTCATTACTGCAATACTCCCTCCATTATATGACTGAACATTTTAGCTTAAGACATGTTTCATTCTCTACCAAGGCTTTCCATTTAACAAAAGTGTCAAATACATCAGATTTGTTTCTAATACAATAAACCTAAACTTTCCTTATTGCATCATCAATAAAAGTAACATAATAACTTGAACCCCTAAGAGATGATACCTGAGCCAGCCCCCACACATTAGAATGCACTAGCTCTAACTTACTCTCTTTCTTTGTAGGTCCAACCTTGAGAAACCTTACTCACTTTTTTTTCCCATATATTCAGTCCTCACATAAACTCCAAACCTATTTCGTATATCCAGGAAAATTCTTCTTTATGATCTACATGCCCTTATGGATCATATGACCAAGCCTATAGTGCCACAATGTTGTCTTTACTTCAAGTTCACAAGATTACAAAAATTAGTGATATAAGTGGTTAAATATAAGGTTCCAAACTTATTACCTCTTACCACCACAAGATAACCCTTGTAACCTTCCAAGAGTCCTCTGTAAATATCACATTATAACCATCACTTCCCAACTACCTTACCGATATCAAATTTCTCCTTAATGTAGGCACATGTCCGAAATCCTTCAATAGCCAAGTATTCCCAGTCTTTATCTTAAAATGAACAAAATCTTTTCCAACTATGCTTTGAGGCTCATCATCACCAAGAAAAACATGCCCAAAATCTCCATTAATATAATCAACAAAATAATTCCTATGTGGAGTAGCATGGAAAGAAGCCCTGGATCTAAAACCCAAGATTCAAAGAATATTGTGCAAAGAAAGAATCAAATCATCTTGACATACATTACATGTTGCCACATTTTCATCCTTGTTTTATTCATGTTGTTTCTTCTTGTCTCGAAGCTTCCAACAATCCTTCTTTGCATGCCCAAACTTTTCACAAATGCCAACATACTATCTTGATTTTGGATTTTGACCTTGCCCGATCCTTTTATTTTCCATGGCTTCCTTTATTCTTTTATCTCCCTCTAGTTTCCACTTTGTCAAAGCATTCCTCAAGTAGAATATTCCCTAGATCTTTTCTTTTCATTTCCTCGCTTAGAGTCACCCCTACAACATCCTCAAACTTCAACTTTGAGTTAGCTACAACCAATATTCTTACCGCCATTACTAGGCTATTCCAACTCTTAGGTAAAGAGGACATAATTAATAAAACCATAACTTCTTCATCAAATTCTATTATAACTGAAGCTAGCATATTTACAACCATATTAAAATCATTGAAATGATCTCGCTAATGAACCATTCTCGAGACATCTTCATATTAAATATTTTTTCATTAAAAATATGTTATTAGAGGCGGGGTTTTTCATACAACTTCCTAATGCATCCATTAGCTCTTTTGTAGTCTTTTCCTTTGAAACATTAAATAATGCCAAAGATGCAAGACATATCCAGATTGTCCCAAGTTCCTTCCTATCCACCAAATCCCATTCTCGCATATGTCATGCTCGAGGGTTTTTTTCACCTTCTCGAGAAACAGAGTATAAAGATCCTTATGATAAAGGTAATCTTCCATCTGCATCTTCCAAAGAATAAAATTTTCCCGTTGAATTTATCAACCCTCGATCTTCTATCATCTACCATAGCTCCCACTCAAGCTAAAAATTCCCTGTGATTCAACACTTCAAAAAACCAAACCAAGCTCTGATACCAATTGTTAGGAATAAGGGATAAAATATATGGAATAATCCCTCACGAATCGCAACATTAGAAAAACTAATATGCAGTAAATATTCTAGATCTCAAATACAAGTGCGAAATAAAACTCACACAACACAAAGAGACAATATTTAACATGGTTCACCCAATTTGGACTACATCCACCAAGAATCACTTTCTTAGATTTTATTACAAGCCACCACTCTCTAAATAAAATACCCAGGATCTATTTGGATCTATGCTCAAAAAACTCTACAGAATTCACACCTAAATTCATACACATCTGTAATGTTACATTAACCCTAACATATGCACAAAACCACATAAGTAGACAACTTCTCAAGTAGTTTTACAAAACCGTAAAAACCATGGGTAAAAAACCATCCCATAAAAATGGGTAAAAATCCCGCCCATATGAGAAAAACCACGGCGAGACAACTATGGAAAGTGTACAGGTAGTCTTAGTGTACGAGCCTTCAACACTTTCTCACATGGAAATAGGCTCCACAATCTAACATATATTCCTATTAGATTCCCTCTATCTCATAGTGATATTTTTTGACTCATAGTGTCAGTCAGTAAGACATTAACATCACCTTCGTTAAGGCCGTGTTATGTTCCTACTAATTTGTTTCCATGGTTATTACCATCTTTATTTTATCCACCAAGTGAATTCCTATTGGATTCCCTCCATGCTACAGTGATATTTCCTAACTCACAAGTTTACAAGACATTAACATCACCTCTATTCGAAGCCATGCTATTTTATCTACCGATGTGTTTCTAATCTCACCACCATATTTTTATTTTTATTTTTATCCTATCCTTATTGCAATGGTCATCTTGTTATCCCCACTTGGGGAATCTTTTCTCTTATTTTATCATTTTTCTACTCTTTCATCCTTTCCTCCATCTATCTCTTTCAACCTAGTAATTGATTCTTCTTCGTGTCATCGATCCCTAGTTTGAGGGGGAGCACCTCAACCACCATCTCCTATCACTTTTGGTTTTTGTCTTGTGGTTTTCTTAACATAAACCACTTAACAAAAAGGGGAAAATGTAGACACAAATTTTGGTTCACTTAACCCCCCATCCCATGTTATCTCCCCTTCATCATTATCATGCACACTTATACCCCTCTTCCTATTCAAATTAGCATTCCTCTTAAATCCCATTTCTTCCTCTTAATTCACTATTTCCCTATCTTAATCTTATCTCATCCCATAATTATTTTATCCATCATTATTCACACCTAATTAAATTTAGCTACCCTAAACAAATATATTATCCTTGTTAGGTTGTGGAGCCTATTTTTCATGTGTGAAAGTGTTGAAGACTATACACTAAGAGTACTGTACACTTTTCATGTATCCTCGCCGGGGTTCGGGGGCGTAACCCTCGAATTTTTAGGCGTAAAATTTTTTGGCCTCGAAAAATGCACCCAACATATCGGGAAACGTGCTCTTCTCATATGGGCGAATTTTTTTTTACCCATAGGTTTATGGGATGGGTTTTGCCCATGGTTTTTATACCCACGGTTTTGTAAAACTGCTTAAGCAGTTGTCTATTTATATGGTCTTATGCATATGATAGATGTACAAGCAAATGTATTGCAGATGTGTTTTGAATTCAGCTATGAATTCTATAGAGTTTGTTGAGCATAGCTCCAAATGGATCTGGGTATTGTATTGAGAGAGTGGTGGCTTGTAATAAAATCTGAGCAAGTGATTCTTGGTGGACGTAGCCCAAATTGGGTGAACCACGTTAAATACTATCTCTTTGTGTTGTGTTATTTTATTCTATAATTTTATTTGAGATCTGTAATAATTTTTGCATATTAGTTTCTATTGCGATTCTGTGAGGGATTATTCCGCATATTTTATCTCTTATTTCCTAACAATTGGTATCAGAGCTTGGTTTGGTTTGTTGAAGTGTTGAATCACAGGAAAGTTTTATCTTGAGTGGGAGCTATGGCAGATGATGGAAGATCTAGGGTTGATAAATTCAACGGGAAGAATTTTAGTCTTTGGAAGATGCAGATGGAAGATTACCTTTATCAAAAGGATCTTTATACTCCGCTGTCTGAGAAGGTGAACAAACCCTCGAGTATGACAGATGCGGAATGGGATTTGTTGGATCGAAGGCACTTGGAATGATTCGGATATGTCTTACATCCTCGGTATTATTTAATGTTTCAAAGGAAAAGACTACAAAAGATCTAATGGATGCATTAGGGAAGTTATATGAAAAACCCTCTGCCTCTAATAAGATATTTTTAATGAAAAATTTGTTTAATATGAAGATGTCTGAGAATAGTTTAGTAGTAGATCATTTAAATGATTTCAATATGGTTGTGAATATGCTAGCTTCGGTTACAATAGAATTTGATGAAGAAGTTAGGGCTTTATTAATTTCAGTGCTCTTTACTTGAGAGTTGGAATAGCTTGGTAATGGCGGTAAGTAACTCGGTTCTAGCTAACTCGAAGTTGAAGTTTGAGGATGTTGTAGGGGTGATTCTAAGTGAGGAAATGTGAAGAAAAAGCTCTAGGGAATCTTCTACTTCAGGGAATGCTTTGACAGTGGAAACTAGAGGGAGACAGAAGAATAGAGGAAACCGTGGAAAATCAAAAGATCGGGCAAGGTCAAAATCCAAGAACAAGATTGTATGTTGGAATTGTGGAAAGCCTGGGCATGCAAAGAAGGACTGTTGGGAGCTTTGGGATAAGAAGAAACAACAGGAAGAAAATAAGGAGGTAAATGTGGCATCGGGTAATGTATGTCAGGATGCTTTGATTCTTTCTTTGCATAATATTATTGAATCTTGGGTTTTAGATTCAGGGGCTTCTTTTCATGCTACTCCACATAGGCATTATTTTGTTGATTATGTTCAAGGGGATTTTGGGCATGTTTTTCTTGGTGATGATGAGCCTTGCAGCATAGTTGGAAAAGGTTCTGTTCAGGTTAAGATGCAGAATGGGAATACATGGCTATTGAAGGATGTCAGACATGTGCCTACATTAAGGAGAAATTTGATATCGGTAGGGCAATTGGGAAGTGATGGTTGTAATGTGATATTTACAAGACTCTTGGAAGGTTACCAAGGGTGCTCTTGTGGTGGCAAGAGGTAAGAAGGTTGGAACCTTGTATTTAACCACTGATAGTACTAATGATTGTAATCTTGTGGCTTTAGATACAGATACAACATTATGGCACTATAGGCTCAGTCATATGAGCCATAAGGGCATGGACATCATAAAGAAGAATTTGCCTGGATATACAGAAATAGGTTTGGAGTTCTGTGAGAACTGCATATATGGGAAATAGAAGTGAGTAAGGTTTCTCAAGGTTGGACCTACGAAGAAAGAGAGTAAGTTAGAGCCGGTACATTCTGATGTGTGGGGCCACTCAAGTATCATCTCTTGGGGGTTCAAGTTATTATGTTACTTTTATTGATGATGTAACAAGGAAAGTTTGGGTTTATTGTATTATAACAAATCTGATGTATTTGACACTTTTGTTAAATGGAAAGCCTTGGTAGATAATGAAACAGGTCTTAAGCTAAAATGTCTCAGTCGATAATGGAGGGGTGTATTGCAGCAATAAATTTAATGATTATTGTTCTAAGAATAGAATCACAGCAAAAGACGGTTCCGTGAACTCCGCAGACGAATGGGGTGTCAAAAAGGATGAACAGAATAATAATGGAATGTGCTAGGAGCATGAGGTTACATGCAAGACTGCCTCTTTCTTTTTAGGCAGAAGCTGAGCACAAAGGTGTGTACTTGATAAATAGAGGACCCTCAAGTGCCTTGGATGGAGGCATACCTAAGGAGGTTTGGTATGGTAAGAAAGTTGATTATTCATTTCTTAGAGTCTTTGGATGTGAGGTGTTTGTTCATATAGACAAGGATGATAGGACCAAGATAGAGGCTAAATCAGAAAATGTACTTTCATTGGTTATGGTGGTGATGACTTTGGATATAAATGTTGGAGTATTAAGGACAAGAAAATCATTCGATCTAGGGATGTGGTCTTTAATGAGAAAGTCATGTATAAGCAAATAGTTGCAGGAAAATAGGGAAGAATCCAAGAAAGAATATGCAGCGGTAGAGGATCTTCCAGATGGGAAAGTGACACATGAATCAATTCAGGAACCTACTCAACAGGAACCCCAAACTCCTACAGTGAGGAGGTCTTCTAGGGTAAGAAAAGAACCTGAACATTTTTCTCCTTCTCTTTATTATTTATTACTCACTGATAGTGGAGAGCCAGAGAGCTTTGATGAAGCAATGCAGGTAGATGCTAGTAAGAAGTGGGAGAAAGCCATGGATGAGGAGCATAAGTCTCTCATGGAGAACCATACTTGGGATTTGGTGAAGCTACCTAAGGCAAAAGAGCATTACTAAACAAGTGGATGTATAGAGTTAAAGATGAAGAAGGAGGAAAGAAAAGATATAAGGCCCGATTAGTGGTCAAGGGGTTTGCATAGAAACAAGGTATAGATTTTGATGAGATTTTTTCTCCTGTAGTAAAAATGACTTCTATCAGAACTATTCTTGGAATAGTGGCAGTAGAAGACTTGCACTTAGAACAATTAGATGTAAAGACTACATTTCTCCATGGTGATTTGGAGGAGGAGCTATATATGCATGTAACCAAGGATATGAAGTCAAAGGTAAAGAGGAGATGGTGTGCAAACTGAAGAAGAGCTTGTATGGCTTGAAACAAGCTCCATGTCAATGGTATAAGAAGTTTGATAGCTTCATGATGGAGCAAGGTTATATTAGATGTCATTCTAACCATTGCGTGTATACAAAGAAATATGAGGATGGAAGTTATATTATCCTATGTTTATATGTTGATGACATCTTTGTTGCAGTAAAAACATGCGAGAAATAAAAGTACTCAAGAAGTGGCTAAGTGAATCCTTTGCTATGAAGGATTTGGGTGCAGCCAAACAAATCCTTGGTATGAGGATATTTCGGGATAGGAAGGAATGGAAGTTGACTTTATCTCAGGAAGAGTACATTAAGAAGGTCTTGGAGAGGTTTAACATGTAGGATGCTAAACCGGTTGGGACTCCTTTGGCAGGCCATTTCAAGTTATCAAAGGAGCAATGTCCCAAGACAGAGCAGAGAGGAACCAAATGTCCATGGTACCTTACTCATCATAGCCGGTAGTTTGATGTATGCTTATGGTGTGCACTAGGGCTAATATTGCCCATGCAAAGTGGGAGCCGTGAGTAGATTTATGAGTGATCTGGTAAAGAGCATTGGCAAGCAGTAAAGTGGATCCTTTGGTATTTGAGAGGGACCATGGGGATAGTTTTGTGCTACAATGGATCAGACACCACTTTACATGGTTATGTAGATTCATACATGGCTAGAGATGTAGACAACGGAGGAGCACGACAGTTATATTTACACTGTAGGTGGGGACAAAGAAGTGAGCTGATTTCATGACTATAGAAGCTGGTGGCTTTGTCAACCACGGAGGCTGAGTATGTTGCTGCCATAGAGGCAAGCAAAGAGATGATTTGGTTACAAAATTACTTGAGGAGTTAGGGCATAAGTAGGAGGAATGTAAGCTGCATAGTGATAGTGAGAGTGCTATACACCTAGCTAAGAACTCTTCTTTCCACTCGAGGAAAAAGCATATACAGTTAAGGTACCATTTCATCAGGACAACTTTGGAGGAAGAGAATTTGAAGTTGGAGAATATTCATACCAATTAGAATCCTCATGAAACATGATGACCAAGGTGGTCCATAAGGGAAAACTCAAAGTTGTGTTCAACTTTGGTTGAGTTGGTCTTCACAGAAACTAGTGAAGGGTTGAGAAGCTTGCTCGAGGAAAACTAGTCTCCAGTGGGAGATTGTTAGGTTGTGGAGCCTGCTTTTTCATGTGTGAAAGTGTTGAAGATCGTACACTAAGAGTACTTGTACACTTTTCATGTATCCTCGCCTGGGTTTCAAGCGAAGCCCCCAAATTTTTTTTTTTAGGCGTAAAATTTTTTGGCCTTGAAAAATGCACTCACATATCGAAATGTGCTCTTCTCATATGGGCGAAGTTTTTTTTTTTTTTACACATAGGTTTATGGGACGGGTTTTGCCCATGGTTTTTTTTTTATACCCACGGTTTTGTAAAACTGATTAAGCGAGCTTGTCTATTTATATGGACTTATGCATATGATAGATGTACAAGCAAATGTATTGCGAGATGTGTTTTGAATTCGGGTCCGTGAATTCTCAGTAGAGTTTGTTGAGCATAGCTCCAAATGGATCTAGGTATTGTATTGAGAGAGTGGTGGCTTGTAATAAAATCTCGAGAAAGTGATTCTTGGTGGACGTATCCCAAATTGGGTGAACCATGTTAAATACTCGTCTCTTTTTGTGTTGTGTTAGTTTATTCGTAATTTTATTTTAGATCTCAGTAATAATTTTTACATATTAGTTTCTACTTTGTTGCGATTTTGTGAGGGATTATTCTGCATATTTTATCTCTTAATTCCTAACAATCCTAATCACATCCCTAAACCCCTCATTTATCCTCCCTAGACTCCCATCTACCCTCATTTAATCCTTTCCACTCATCCAACCAATTTTCTCATCCCTTTCGCAACCCCAATCCTACCTAAACAACTCCTAACCCTAATCCAACTTCATTAGGGCCTCTTGTCTTGAGTTAGGCATCATCCTCATATACCAAATCAACACTCCTCCATAGTTTACTGAGACCCTATCGATCATCGAAACCCTATAAATATACCTTTACTCCCTCCTCAAAGAGGATGAAACTTTGGGTATTTCAAATTCTTGTGAGTTTTTTTTGTTGTCTTCTCTTATTATGAGCTCCTATCAACATCTTGAGTCATCTCGGAGCCCTTGCATTTCATTTTTGGAGCTCTAAATCTTGGATTTTTCTTATATTCCCATCTTGTTTCATCATCTTTTCATCAAACTTTGTAAGCTTGTTTGTCATCTTGATATCCGACATTATATCATCCATATTTTTCTCTTTCTATTATAACTTTTCCATTTATCAACCTTCATCTAACCTCATCTAGTCTCTCACCATTAATTCTTCCTGGTATCCATTGAATCGATGTACATCAGCCCTCTTTCTTACATTCTACAACATTTACCATCTGTTTCCTAGCCTCTACAACATCCAAATCGCTTTGTCTTTGTGATCTACTCATCTAACAACCCAAATTTCACTTCTCTACCCTTTGGTCACCATCACTACCCCAAATCTACCTTTGGTTGTTGTCGAACCGATCCGCATCCTTTACATCTTCCTTTAATATGCATCCTTTATGTTTCATGTTCTTCCTCACTATATCTAAGACATTTTCAACATCCAACAATCAGTGCCCAGTGATCCACTGCTTTCAAATCTTTTGGTCCACTATGCTATAGTCATTTTCGATCCTGTCAGTTTGCATTCTTTTATTTCAATTTATAATTATCCAATCTTTATCTTAGCATATCTAGTATATATTTGATCTCTGTTCCATTTTGATTATATTTTGCATATCATTTATCCATTATTTTCAATCAGTCTTGTAATCACATGGGTTGAAATCATCCCTAGGAATTTTATCACTTCTTACTTAGACTTTGTTAGATAACCTACCATATAATCTATTAATATTTTTCTTGTCTAGATATCCTTTTATTGTGCATTATCAATCTCACCACAGAGAGATGTTTACACCCATATCTCATCTTCATCATCATCACACATCAAAGGTAGCATTAAACCCTCCCATATTTTTAAGTTTCTTATTTTCTTGCATATCATTTCATTAACTTGAAACATGAGCAAAAAAATCATCAAACACCATCTTAGGATTAACAGGAAAAACATAGTGACCACATAATGATTACCCATCATTACATCCTCACTACCCTTCCCATATCCATCCTAAGTTGGAATGAAGCTAATATTTTAGTGATATGGTGTAGGAATATTAAACCTCTTAAATTTAGGTTACCTTAGTTTATTAATGTGACTAAGTTATCCTTAACAAACTACTTTAAAAATTATTATTTCACATTACTTAATAGGTTTCCATAAGAGGGTCATAATAAATCAATGAGTTACTTAATATTAATAGTTCCTCTTATCATTTTTTAACGAGTAATAATTGTCGTTAGGTGTAGGTTAAATATTTGTTATTCATCCCGAGTCATTTAAATACATTTAATCACATGATTAGTTCATTCTTACTATAAATTACATGCATGTCTTAATTTCATTTCATACATCATCCTTTTGGTTTATGTGTTGATATTTAGTTTGTTTGATATTCTTTTTGAATTAATAAAATTATTATTAATCACATAACTTAAGAAATTATGAGCTTAACTCATAAATCAACTTTATAAGTAAAATATCTACATTTTCAGTTCAAGTAAGACAAGTCATATGAAAAGATTACAAATAAGGGATAAATATCCCCATCTTCATTAATAATGATTTACAATAATAAGTAAGAATAATATATTGGGCAATAGTGCCCTTTTTAAGATGCAATGATATTTCAATTGCATAATTAAATTAATTACAAAGAATCCTTTCTAGATTTATTTCCAAATAACTCAAGGTGTAAAAATAATCACAAAATCTAATCCAAGCAAGCTTACTTTAAGTATGCCAATATTTTCTACAAAACCGTAGGAGAGAGACATATATGGTTCAATTCATAAGAACTCGACATGAGTTTGGATACTTGTATCCTATATCGTAATTATAATGAAATCATAGAATAAGATATCTACTAAGATTATTCTTAAAGTTATAATTGTAAACTCCTTATTTTATATTATGAAATCTACCTTAGAAACATATCTTAATGAAACCTTTTAATTAAATAAAAAAATGTGTCTACTTTGTTACTATATACAACCAACCAACATGACTTAGACATTTAGACAATAATGGGTCATATACTACATCAAAAACCTCAATTAATATTTTAATAACTTACAATAATTTCCAAATTTCTTATTAATAACAACTATAAATTTTATAATACATGAGGTATTAATGATAATGGAATTTCTACCAACTCATATTTAAGCAGAGTTCAACTTCATAAGGTTGCATTAATAAATCATATCCCAATTAGAACCTCAATCAATCTGAAACTAATAAATTAATTTATATTTTATGAACCCTTTTTGAATTTTCTAAACATATATATTATTGTTGTTTAAAATAACATCTACAATCCCATGTAAGAACTTATTTAATCGTAATAGAAGTTAACCAAAATGTCTCAGTACTAAGAAGGAGATATAGTTCATCAATAACGAATAATAATCATTAATTGTATTACACATATCAAAAGAAAATAATAGGAAGATACTCAAGCCTTTATTTCCTTCCTAATATTTTCCCAAACTAACTCAAAAATTCATTTCTTAATTATCACATAATCAAGCCATTGTACACACACACACACACACACACACACACACACACACACACACACACACATATACATATACATATATCTATATGTATATATATGTAGATATATACATATGTATATATATATACATATGTACACATATATATGTATATATATGTATATATGTACATATATATATGTATATATATATATATATATATATATATATATACATATATATACATATATATATATATATATGTGTATATATGTGTATATATGTATATATATGTATATATATATATATATATATATATATATATATATATATAATAATAGTATCGCCAAAATATCCCAAACTAAAATCATATAAATACGTAGATGAAAGGTCATTTCCATCATTACTATTACATCAATGGAGTTGAATGTCAGCCAAAAACTCCCACATTCAACTTTAAAAGCAACAATCAACTAAAATGTAATTAATTTTAGGTTTACCCAACCTTCATCCTTTCAAATTTCCTATTCACCCAAGAAAATTCTGCTTGATTAGAACTCAAACTAGTGAAGAGGAAATGTGAAAGGAAGATAAAGAGAAAGGATATCTTTGAAAAATATACATTTTATATAGAAGTAATAAAAAAAAAATGTACATAAATAATACCTTAACTCCTAACAACAATTTTCCAATGTTTTAAAACACACACAAAACATATTCCATTAACTCAATATGTCCATGACGGAGAGGATTCTAATAAACAATCCATACAATATAAAACCAAATCTATTTTTTTAAACAAAAACGAAAAACCCACTTAATCCATGCCATCAACAAGGTATTTCCTCCATCATTTATTCATAAAAATAGAGAATAATAACAACATTGCTCAAGGAAGGAGCTATAAACCAAATGATAACAACAATGCTCAAAGGAAGAGCTATAAAACTAACTCTTATTTCTTTTTTTATAGATCATAATAACCCAAATCCAAAAATGTATTCAGAGAAAGAATGATAACAACAATGCTCTAAAAAGATCTAACACAAACTTCTTTTATTTTCCAAATTATAATAACCCTAATCCAAAAATGTGTTCATGTCCAAATTTCATTAAATACCCAAAAAACGTATTCATTTCCAAATTTCTCATAATAACCCAAAAACAAAATGTATTCATTTCCATATTTCACACAATAATCCAACCCAAAACCATATTCAAAATGATAACAACAATGCTCTAAAAAGAGATGTAAATATCTTATTTCATTTTCTATATTTCATAAATAAACTAACCCTAAAACATATTCTATTTTATCATAGAGTAGAAAAACCCATGCCTAAGTATTTTGTGATATGAATATGAGGAGCTTATACAAAATTTATCTACTCGAACATCACCATGAATATTAATACAATGAACAAAATGATATTTCTAATTGCTTAATCTCCAAAGACAATACATATTTATAGGAGAGGATCTCCTTAAACTAAGGAGTCCTATGAAAACTCCACGAACAACTCAAACCAAAGTTAGGCAAACTATTTCAACCACCAAAACAATCGATGTACACAATAAAAAATATATGCCTTATAAATGATAATTCCTAAAAATCCCCCTTAGTGCTATCATGGGAAAACCTATCTTTGTACTTGCACTTGCTTTCATGATTAGGTGATTTTTACAGGGGATGATCACAAACCCATCAGTATGGTTTTCAAACGGTTAACCACGAACCAAAAATGGTGTTTTTTAATTGAGTACCACAAACCAAAAATGAAGGTTTTAAAGTGGTTTACCTATAACCACATCATAATGTGCCAAGTAATGCAAAGATAGAATTCACCAAGAATAACCCAGGCGCGGTGACACTTCACTCATCCTAGACTAAGCACTCACCCAAAGCACACAAAAGTACCATGACCCTCCTTATATTTTCTCATGCAAGATGGGATCATGATGAAGATTTAATGCATGCGAGATACATGATAACACGTATATTCTACAGAGCACATTCTAGATCTAGATCTTTATGGAACCATCAATCAAACACTACACATAATGAAATTATCCATGCAATAATAGATTATAACCATGCTCAACACCTTGTTCCAATCAATATCTTTCATTATATTAAACACACTAATACACATAAGATCATTTACTGCAATACCAAATATACGCTCATGTGGGAGACAAACCCGACAATATAACTTTGTATACATCTATGGAATCAACTCTCTTCTTACTACACAATCTATACTATATTTATAAGGGTGGGAATTTCCTCCACTACTCATATAATCCAAAAATAGGTCGCATGCCGAGAATAGCCATGTGCCTTTACAATAATAGGCTATCATGCACATATGCCAACAATAGACTTCTCACATTTAACTAGAAGTAGTAATCTTATTATTATCTTGATCTCATGAAAATTCCTTCATATTCATTCCTCCAAAATATATCATATGTGTCGTAAGCAAGTCTTCATCTATTTTGTGTGTTCTCGCACATCATCTCTAAAAGTAGCCTACAATCATGAAAAAGATAAGTCTTGAATCTATCTTTCTCCTTTTTTTGATCCTCTGCACCTTTGAATGCAATCACATTATTCCGCTTGAACTTTATGTATGCCTTCTACCAAGTGCTATATATTTTGTCTAACCAATATTACCCCACACTAACTCGCATTGCCACCCCTGCAATGGTTTCCTTCAAATGCTCAAAGAATAAGAAAGAATATGAATAGAGGAATGTAAAGAATTTTTTATATAAAAGAATCATCTACTCCGCAACACCTTCCTCTTCTATAGAAGAATCAATTCTGGATACTCCTCTTTTATTTCTACTTCTAATGTCTTCCACTCATTGAGCTGCCTCTTTTTTCTAGAATATCTAAAGAAATTGAATCCATATAATCTTGTGCAATTTCTCCTTCTATCGTATCCATCTTCTATCATATAAGCTTCCCAAGCTCATCTAACCTTTCCTTATGCAGCCCCGAGAAACTATAAGGGCCTCACACTTTTGTTTTACCAATGCTAACCATTCTCAGTATAGCCCAAGGTCTTGTACTTCATGGCTTTCAAGACTTCATTATCTTCCAAAATGGTCCTGGTTCATATAACTACTTTTGGAGATGTACGATATTCAATGTTTGATCTCGATTTCTTTAGCTCTTCTACCCGCAATGCTTTGCAGCAATCCTCATAAGATGAAATCTTCCTTATCACGTAAGTCTTTGCTCGCCTCTACTTCCTACGCGGGGTCCTTTGGTGCTGGCATGCACATAGGTCCATCCTCAAGCACAAAATCCACCAAGGTACGTACATAATGCATTGCTGAAGGAAACTTTTCCGGTACCTTGGATTCCAAGTGTGGTCTTTCCTTCAGGACATGGTCTCCAATTTCCTCTGCCATGTTGATAAATGCATTGTTCTTCTTCTTCTCCAAGTCCTTCTCTTACTTTAGTGCACACTATTTTCATATATTTGGTCTTTATTTATTCATGTAACACCCTAATTATTTTAGCTTTATCCATACTTGTCCGTGCCACCTCTGTTGATACCTTCACTAAGGAATTACTTACTTGTTCATCTGACATAATAGTAGGCTTTCACCGTTTATGTGACTATCTTGAGGTGTCTTCTTCAATATTCTTGATACACATGATTCTTCACATACATCAAAGTCTGGTTCATCCATGTGTGTGTGCATTGACCAAGATAGTTTCTTCCTTGTGCGCATTGTGGCCATATCTTCATCCATCAGCTCCCAACCATATAATTCCGTAGGGGTCACCGTGCTTTGAAAATGGGCGTAGAAAATTTTACTTGTGTCCTCAACGTAGCCCATGACCGGTGTAGTATATTCCCCACTTATTCTTCTAGTTCTTGGCCCTCAAGAATCGGAGCGTCAATATTTGAGCTCGATCTTTAATTTCTCAAGCATTGTTTGGTCCTGCTTCCCCTTCCTTTACCCCTTCTTCTCCAATCTTCACCTCTTCATCTTTCATTTCTTCCTCTCGTGGCTCTTCCGTGTCCTTTCGTTGTGGAGGGATTTGGGTGCACTCTCTACATACTCCTCCACCTCCTCATATAGTCTCGCCTTCCTCCTTTTTCTCCTAACTGTCTCCTTCAAGTGAGATTTGTGGTGATCTCCAAACTTACTATGGATTAGCACCTTGGGTTCTGGTTCTCCTAAATACTCTTCTAAAATGAATTTCTCCTCGACCGCATCTAATTCCTCATCACCTTCTTGTTGTACTCTGCGGTGGAGTTGTCACACGCCGCCTTCTACTCTATCCATAGGCTGCCTTCTTCCTCTATCCTCAAAGCCACCACTATCTTCTCGTTCATCCTCCTCTTCATCCACCACTATAGTCTCTGGCATGCTATAGAGTTGGCACATCCTCCATTGTATGCTTACCCTTCGTAGTCTTGGGAGTGTGAATTCATTCTCTACGTATTGTTACCCTCCAACTTAGGATTAAGTCAAGGTACACAAGCGCGGCTCCACTATCTCTCGATCGCAAAACTCACAGGCTTCATGCTTATCATTTCTAAAATTAGCCTCTCAATATAGGTAGTCATTCCGATATACATAGGTCTTCCTCAAGGTATGGTAATTGCAATCTACCTTGTTCCAATGAAGTTCAAATGATGCACATTAGAAAAATGGTGGAATGATTCTTTGGAAGTAAGATGTCTTTGAAGGCATGTGGTAGTTTACACTATGGGCTCCGTGTTCCATATTTCATTACAAATTGTGTTATGTGAAGTGTTGGTATATTGCAAATGTACTGGCTTTCCCACCACCGAAGGTAACACCTCACGAATGCACCACTCTTCCTTGAACTCCACGTGGAGCCTCGCATATCACATCTCCGCCTTTTCTGAACATCCCGCTCATTGACCCATAGACATGTATTTGTTAAATCTTTCTTCCAGTGACCTATTCTCCATGGAGTACTCCTTTATTTTCTCCTTTGGTCCATCGGGTACTCCAATCTCCATAAATACCAAGGAGAGTAGGATCACACCGAAAATAATCCTCTCACCGATTGCACGCTTCTTCAACTATGGTCTCCATGCATGTATCCTAAAATATTATAGATGACTCCCTGAGACATTTTATTTACAACATGGAGCCACATTGTGTTCACCTATGACCACCTCTCTTGATCATTCAATTTTGTCACTGTGTGTGCAAAGTGAATCGCTTTGTACCACTAGGTATTTCTTTAACTTGTCTATATCCATACCACGTGCACTTGGTATACCCTAAATCTTTCCTTGTCTCCGTGATTGCTACTTTATCTCAGCCAGTCACTATATAGATATACTCTCGTGCCTTTTAATCCAATCAATGTAGAAATTAATGTTACAGTAATTCTTACCCTCCATCCTATGAAATAGAAGAAATCTTCATGTATCCTTCTCATCAACCACTGGTACAAAGGTTCATACTTTCCGAAGTATGGGATCTCGCATAACCGAAAAAATCCAATCTACTTTGGAAACATTTATCCTGCGTCATCATATACTTTGGCATGTCTTCTATCATTTACTTGTTTGTCTTTATAAATAATCGTGCATCCAACTCTCTTTTGTTCTCCAATGTGTGGTGGTTGTAATCACTAATTTTTCACTTCCAGATGTGAGACTCCCATTCTTGTCCCACTATTACACCTTCTGGGTATTGCATTTCTGATAAATTACTCTCAGGAGTAATTTCACCCTCTACTTCCACTTTCTTCTTTCCCTTAGCTCCTCGCGACAGAGCTTTCTTTGGTGCCATCTCAGAACTTGCAATTTTCTAACTTCAAATGCTCATTTTCTATCTTCTCGCAACATGAAAACCCAAACCCTATCTTGATTCTCAAGTGCCTATTTGAAATCACATGCCCTAGCTCTTTTGTAATGATTTTCTCCGCTCAAACCTTTCACAAATGGGGACGTAAGCTTCTTCTATGCATACATCTACTCGTCACATCTCGTTTCACACTCTTTGCACTGAATACTTCTCTCACTCGGTTGCACTTGGCTCTTTCAAAATATCAATATTAAAATGGTAAAAATGAATTCGCATCATGTCCTTATATAGATTTACAAAACGTTAGTGAATTTATTACTCCTTTACCAACCAACAATCCTCTCATTAATTGAACAATTGTATAATTTCCGCGTGGTACATCTTCGCGCCCCATCTATAACCTTCTAGTGCGACCTCCTATCTTCTAAACATATACTTCTATTCAAAGGCACTTCTATGCACTGATTACCTCATCATCAGCGCCTTTCACTCGGTAGTCTTCACGGCATACGCTTACCTCGTGTTATACCATTCCTTCATTTAACTCCATCTATGGTCATGTTTTTAGAAGAAATATCTTTTCTAACAGCTTCTCCAACTTGAATAACACACATAGTAGTTTGTTCCTTTCATGTGTACTTATTTTCAATTAGTCCAATACTTGGATATCAATAACCACCCCACACTAAATGTATGTGCAAATTCTACACATAAAAATATTCAAAGAGTAATTAGCTTCTTGCGCATGAACATGCTTATTACACAAAAACACCAAACTAAATTGACAAAGCATAGTGAATAAGAAGGAAATACATTAATGGAATACATAATTGAAAACCTAATCTTAATGGCAACACTTCCTTATTACAAACACCAAGAAGACTTATTTATAGAGGGCTTTAACCTACTCATGTTAAAGTAACTGTAACCGAGTTCCATCGAGCGCCTCTAATTGGAAAGTTCCCGCTTCAAGTATGTAAGTGATAACATACGACACCAACCAATGTACCTTAAGTTTTCTTGATGGCACAAAAACTTGGAATCATAAAGAAGCACCATCTATCCAATATCAAACTTTTTATCCCCGATGTCCTTGTCATGCCATGCTTTCTTCCCCGACTTTTCCTTCTTTTGACTCCAACGTGCTATTGCTCAATGTTCATACAACTTGATCAAATTATCAATCCATTCCTCTAATGTTTGTTCATCACCAGATCTCCAACATGCACAATACACAAAGAAGGTAGCATGAATTCCATAGGAAGAATCGCTTTACGCACTAAACACTAACTGGAAATGGTGTGGCTTTGTTCAACCTTTTATATGTTGTTCGATATGCCCAAAGCACAACATAAAATTTTTCATCCCAATCTTTCCTTCCAACATCACAAATTTTTGTCAATGTCTGGCTCAAAATTTTGTTGAAGGCCTCAATAGTTCCATTAGCCTGAGGATGATAGGGTGTAGTATTATGGTGCACAATCATAAACTCATCCAATAATATCCTGATTGTCTCATTCCAAATATGTTTTCCCATATCACTTGTCAAACTTAACAGAAGCCATAGATTGTAAGAATATTTCCCCATAAAAACATAGTTGTTGTAGCTTTGTAGAATCCTCTTAGTAGGTGCGATTCTTCCCACCTTGTGATATAATCTATGCAAGTAATGATGTAGTATGATCTAGTCCTACGCGTGGATGGTGAAATAGGACCCACAAAGTCTATAGATTATTTCTCAAACGATTTATGCACTAGAAATGGGTCTTAAAGGAATTTTATCTCTTTTCCTAGTTTTCCTAGAAGTTGACAATGATCACACGCCTTGCAATACGCCTTACAATATTTATATAATGTCTCCCACCATAATCCATTGAGTAGGATCTTGCGCATGCTGGCGTCACCTACATAATGCCCACTGCGCAATACCACCATGAGCCTCCTCCATAATATCCGTGCACTCATGCTCCAATACACAATGGTTCAATACTTCATCCCTTCCTAACTTATATAGATTACCAATGATCAACATAAAAGGTATCAAGTGATATGCCAAGTTGCTTCTTTATAAGGCCTTTTGTCCTTCAGGTGCCACACTTGTTTGTAGAAAGACAACAATATCCTCCAAGTCTCAAGGCACGCATTATAACTTGTATAATTGGGCATTCTAACATTGTTTGTCCATCTTCCCCCTAATCAGTATCTTTGATAAATGGTCTAGCCCACGATTACTTTTTTTTCCTAGTTTAACCATTAACTATAAAATAAAATTCTTGGAGCAAGATCACCCATCAAAATATGCTCCCTTATAAAATGGGCTTATTAACCAAGTATTTCAATGCCATGTGATCCGCATTAAAGACAAATGGGGTTGCTAGCAGGTATTTTCTAAATTTGTGCAATGCATAGATCATGGACAATGCTTCGCGCTCGCAGTTGTATAATTTTGTTCTACAGAGTCAATTATCTACTAATAAAAAATATAGGATGATCTATAATACCTTCTCTAGGATGAGCCAACACTACCCCAATGGCCATGCCAGAAGCATCCACATGTACATGAAATGGTTGGTCCCAAGAAGGAAAACACAAAATAGACATTATGGTAAGTTTCTCCTTTAATGTCTCGAATGCGTGTGCTATGCGGTTCTCCCCAATAAAATGTCCCTTTTCCTTTTAGTAATTTTTCCAAGGGTGTGGAAACCTTAGCATACCCTTTGATAAATTTTCTATAATACCCAGTGTGACCTAAGAATCAGGCACCTCACTTTGACTTGTAGGCTCTTCTAGGCCTATTATAACTGCAACCTTAGCTAGATCAACCAACAAACCATCCTTGTAGATAATGTGCCCTAACAAATACCAAATGGTGTTACAAATACACACTTCTTGATGTTCAAAGAAATACTCAAATGTCTACATCTTTCAAACATTAAACGTAGATTGTCACAATGATCCTTAACAAGTCCATACATCATCCAATCATCTAATTAAACCTATAAAATTTTGTGGATGAAATCCTATAATGCTTGAACAACTATGCACTGAAAATACAACAAGCGTGTTTTTTCAAACCGAATGGCATCACCGTATATGCAAAACTTCCCCACTCAGTGGTGAAGGTTGTTTTCTCTTAATCCTCCTATGCAATCCTTACCTAATGATACTCAGAGAATCCATCCATGAAAGAATAAATTTTGTGCCACTGAACTCCTTCTAATATTTCTTTTGTGATAGGTGTAGGAAAAGGATCAACTACACATGCAGCATTCGGCTTCTCTATGATCCACACAAATATGAATCTGACCATCCTTCTTTATGTTGATAACCATGGGACTAACCCACTCAGATTCTTCTAAGGGCTTGATGATGCCATATTTCAACATTTTGTCAATTTATTCCTTAACTTTAACTCATAAGTTAGGGTTCATCCTATAGGGTCTCTTCCTGACCGGTCATGACACATCCTTAAGCTTGATCTTCATATCTCCCAATGATTCATGCATGCCTTTTAATTCATGATATCCCCTAGGGAATAGATCCTAAAATTCCCATAGTAATTCAATGATTTTGCCACTTCGAGTCGACTAATAATCCTTGATTATGGCCTCCTTAGGTTCAGTATCCGTGCCAATATTCACTTTCTTTATCTTCATTGGTTCATGATATGTGAGCGTATTCTTATCTGCACTATCCAAGACTTCACGTGCCTATTGAATGATCAATATCTATATTTTCTATTTCTTCATCATCCACTATGTAGACCATATTTCCTTTTTCTTTCTCAAAGCAAGCGCGTTGAAGTAACATGGAGTCTATGTTTTTCTTCTTCATGTCAACATGCTCCCAAATATGTCTCACCAAATAACTCCTAAATGAGTTCTTCCATCTTTGCACTATCTCCCATAGTTAAGAACTTTATAACCTTTAATTCCTCTTCTACTAGAGTTTTAGTAGAGATGTAGTTAAAATTTTGAACCATTCCTTCAATCAAACCCCGCCAATTTCTAGTTTCTTTCTATGTAGCTTCACATATACATACCAAGCACGTGCACATCCCTAGAGAGTGGAATATAATTTTTTTCACCAGAGTGAAGGTGGTAAAGCTTCCTTTCCCTCTATCTAGAGTCTCTGACACTACTGGATGTGGTGTTGAACAGGTTGATTACCATGAAAAGTGTAGATTGTAGTAGGTGAATTACTTCATGAAAATCCAAGTGGTAAAAGCAATCAAATTTCCTCCATTCTATAATATTGTCCCTATAAACCACCCACCATTACCTGCTTTCCTGCGTAGTATGTATACTAAAAAATTCTCTCCATTCTTCCCGACTTGCCCACTATTCTTCCATGTTGAGTAGGAATGTTGTAGGATCCTCCTCTCCAATGTACTAGGGTACAAAATTATGACCTGTGCGCCTAAGACATAAAATAATTATCTTACTTGAAAGTGCATTCCTTACCTCACACCCAACCATATCATAAGTACCATGTGCCCAATTATCACAAGCAACACTTATAGTATCACTAACTCGACTTTTCATCTTCCACCGCGTAAGTCCTTTTTGGATGGCTCAGTACCTCCGGTCCCGAATGACACATATATAGATTCTATTTAGCTCTTCCTCACTCAAAGGTTTTACATAGGGTGCAAAATTCCCATCCATCAAAGGGATAATAACTCTTTCTTCCTTGTTCTCAAAACTGATATATACCTTATTAAATCAGAGATCAACATTATTTGCATAGCACTAAGGGCACCCAAGTAAAGCTGGGAAACTATCTGCTTCTGCGAGCGCTAATACCTCAAAATACCCAGTGAATTTGGCCCCTTGTATAATGATGGATGCATCTTTCAAAACCCCTATGGGAGTGGACTTAGTTCGATTAAGCATAAACAACACATTAGAAGATGGTTGCAATAGTGGTCTCCCCATCTCGCACCCATGCATCCAAATTAAGAAAATTGACTTTTGTATGTCAATCAAGATATTACTCAAAAACCATCCATCCACGATAAGATTCGAGTAATCTTCTTGTCAGTTGTTTATGCTATTCGAGGGAATATTTACATGCGTGGATCTGCTTCCATTCTCATTACTTGTGTTTAGAGTGTTTCCTTCACCAATTCCCTAGTAATGAAATAATATTCTCCTGTGCAGCATTTTTCATACGTCTCTCGACGTCATTAATATCATATGGGACCTCCCCCGCTTCTTTCTTTTGTCCATCTTCCGTGAATTCTCCTTCAAAAATTGTATTTCACCCTGAAGATTTCTGAGGACTTCCATGGTTTCTTAATAAACCTCCTTTTGATGAGAAGGATATGGGTACCTCACATGTAGAACCTCCTCCTTATTGATTGTAGGCTTATACTACAATGCTTCTTTGGCGCGTGCCGCTTCAACACATGTGGTAATCTTTATGGTTAATGCCTCAGGATCTGGTGTTAACTTGGGCATCCACTGATTTTTTACCGAGCGTTAGATTCTAACCATCCCCGCACTCCATGTTCTCTTTCTTATGTTGTTTACTAAGATGCTAATATAAGTCCAGGCAATTCATCATAACTATGATTCTTTCCACAGAAAGAACATGTAATATTTTGGGGACATTCATGCCTGTAGTGGTCGAGATCCCCATGTGTAGCATGTCCCACGAGGAAACTCACCTCGTCCACCACCACGGCCTCATCCTCCATATCCTCCTCGAAATACATGCCCTCTTCCACAACCTCCTTCAAAATGCCCCTCATTCCGATCATAGCTTGTGTGATTATGATCCCAATCCTGGTGCTCATTCTTGCCTTTAGAATTATCCAATACACTTGTCTGTCATACACCAATGTCTATAGCATCATGGATCTGACCAATTAGCCTGCAATCTTTAGTATCATGAGTCATTAACCGTAAAATCTTATAATAGCAGGATATGTTCTTTCTTATCATGCATTGTAATAATGGGAAGTGACTAACATCATGGTTCAAATGACATATCTCATAATCCAATAGTAGAGAATGCATCTTCTCACTGGGACAACTATGCTTGGTGTGCCCTCCACTTCACAATCAGACACCAAATCCCAATGTGTGTCTCATGGGAAAAATGTTAGATAGTTTCTTCAATTGCTTGGCCATAACCATAATCATGCTTCCAAAATGGGCTAACTCAATGTCTATACTCCTAATGGCCTCCGCGTAAAGCTACTTCAAGCACCTCATGTGGATCAATGTGCATTTTATGTGATAACGCCCTTCTAAATGGTGTAATTAATCCTCCAATGAACCATTGTGCATGCTGGCTTGCATGAATACCATAGGAAATCTTAGATAGAAGCATTTTGAAATGGGCATCATACTCATGGACACTCTCACTAGTGCCTTGTTTGATATCCTTGAGCGCACTTATACTCTTCTACTCAAACTCAACGATATAGAACTCTTTTAAGAAAGCGTCCTTAATTGCATAATCCATGCAAGTTTTATCAAGGTCAAACTTCATGTACTAACTGTGTGCACGTCCCTATAATGTAGTTGTAAATTGGCTTGCCTTGTGCTTAGAATTTGTGATCCCTTTTGCACGCCACAATTTTTCACACATGTGCACATGCTCAGCAGAATATTCTATGCCCCTATACTCTAGAAGATGAAGAGACATTTCCATGTAAATATTCTAGGGTTGATGCGGACATTTCCCACCTAATCCAGAACCTCGTGTGTTTCCTATGCCTTCGTAACCACCAGATCCACTCGAGCTAGAACCGTCTATGCCTCCCGATCCTCCACTGTAGCCAAAATAGGACCGAAGATGCACTTTCCTACACCTTAATTTTGGTACTATATTGAACCCTATGGTTTGTGAAGTGGTACCACTCCCACAAGTGAATCCAACATTCTATGTGCTCACATTTTGTGCGGATGATGAGCCTCGAAAAATGTACCCCAAAACAAAATGAAGACTATGCCTGCCATTGATGTACTTGCTACCTGACTTACTCTTGCTCCCCTACTACCTAAATTATCTTGTTGATTACGTGTCATACTAAATACTGAAAACCAAGTGCAAGGGTTAGCTTTCTGTAGGTTTAGATGCACGCCACGGCCTGGTCATCTCTACTAAGATGCTCCTCGTGAGGTCGAGGAGGGTTCCCTGTCATGCTTTCCTAGATGGGGGAGTTCCTGATGCTCTGGCTCCACATCTTCTTCGTGAGCTCCAAATCCTTCATGAGCCATCTCTCTCCTCAATGCCATCTCCTCTACAATGTCACGTTGTTTCTCTATCTCCCTCTCGCATGCCTCATTATACTTAATCCACCTTTCTTCCCTCTTCCTTACTTCTTCTAAGTCTTCCATCTTTCACCAATCTTTTTCATGCCCCCACACGTAATGGGGTTTAACTAGCCATCAGTTTGTCTTCCAAGTTCAGGGTTACCATCAAAATATTAATTACTAGCGGAATACCTTGTAAATAGGCTCCCTTGGGATACTGCAAAAATTGAAACTCAGCTACCTCTAGGCAAGAATATGTAGAAATTCAATACTCCAAGATATAGTTGTTCAAAACACTACGGAACCACGTATCCACATCGCGAGTCCAAATCGATCAGCATCATAAAGGGTCTTGAAATTCTTCCTACGTCCATATAAGTTTGTGATACTCCAATTCTACGTTTAGACGCATAATCAACTAAACCACTCATACAATTCTACTGAAAGATATCGAAGAATCTCTCATACAAATCATATGCTTCTCCACCCATAACGTGCATCAAAATCAGATCCAATGTTGAACCTCCATGCATATTCTTCTTCCATATCATGTATCTACTCTCAACACTTGCTAGAGTCAACCGGTACATCTTCATCACAAACCATCCTGAAACAATCGAAAAGAGGTCCCTGAATGCTAACCAACGACACAACCTAGAATTCACCAAGAATAACCCAGGCATGTTGGAACTTCACTCAGCCTAGACTGAGTGCTCACCCAAAGTGCGCAAAGGTACCAGGCCCCTCCTTATAGTTGCTCATGCAAGACGGGATCATGATGAAGATTTAATGCATGTAGATACATAACAACACAAATATTCTACAAAGCATATTCTAGATCTAGATATTTAAGGAACCATCAATCAAATGCTAAACATAATGAAATTATCCATGCAATAACAAATTATAACCATGTTCAACACCTTGTTTCAGTCAATACCTTTCATTATATTAAACACAGTAATACACATCAGCTCATTACAATACCGGTGCTATATATGCTCATGTGTGAAATATGACAACACACCATATAACTTTGTATACATCTACATAATCAATTCTCTTCTTACTACACAGTCTATACTATATTTATAATGGTGGGGACTTTCCCTTCACCGCTCATCTAATCCCAAAATAGGTCACATGTTGAGAATAGCCATGCGCCTTTACAAGAATATGATCTCATGCAAGAATGCTAACAATAGACTTCTCATAGTTAACTGAAGTAGTAATCTTATTATTAGCTTGATCCCATGCAAAGTGCTTCGTATTCGCATTCCTCCAAAAATAAATCATGTGTGTCGCAAGTCTTCATCTAGTTTGTGTGCTCTGCACGTCATTTCCAAAAATAGCCCGCAATCGTGAAAATGGCTAAGTCCTAAATTTGTTTTTCTCCTTTGCGCATGATTCTTTTTCAATCCCTTTGCACCTTTAAACGCACTTTGTTCTTCTACGTGATCTTTTTGTATGCCTTCTACCAAGTGCTATATATTGTCGACCAACACCAAGTACTATTATCACCCTCATCAATATCTCACCGCAGGAATAACATAGGAAAATCGCTCACGCATTACAAATTAAAAAACTTGAAATGGAACATTAGATCATGCTCCCCCTCAATGTGAAATTTCCACTTATTCAAATAGGAACATCAAATCAAGCATACCGAAAACAATGACAACAAACACACTACAAAATTTGTCACCAAATCTTCATGTGGTCCCATCAGTTGGGGACCGACAAGAGGTCAGTTGATCACCTTCTTCCTCCGATGCCTCCAAATTCTATTGTGATGCCGCTAACTAAGTCGGATGTGATCATGAAGCTCAAAAAATAACCTCCACAATTTAGACGTCGTGTATAAGCGGAAATGCCTCCAACACCTTGAATAGCGAGGCAAATTGTTTTTTATTTTACTGAGACTTTTTATAATGACCCGACAATCTAATTTGACAACAAAATTATTGATACAAAATTTTTGATATTGAATGAAAATACAACTCTTAAGAAACACGACTTTTATAACTTGGATGACACTATCAACATGACACAAATTTCTCAACTCAAAATGAAATATAAATAACACGATAAAGAATTTTAATACAAAAATAACAACTTATTCTTGACAATTTGACCATCGACGTTAATAAAACTTATTTATAAAATGACACACACAAACTTTAACAGTAATTGTTGACTAGAGTTATAAAAAAAAAGTAATATTTAATTACATTTTAGAAGAATAATAAACACTAAACTATTAAAAACTAATTAGAAGAGACTGAACATTAAAACAAAAGACTATCCAACTAATACTTTTATCTAGACTCGATAAAGCTTTACTTACTCAATACGATGTAGCCTAATATGACCTATTAACATGAGACAATGGTTTACTTATCATGAGACGTCGAAACTGGTGGAATAAACGCAGAGGGCAAGGAAGATGCCTTAAGCACGCAGATTTATGCACACAACTATGGTTTCTGAGAAACT